>OW240917.1:252778765-252814512 GCA_933207985.1 Pelobates cultripes | reverse complement strand
GGAGGGGGGAGAAAGAGGGGGGAATAAAAGAGATGGGGAGAAAGAGAGGGAAGAATGAGACACAAGGGGAGACAGAGACAGAGAGGGAAGAATGAGACACGGGGAGAAAGAGGGGGAATAGAGAGATGGGGAGGGGGGAGAAAGAGAGGGAAGAATGCCCCCCCTCCCCTGTCTGCAGGCACCGTGCGGGCAGGGGAGGAAGAGAGGACCTGGGAGCTCACCCTGCAGCTCCTCTGGGTCCTTCTTGCGCGAGCACAGAGCGTTGCCGCGGTTACCATGGCAGCGTTACTGCTCTTGCGAGAGTCAACTCTAGCCCTGGAGCTACGGGCTAGAGTTCACTCTCAACACTGTAACCCCCATGGATTCCTGGTGGTCGCAGTGGTGAGAGTGAACTCTAGCCCCATAAACACACTGCCCCCCCACACACACCATACACATTCACACACTGCCCCAATACACACCATACACATTTACACACATTGCCTCACACACACACATACACTGCCCACCCATATACACACAGACCCCCATACACAGCCCCCCATACTAACATTGCCACACACATACACTGCCCACACACACTACACATTCACACACTACACCCCCACACACACACTGAACCTTTCACACACATTGCACCACTGCTCCTATTCCCTACTACAGCCTCATATCCCAGCAGACCCAGATCCCAGCTGTTCTTAAACGGTTTGACTACTTACTCTGGAGCAGTAGTGGTTATTGTGCATGGATTATTTCTTTAAATAATCTACAAGTGCCCCAGTAGCCAGCCAGCCAACCCACAGGCTGGCCAGTAGCCAGCCAGTTAGCCAGCCCACAGGCCAGTAGCCAGCCCACAGGCCAGTAGCCAGCCCACAGGCCAGTAGCCAGCCCACAGGCCTACAGCAAGCCACAGGCTTACAGCCAGCAAGCCATAGCCTGCCAGCCGCAGTCAGCAAGCCCACAGCCTGCCGGCAGTAGCCAGCAAGCCCACAGCCTGCCAGCCCCAGCCAGCAAGCCCACAGACTGCCAGCCAGCAACAGTAATTAAGGTAAGAGGAGCCAACTTGGCTTAGGTATCAGCGAGCTATGTTGTGTTGCTATATTGTGAATAGGAACCAGAGTGTTGGAGAGACCACCCACCAGGCCCCATTAGACTCTAGCCTCTGCTAGAAATCCCCTCCATGGCCCATTAGCCCTCAATTGTAGTTTCTACTGGGGCCTGGAGGCGACTGTTTCCAGCAGGGGATATCTAATGGACGCTGAGATGGCCTCTGTTAGAAAGACCCCCTTCCAAGCCTTTTAGACTCCATTGTAGTCTCTAATGGGGCTTGGAGGGGATTCTATCTAACACACTCTCTAAAGGACACTGAGATAGCCTCCGATAGAAAGACCCCCCTCCATGGCCCATTAGCCCTCAATTGTAGTCTCTACTGGGGCCTCGAAGGGCTTATTGCCCTTTTGTTCCTTGTGTCTAAAGATTGTGTAGGGTGTGGCTGGAGGTGGTGCATGGAGGCGGGACAAGGGTGGCGCTTGCTGCAGAGTATGGGTGGGGCCTGTAAGGGGGGCCCTTGATTTATTGTGCCCGGGGGCCCTGAGGGTTCTCAGTCCGCCCCTGCACCCCCCCTAATTAAAATTTTCCCCACCCCTTCATGTCAAGGCTGCACTTTGACTGACAGACGCACACTTACTGACAGACTCACACAGTCACTGACAGACACACACTCTCATATACACTGACAAAAAAATGACACACACACTCACTGATTTGACACACTGATAGACAGACATACACTTAGACACACACTCACACTGACAGACGCACGCACTGACTGACAGACACACACTCACTCATTGAAACACACACATTCACTGACACACACATTCACTGAAACACACACTCACATTCACTGACACACTCACATTCACTGACTCACATTCACTAACACACATTTTCTCACACTCGCAATTATTATTATTATTTTGTATTTATTTAAATCCACCCAGCCTCCCTACGTTTGGGATAGCTGCGTGGACTTCTCACCTGGGGTCCAGTGGGGCTGCTGGGCAGGGAGGCGGCCAGACGTGCAGTTTTCAGTGAGGGAGCACTTTCCCCTCAGCTCCCTCGCGCGCCGCAGAGTGATGCCGGGAGCCGGAATATGATGTCATATTCTGGCTCCCGGCATCATTGCGGGTTGCATTGAAAGTGCTGCCTTGCCGCCCGCCCAGGAAGCCACTGGCCGCCTGCCCCGGGGGAGCCTAGTGGGGAGATAATGGCTGTGGTATGGGGTCAGGGGCTGAATTGGGGAATGGCTGCAGTTGGAGAAAAAAAGGCTGTAATGTGGGGGATATGAGCTGCAATTGGATAAGAGTGACTGTAGTGGGGGATAGGGACTGTGGTAAGAGAATAGGGGTTTTAGTTGGAGGGATAGAGGCTGTAGTAGGGAAGTTAGGGGCTGCAGTGGGGGATAAGGACTATAGTGAGGGGTTCTGGGCTACATTTGGGGGTAGGTACTGTAGTGTGGGATAGGTGCTGCAGTAGGGGTGGGGGTATGGGACTGTAGTAGGGTGCTTAGGGCTGTAGTGGGGGATATGAGCTACTTTGGGGTATGGGGGTTCAGTGGGAATAAGGGGCTGTAGTGGAGGGGTTCGGTGCTGTAGTTGGGTTAGGGGCTGTTGTTGGATTAAAGGGGCTTTAGTAGGGAGTTTGGGGCTGTAGTAGGGTATGGAGGCTGCAATTTTACAGTAAGGGGCTTGTAACGGATCACCTGGTACCCCGATTGGGCACCTCCGTAGACGGACGCTTCCTAGCTGACGCCGAGGACCATAACCACGCACCGGAAACCACAACCACCGCAGACTCCACAACCGCCGTAGCTTAACTGGAGTCACACCGTCTTCCTTCCACCCTGGATCAACCTCTGTCCTCCAGGACCGTGTGGGAAAGACCTCTCCTCCAGGAGAGCATATCAGGAACAGCTCTTAAAAGAGCTAAGTGATTAGAGCTCAGGGGAGTATAAAAGTATAGCAGTTCCCTACAATAACGAGACAAGACTATGTATTGAAGGTTAAGCAGGAACAGAAGGAACTGAGGCTTTATTTATTTATTTTTTTATAATTTATATTTTATTGTAGTTTGCACATACAAATTACAACTGTTCGCAGTATGAGATAAGTAAGAAAAAAATAAAACAGTAGTTACACATGGTCTAAGATGAGGCAATACATACATAATGTCACCTAAGAGGTAAGTATGAAACCATGTGTTACATTCAGGGCCACCCTTAGGCCTTTAGGCGCCCTGTGCGAAAAATCTTCACAGCGCCCCCCCCTCCCCCGTCATCCATGTATGATGTAATGTTTGTGTTGTCTGTGTATGTGATAGGTGTGATGACTGTGTGATATATATGCTATGTGTGATATCTGTATTGGGTGTATTAACTGTGTGTGTATGTGTGTATTGGTTGTATGTGATATTTGTGCTGGGTTTATTGGCTGTGTGTGTTGGGTATTTAATTCAAATAAAAACATGCATTTAGGCTTGTGTGTGAATGCAGGTGTATATTTTTGCAGAGTTATGTGCACACAGTCCCACAGTCAGATGAACACAGTTATACATATACACTGTCAAAGACACCACATGCGCATAGTCGCAGGCAGATAGTCACATACACAGGATCAGGCAGTAACACACATACACAGTTACAGGTAGATAAACATACTCACACACACACAGGCAGACAACCACACATACAGTCTTACACACACACACACACACACACACACACACACACACAGCCACACACACATACTTACATGCAGACAGTCACACACACAGGGAGACAGCCACACACATACACAGGCAGACAGCCACACACACACAGGCAGACAGTCACACACACAAACACACACAGGCAGACAGCCACACACACACAGTCACACACATACACACAAACACACACAGGCAGACAGCCACACACACACACAGTCACACACATACAGTCACACACACACACAGGCAGACAGTCACACACACACACAGGCAGACAGCCACACACACACAGGCAGACAGCCACACAAACACACAGAGGCAGACAGCCACAAACACACACACACACACAGACTCTGGCAGACAGTCAGATTTAGTTCAATTAGATGAACGGCAACCATTTGTGCAAACAGTCAATGTTAAAGTGCTGTTCGAATTGTCAAACGGTTTTCGACTCCAGTCGAAGCGTCGAAGTCTGGAGAAGGTAAAGTTCAGCGGTGTTCGTCCCGTCGCATATCCGATTTGAGTTCCATGAACTTGACAACTAGACACCGCTGAACGCTTTCGACTGAATTAAAATGGCCGCCGCCACGTGTTCGTATGTCGAATGGCAGCTTCTTCGACTACTTCGGCACTTCAGCTGCATCCGAAGTGCCACTTCAAAAGTGCAGAACTGTACCAGTACCATTTAAAGGGGCAGAAACAGTGCTCCAAAATACAATAGGCACAAATAGAGTTTTTAAAGGGCAATACAACCCAGGGGCCATAATCACAGGGCAAGAGGCTGTCAAGAAGGCCTCTCCAAAAGCCAATGAAGAAGGGTAGTTTGTTACAGGGCTGTAGTAGGGGGTTATGGGTTAAAGTAGAGTATGGGGGCTGTAGTGGGGACTAAAGGACTGTAGTAGGGTGTAGGGTCTGTAGTAGGGGGATGTGGGCTGCAATTAAGGGTTAGGGGCTGTAGTTGTAGGCTAAATGCTGTAGTCTAAGTTGTCTAAGGAGGGATGCTATGTTTAACTTGCTATGTCTTTCAGATTTCCTTACAAAAGAGTTGATATACACTATACTCGATGGGCATTCCATTGTATCATTCACCTGTCATTCCATAGAAAAGAGCTATAATCCCAGTTACTTTTAACGTTACAATCTGCTGCTGTACTTGGGGAACCCCTGTGGCAAAGGTTAATTTGCTATGTAACACAGATTTCCCTGCAAATGAGTTTATATTCTACTTCCCATTATACTCTATGGGCATTCTCTTAATTCATTCACCATTGTCATTCTATAGAAAACAATGATAATCCCACTTAATCTCAATTTAAAAAAATTGCCACTGAACGCGCAGAGTATGCCTGCAAAAGATTTACTTGATATGTTTTACGGTTCAGATACCAAGTCACATACTGCTTCCCATTATACTCTATGGGCATTCCATTGCATCATTTACCTGTCATTCCATAGAAAAGAGCTATAATCCCAGTAATTTTTAATTTTAGAATCTACTGCTGTACTTGGGGAACACCTGTGGAAAAGATGAATTTGCTACATAACACAGATTTACCTGCAAATGAGTTTATGTGTTGCCTCCCATTATAGTCTATGGGCATTCTCTTTAGTCATTCACCATTGTCATTCTATAGAAAACAATGATAATCCCACTTAATCTCAATTTCAAAAAATTGCCACTGAACTCGTAGAGTATGCCTGCAAAAGATTTACTTGATATGTTTCACGGTTCAGATTCCAAGTCACATATTGCTTCCCATTATACTCTATGGGCATTCCATTGCATCATTTACCTGTCATTCCATAGAAAAGAGCTATAATCCCAGTTATTTTTAATTTTAGAATCTACTGCTGTACTTGGGGAACACATGTGGTAAAGATAAATTTGCTACATAACACAGATGTACCTGCAAATGAGTTTATGTGTTGCCTCCCATTATAGTCTATGGGCATTCTCTTTAGTCATTCACCATTGTCATTCTATAGAAAACAATGATAATCCCACTTAATCTCAATTTAAAAAAATTGCCACTGAACTCGCAGAGTATGCCTGCAAAAGCTTTACTTGATATGTTTCACGGTTCAGATTCCAAGTCACATATTACTTGCCATTATACTCTATGGGCATTCCATTGCATCATTTACCTGTCATTCCATAGAAAAGAGCTATAATCCCAGTTACTTTTAATTTTACAATCTACTGCTGTACTTGGGGAACACCTGTGGAAAAGATAAATTTGCTACATAACAGAGATTTACCTGCAAATGAGTTTATGTGTTGCCTCCCATTATAGTCTATGGGCATTCTCTTTAGTCATTCACCATTGTTATTCTATAGAAAACAATGATAATCCCACTTAATTTCAATTTCAAAAATTGACACTGAATCTGGAGAATATTGTGGCAAAATATGGATTTCATATGTGTAATAGTTTTGTCTCTAATTGAAATATTTTGTTTCCATTATTCTCTATGGGCATTCCTTTCACTTCCATTATTCTCTATGGGCATTCCACTGCCTTGTCAAAGTCTATGGGCATTCCAATCTGTCATTCCTTTTAGTATGTCCCCCTGATCTGGGATATAAATCTGTCTCGGTCTCGCACAATGAGGCCTACCAAGCCCCGCTGTTTCCCAGCTCTCTCCCCGGCCACGTGTTCCCGCTCTCCCGGCCTTCCTCCCCCGGGGCCCACATCTCTCTCCCCGCGGCTCCCGGGGGCCCGAGCCCGCTCCCGGGGCCCTCTCTCCCCGGCCGGGACCCGGCTCCACCCGGCTCCACCCGGCCAGCACCCCGCAGCCCCGAGCTCACCTCCTGCTCGCGGCAATGGCTGAAAGAAAGAGGCGGAAACGGCGACCCGGAAGGAGAGACGTCACCACCGAGAGCAGTACTTCCGGGTCACGGGAACAGGAAGTCAGAGCTCCCAAAAAATAATAATAAATAATAATAATAATAATAAAATAATAATAATAATAAAATAATAATAATAATAAAGTCATACAGCAACACTGGGAATATAATACCAAGAGTATTAATAAAATATTACTAATTATAGTCTAATCTCTGCAACATCTCATAATTACAGCTTTATATCTAATAATAATAATAATAAACATCTCTTAAAGGGATACTGTGGGGTAAAACGGCCCCAATAGAAATAAAATATAAAACCAAACCCACGCCTTCAGTTACCCACAATGCACTGTGTAGGGAGCCATACTGCAGGCGCCCGCGGTATACACACACACACGCAACCCAGGTTCGTTTATTAGAGAACCGAGCTGCGTTACGCTCCTCTCTCTCTCTCTCTATTTAACTGAAGGAATCAGCCCAAATTGTGAGCGCTGCATTCAGGCCGTACTTGGAAAATTCACATACAATTGATAAAAGCCACATGGCCACTGATTTCAGTTCGCATAAAATGTGAGATCACCCTTTTACAAGCCACATAATTATAATCATAGTGAACCAATATTTCTCACAAGAAATAGTGTTGTCTCGTTTCACATGAGAGGGAACGGGATCAATGGTACTGGTGGTGGGAAGAGAGGGAACAGGATCAAGGGAACAGGTGGTGAGGCGAGAGGGAACGGGATCAAGGGAACAGGTGGTGAGGCGAGGGGGAACGGGATCAAGGGAACAGGCGGTGAGGCGAGAGGGAACGGGATCAAGGGAACAGGTGGTGAGGCGAGAGGGAACGGGATCAAGGGAAAAGGTGGTGAGGCAAGAGGGAACGGGATCAAGAGAACAGGTGGTGAGGCGAGAGGGAACGGGATCAAGGGAACAGGTGGTGAGACAAGAGGGAACGGGATAAAGGGAACAGGTGGTGAGACGAGAGGGAACGGGATCAATGGAACTGGTAGTGAGGCGAGAGGGAACGGGATCAAGGGAACAGGTGTTGAGGCGATAGGGAACGGGATCAAGGGGACAGGTGGTGAGGCGAGAGAGAATGGGATCAAAGGGGCAGGTGGCAAGAAGAGAGGGAACAGGATCAAGGGGACAGGTAGTGGGGCAAAAGGGAATGGAATCATGGGGACAGGTAGTAGGGAAAGAGGGAATGGGATCAAGTGGAGAGGTGGTGGGGCGAGGGGACTGAAGTGAAGAAACCTTCTGATCAGTATATAGGAGGAAGGAATTTAAGGCAGAAATAAAAGGAGAGGTTGATGCGCTGAACCAGGCAGGATCGGCCATGAGAACGCACGTCCTGTGTATTTATAGGTCGGGTAACTCTTCCCACAAGGTAAGATTGCTGTGTTTCTGCTAGCGAAGTCAGCTTCCTAACTAACCTCATTATTGTTAGTGAGGAGGACCAAGCTTATTCATAATTTCACATATCCCCCTCCATAGACACTGTTGTGTGCAGCTGCCACGATGAAGTATATTCAAAGAGAGCTAAAGTTTAACTAAAAGAGGTTAGGCTCCGCCTCTCTGTGGGCCATATGGCACAGAACCAGTTGTTCTTGAAAGTGCAAATCCAGTGTGGGCAGCAGCATCGGTACAGATACTGGGGGGGATTCGTTGAACAGTAAGGGAATGAACATGGCTTTCCAGTTCCAGTGGAATAGGAAGTACAGCCCTATGAACGGGTCTGCTCAAACGAGTGTCTCAGTGCAATTGTCGTAGGTAACCAGGGAGCAGGCTGAGTAGTCAGAAAATGAAGTAGTGCCCTTGTGGTAAATGTGTATGGCAGAGGTCAGAGAACCACAGAGAGATCCAAACCGTAATAGGTATCTTAGAACTCTAGGTTACCCTCTTACATTAGACATTGCCCATGGGAGAGGTGGGCTGGACTGCAACATCAAGTCTAATTGTATTCCCATGAAAATTAAACTGGAGGAGGGATCTACAGTTTAATCTTAAGACAGCACAACGTTCGTAGATGTAAAAAGAGTCAAGGTCTTGTGCATACTTTGGGATATAATATTCGGTTACTCTACTGATAGAAAATAGTCTAGATAATGTATCACTGTGACCAGTTACTTACATACAAGATAACTATTAGTATTGAAAATGTTGCAGATTGCACTTACCCTAAAAGCACAATTGATCTGTCCAATTGTTCTTTAAAGTATATGCTTGCAATATCAGTAAAAAAGAATAACATATCCTCTTGAACAAGTCAACTTCTCAGTCTTGATAAATTAGGGCAGCGTCTCTGCATCGACTATTCTCTCCTCTATCTCTAATATTAATAAGTACACCGTTATACCTTAGATTTTCAATTAGGTCATGTTAGGAGCTACCTTAACTTGGCAAAGAGAAGAGGCCATGAGCTTTCTGTCGACTCTGTTGGAACTGGAGGTTACAAGACTTTGTGGACGTACTGGGTTTGATAGACCATAAATTGGTGGAGTGGGAGGCACAAAAAACACAAGACAGTGGTTTAATGCCTGAGAAATGACCAGATAATAGTTCTGTCTAAAAGACTCTAAACGTGTGTTTAATTGAGCCAAAGCGGCTGCTGATTTGGCCTAAAATATTAGCGATAGTCATATAATGTATAACCACTAATTAATTATATGTATTAAGGCAATTTGGCCTGTATTTGTGGGAGGTGCTTGGTATCCACTCCTAGCCTACTTAAAGCACACCCCTTACCTTGCTCCTTACCGTTCGAGGTCAGCGTTGAATGAGGATCCGCTTCCGGGTTCTCTCAGACGTCATCTTGGTTTTCAGTATCCACGAGTTTTTTCCGCGGCAAGCTGTGTCCAGGAATCCTGTTCCAGGCCTTTCTGTCCGTCCAGCCTCTTCTGACCCTGGTCATCGTCGTAGATCGGGTCCCAGGGACTCCTAAACCGTAAGTTAGACCTACCTGTCACACCAGGATCGGTCCCCACGGCGTCCGGTACAGCACGGGTTCTCGCTTTACGTTTTTTTCCCTGTTATGTGGCAACTGAACAAGCCGTTCGCGGTTTCATTTCGTGCGGTATTCGGCTAATCAGTATATTAGTTAAGGTTGTCATTTCGCATAAAACTGTTCTGTGTTGCAGTAAAACAAGTTATCCTTTCGGTTGTTTTGCCATTCGGCACTTATTCATGATATGCTTAAACACGCTTGCACGTTCGCATAAAATTTCATGCGTATAAACTGTTCGTTTCAGTTTCTGTTTCCCTTGCCGTAGGGTTTCGGTTTTTCTTGCTGAATGTATTTCGCATAAATCCTTTCGTGGATTACATTCATCATTTCATGTATATACCATTCAGTTAACAATTTGCTTTGCTTAAATATATATAGATTAATTCTATTACTGTTTAGAGGTATCACTAGTGTATTGGTTTCCATAACAAACCAGCTCACATATCTGTATGGATCATTTTGACTCCCACGCTTTGAGGGGTTCTCCACACTTATCCATATCAGTCAAATTGGTTCAGCCTACAATTACAGGCCTCATTTCTGTGTTTTAAACTACGACACAACATATACATAAGGATACAGTTTCCTTTCCCAAGTCATGAATTCTCGGGTTGAATGACACGTACTGATCCAACCAATCATACGTCTTTTACATTACAGTAATATTATATACAACTTTACATCACTTCAAAGAATTGTTTTCATCCCTGCCCCTTTGTTGTTGTCAATTATATATCAGCATAACATATTTACATATAGTCCACAGCCTCCTCCACCCTATCCTCTTTTTCACTTGACACCCATCATACATCCCCCCTCGTTTCTAACCAGAATTTTGGCATTAAAGACACGGCATCACTTGGCCTTTGTAACACATTTATATTGTCATGGTATATCACTACACTGCATTTACCATTAAAACTCCTATCAAGCCCTTAAAAAACACCGCTGGTACGGGCTACACAGTCTACATCATTCCCACACAGTCCACACTCACTATATTACCCTTTTCTTTTTATTTTACCTGTTTCAGGCTGTCCAGGTTTATATATATTTCACCACATGAATTCGCTGTGAGATATTCATAATACCAGGTACGAACGCCTGCTCATATGGTATTCTGCAATACATTTCATTTCTACCCCCTAGGTTAGAGTACTGGCAATAGGAGCAAAGGCTCCCCAATAGGTATTTACCCCTTCTTGGCATTTGCCATCAGTTAGTGGTCCTGCGAGGCCAACAACCCGCCCCAACGTTTCAGAAGGCACCCATCGGGTCACACGTGAGCTAGTCGCCTAGCATGTCGCATAGAGAGGGCCTCACCCTTTCCTTGTTTTTCTGTGTTACAGTCACCGAGAGGCCTACAATCCTGCCACTACGATGAGTGGCCTCAAATCCCCGCGTGCCAACGCATAGATAGAGCCTCTCAAGCCACTTGGCAACTAGTAGGGCCTCATCTGTCACCAAACAAGTGTAATGTTTCACCATCCGACTTAGCTAGCCTGCCAGTACGATCTTGGTGGTTTTCATACACTAATTAATTGTTTTATTTTTAGTATGTCTCAGGAAGGGGTAGAGGATTTCTCCCTGCCTAGCACTCTGGCTAGAGCTATCTCCAGGCTGGAGAAACTTGAGTCGGTCACCACGGCCCTTACTCTAGCAGGGCCACTCGCTGCTGCTTCACAAGCACCAGCCAACTTACTATTAGTTGCTCCGGCCATCACCCAGGTTGGCCAGGAAGTTAGCCCTGCTCGTATGATCCCTGAGCACATAAAAAGAGATATCCTGGAAGGTAAAGACGTCAACCTGGCTTCTCTACTGATTGCCTCCCAGGATATCGTGGAGAATAAGACTTATGCTTATGATGATTTGTCTGTTGTCAGATCTAGGGACGCCCGCCTAAACAGGAAACTGACTATTCCCGAGTTTGTACTGGCTTTTGGTATTTACTGGGATGTCATCTGTGCGGTCTATCCCAATAGGCGAGAGGAGTTTGATCTTTATATGCACAAGCTGGTAGACCTGGGCAACAAATATGGTGGATCAGCCTTTTATGACTACCATAGGTCTTTTTCTGCAAAAGTGTCTGGAGCCTTCTCCCAGTATGGAACAAGATCCAACTGGGGAAGGATTGATACCATCATATTTTGCAGACACTTTGCAAGTCTAAGAACACTGGCTTGTGCATATTGCTCCTCTACGGCACATACAACAAATTTCTGTCCCAACACGGCAGACGAAAATGCCTCCACGCAAGGAGCTAGTTCCTCTGGTGTTCCAGAGAACTTGACCAGACACAAACTGGGACGCCCGATCAAGTTTCTGGGCAAGTCCCAGATATGTAATAATTTCAATGTTGGGTCTTGTAATTATAGCGGTTGCAGATTATTGCATTTCTGTTTAAAATGTTTTAGGGCACATGCAAAAACCATGTGTCCAAATAAAATGTACTCTAAGCCTTACCTAACGTCCATAAATATTTTGGTATTTACAGCATTTCTGTCACATCACCCGTCTAAACACTTGGTAGACTTTCTTATCTCTGGTTTAACAGAAGGCTTCCACACGGGTATTCTACACATACCGTCCCGGATTCTGGAATGCCCTAATCTACAATCAGCACAACACAACCACACAGCTGTTGACACTCTCATAGCCCAAGAAGTTGCTGAAGGTTCCTGATTGGGGCCTTTCAAAGAATGGCGCACTAACCCCATTGGTATTGTCACAGGGAAATCTTCCCTTAAACAGAGACTCATCATTGACCTATCTGCACCACACTCATCGGCTAACCCAAGTCTTAATTCCCTCATGCCCTCCGAAGAATTCTCCCTGCAATACACCACCATAGATCACGCCATTACAGCTATCATACAAGCAGGGGTCGGAGCATGGCTTAGTAAGACCGATATTACTAATGCCTTTAAATTGCTGCCAATCCACCCCACACTGTGGCACCTGCATGGCATCAAGTGGTCCGGGAACTACTATTTTTTCTCCCGTTTAACTTTTGGGTCCAAAAGTAGCCCAGCTATTTTCGACACATTTGCCAAAGCATTGTGCTGGTTACTATTGAACATAGCCAGATGCCCTACTGTATTACACAACCTGGATGATTTCTTACTGGTCGAGGAGAATACTTCCTCTCCCAGTAGCCTCAAAGCTACCACCAAGCTATTCGAGCAGCTAGGTGTCCCAATCTCCCCTAAGAAAACGGAGGGGCCAGACACGATTATCACATTCCTGGGTATTCAATTAGACTCAACCACAATGTAAGCAAGCCTGCCACACGACAAGATAGAGAACAGTCTTACCTACATTGACCACTACCTTCAGCTCGGTACTTGCAACCGCAAAGAACTACAGTCCCTGCTGGGTTCACTAAATTTTGCCATGCGTATCATACCTCAAGGCCGCTCCTTCATATCACGACTCCTGTATCTTTTTCCACTCTTCCTACATGACACACACAGGTTGTCCTTAGATACTCAAGCTACGGCAGACTTACGCATGTGGAAGGAATTTTTAACCACTTGGAATGGTAAAAGTATGTTCCTCCCTTAATTGACTGACTCATCACCTACCATTTGGTCAGATGCGGCATCTACCACAGGTTTTGCAGTAATCTTTGGGAACGAATGGCTTTGGGGCAGCTGGCCTACAGCAGTTCAGGATTTGGAAGGTTTTTCCACTACCTCAGCTCTCTGAGATCTATCCCATCGTGGCGGCTGCTGTAGCATGGGGTCATTTATGGGCAAACATGCCAGTACGTTGCTACTCGGATAACCAGGCAACCTGTCACATCATCAACAAAGGTTGTTCCAAATCCCTTACGATCATCAGATTTCTGAGGAAACTCACTTGGTTGGTGGCCTGCCATAATTTCTTTCTGTATTGTTTCCATGTTCCAGGTATATGTAACAACTGCTGACAGTTTGTCTCATTTTAAATTTCAGGCATTTCATCAAGCACTCCCGTCAGCTGGGCTCACAGCCACCACTACTCCAACATTTCAACAACTAATACTGGACTAGACACCATCATACATCATAGCAGGGCACTGTCAAAAAATATGCACAAAACATACAACTGGGCTTTTGCATTATTCAAAAGATTCCTTTCGGAACATATCATGCAACCTTTTGCCATGACATCTTTTTTGGGTTTTGCTTCTTTTTGCCACCTTAAACTTAAAATGTCACCAAAAAAACACCATCAAACTTTATCTCGTAGGCATTCAACACCATATGCTAATCTTACAACCAAACAACACAAGTTTCATGGCATCTCACCAAATTAAGACTATCCTCAGAGGCATTCAGAGATCTGAATAAAAACACGTACAACACAGAGGCTACCCATAGACAACCATATCTTCAAAGCATTGTCTGACCTGCTTGACTCAAAACCTTTTGACACCAACACAAATTCTGTCATCAAAGCAGCAATTTAAATAGCCTTCTATGGATTCCTAAGACCTAGAGAATTCACTACAACCAACGTGACACAATTTACTCCTATTCTCCTCTATTCCCACTTAACAAAACACATGGATCATTACATCCTGACTCTACCTCAATCCAAAACCAGTCAGCATGCACCAGTAAAAACAACATACTATCCTACGCACAACAGGTGGTGCCCCGTCAAGATTATTGATGCATACATACAGCATCATAATTTACTACCATCACAACCATTATTCCTATTACAAAGTTCGGTACTCACCACTACAACCTTCATGACCTACGTCAGGTCTTTACTCACTCAACTGGGCCTCAACGCAGCTAACTACTCAGGGCACTTCTTCTGCATAGGGGCGGCATCCACAGCCTCCAGTGTCAACATTCCAGTTCATGTTATAAAAACACTGGGGCGCTGGAAATCATCCGCTTACTCACGGTACATACCGAATCCAGTACAAGAATTAAGGGATGCTTTCAAAAACATGTCTGGTTGATATATGTATTTGTATTGGTTGTCTGTAATAAATTTGATTACTTAATTTTTGCCCTCTTCTTTCTCAGGCCTACCTCATAGTCTGTTCCAGCACACTTGATGAGGACCCTGAAGGGTCGAAACGTTGATGTAGAGGTGGTGATTTTTTTGAAATAAAAGAGTGCTCCTGTTTTCATTTTTGTATAATATATATATATATATATATATATATATATATATATACACACACCCCTACATTTTAATTTTCTTCCCAGGAATTTTAGTACACCCTTAATCTAAGCCTAGAATAAAAGGTTAAAATTAGAATCTAGAGCCAGTTCTGAGCGGTGTCTGATAAAATCTGCATCCGTAATGGGAATGATATATTGCACTAGGACAGAGGTAGGCAGCGTTAAGCACTCCAGATATTATGGACTACATCTCCTAGAATGCTCTTACAGCCTTAATGCTGGCAAAGCATCAGGGGAATGTAGTCCACATCTGGAGTGCCAAAAGGCCTACCCTTCCACTAAGAAATAGCAGTCAAAAGCAGCATTTCCCCCATGACCATGTAAATCTGTACTGGGTGAAGACATTTTGCATCAAGCAAGGAATGACATCTCGGTAGTGTGCTAGTATAGGTCTCAGGATGATTTATCTCTAAGCCTGGGATGGGTGAGCATTCACAAGGGATTTGACAATTTTGGACAAAACAGAGATTCACTAATTTGTAATTCACTTAATTCACCACAATTTTTTAGGGGTATCAATGAACATTGGTGTATGGAAACCATTTCGGCTTCAAAGCTTGTGGGGGGAGGGGGGGAGGGATGGAGGGGAATGACAGACTGGTAAACCTAAATAAAGCTTTCATTTTTTTAATTGGAGAATTTACCTTGAATTTAGAGGTGAGAGTTAATTGTTAACCTTCTTTAAAACCAACTCTATAAGTTGTATAAAGCAGAGTTTTCTCAGGGATTAAAACACGTTAAATTAAATCAAACGATTAACAATATTTGAATTACTACATCCTCTATTTATGGAAGGCTGGTCAGTAAATCCTGTAACAAATGACACTGTAAAAGCCAGGGCATACTGCTCTCTCTTATCCTTAGGTATGTTTTTCCCCTCTTTCAAGGTCGCCAGCGACCAATTAATATATTCGCTATTCTCACTGGTTTCATCCACATGAAGATTGATGGCTGACTGACTTGACTTTGTATATTAGAATATATCTACCTGAAGATCAAGTCCCCCCTTTCAGAGATCGTGTTCTGACCTGCTGGGGACAACGGCACAATGCTGTCCTATAAGTTATGCGACATGCGAATGCATCTTACAAGTAGTCGGATACTGCTAGTTACTAAGAGGAGGTCCAACTGCACACAAAGCCACATTCGAATTTCAGTAGATTTGTGAAAAAAATGTTTTTACTGCCAGTTCGTTCACACTCGAATGAAATTGATCAGTCTGTGATTTACCTGTGGAGTCTTATTAAATGGAGAAGACTCTACAGGTAAATCCTAGGGAGAATTTTTACATAAGTCTTGTTTTACCCCTATTTTTAATGGCTCAGCTGTGAAGACTAAGCACCTAGTCATTTGTCATCTATTTGACTAGCACAAGGTATGGGTATTCTGTACAAAGAAACACTTTTGGCATGACAGGTCCACATTATCTTCTATTGTCATTCTGAGTGAATGGTGTCAGAAGAAGCATGAAGCGATCACATAAAAAAAAAAAAAAAAAAAAAAAAACCACAATAAGACAGTCTGCTTTCAAAACATGTATCAAAAAAAAAATAAAAAAAATCTCCACTTTGCTATGTTACAATAGCATCAATTGAGAGGTACACACGGGAGTCAAAATACAAACAAGGTGCTTGGTTTATTTTACTGCAAAAAAGATGTACAATACAATTTACAAATAAAGATTTATTTGATTGGCATAGATCTACCCTGGAAGCACCAGAAACACACATATACAAACTCCAAATAAAAATAATTTCATTTATAAAATTACAGAGCTTGGCAATAAAATATAACACAAATAAAAATAGGATCTGATTTGTATTGTTAGCTTACACAAAACAACTATACATGTATTCTCTAGAAGTACATTAAAAACATCAAGTTTAAAAAGTCTACAGTAAAATGCATCTCCAATCTTCATTGCTTGAAGGTCCTGCAAGTTTGTCCTTATTCAAACAGTTTAAAAAGTGTATTGCTAGATGGGTCAAATACAAGGGGGTCATGTATAAAAAGTGCCCAACTTCACGTTCCTATCTGTGCTATTTATAGATAATATTGCTACTCCACATTCATTGCTGACTTTTCTTTAAGTTGCCATAATACTCAAATCTTTGTGCCACAATCTATCCCTCTTATAGATGTGTTGTGGCGGCGCCCCCCCCATTTTACCATTTACTACAATTGACAAATTTGAGGGGGAAAATAAAATAGGGAAAATAAATAAATGATGGAAGATGCGTGGTTAGAAAAATATGCACAAATAAGGCAATAAATAGGAGAGCAATAAAAAAATGCATATAAGGGAGAACGTGACTTTATATAACCTCCAAGCTTGCAGGAGACAAAAACGTATAAAACCACTATTTGTTTTCAACAGTTATATGGCAAACATCATGGCTGTTTCACACCAAACAGAAATATTCACATTTATTCAACAACGGGTATACAAAGACCATAAACCTTTGGCTTTGACATTAAATAAGCTTAACACTGAAACATGATGCAGAACGGAGCAGTACACATCTAGCACAAATGCTTTGCAATGGAGAATTTGATGACTTAACCCCTTAAGGACCAAACTTCTGGAATAAAAGGGAATCATGACATGTCACACGTCATGTGTCCTTAAGGGGTTAATGGCAGTTAAAAAAATTTTTTTTAATAACTTCTTCCAAATACCTATTAAAATTGCAAATGTGTTAATTTCACAAATTTTCACTTGAAAGGGTGATTATAGCAACTGTTCCATCAGACCTGTCAAAATTAGGTCATTGTGCAAATCATGTGGCAAGGAAGGGCCGGCAACAGGTTTAGGGTGGACACAGCCTTTACACCTTAATGGACAGGGCCACCTACCACATAACTGGGCAACCAATCTTACTTCTCTTCTACCCATAAGATGCATCAGAGGCAGTAACAAAAGGGGAATGCACAGATAACAAGCATACATAGGGCAGCCACGAGGTGCACTTGCCCTGCATTTCTGGAAATTTTACAAAACAAAGTAATGTTATGGAATTAAACATTATCAAACAGAGTAATCTTTAGATTATTTCAGTTATAGCAATGTTATTACAGGCCGTTACAGTGGTTAATAAAAGCCTGAAAAGAAAGAAGGTCAGTGCTGAAATAGAACACTAAAGACAATAAGCTGGTGTCTTTATCTATGGTTATATTTGGAAACTCCTCTCCGCGGGGATGATTAGTGTGGAATAAGGGGAGAGATGTACACGGCTGTATATTTGTTGTAACTTAACACCCAGAATGGAAAAGCAGAACACAATACACAGACACCGCCTTATACTCAATATAGTAAGACTCTGCACTACCGGTAGATAGTGCAATATTAATGGAATCATAGACAGAGGAGCTAAATCCAAGTTCTGTAATTGATCAGCTACAGGCAGCATTAGGCATAGAAGACAGGACAGCTGCAGAGCATTTGCATTTACATAATCTGAAGCACGGAAGATCTTTCGACCCTTCATCGGTTGGATTAAAATTAAAAGAAACAGCTGGAGGTACAAATTCAGGCACCAGATTTACTGGAAGATCACACCATCTACAGGCCTTCACAAATTGCAAAGTCTTTAGGTAGTTCATGCTGTAATATTTAAAAAAAATCCGGACGTAGCTCTAGAACAGTCACTTTGCTACACCAGTTTTCATTAAAATAATAATCTTAATAAAAGACAGGAGTAAAAAAAAAAAAAAAACATAAAAACCACACACTACGGAAAAAAAACAACAATATGTTGACATTTTTGTACAATAGATAATAACTTAAGAATGCTGGTACCAGACCAGTTTGATTTAGGCACATGTTTATACATCTTAATGCATAACATTTAAAATCTTTGTTCTTGCAATAAAACTATCAGGAAGCAAAAAAAACTAAACGAAAAAAAACAAACCAAAAAAAACCCTTAAAAAACACCAGATCTGAACATCAGTTTATATAAATCACCCTTCTAACGTTGGTGAAATGCGAATGCAGTTTATTGAATATATGCACTGATCAGCCACAACATTAAAACCCGACAGGTTGAAGTGAATAACATTGATTATGTTGTTACAACTGTACCCATCATAGGGTGGAATATATTAGGCAGCAAGTGAACAGTCAGTTCTTGAAGTCCATGTGTTTGAAGCAGGAAATATGTGCAAGTAAAAAGATCTGAAGGACTTTGGCAAGTGCCAAATAGTAATGGCTAGATTACTATGTCAGAGCATCTCCAAAACGACAAGTCGTGTGAGGTGTTCCCGTTATGCCGTGGTTAGTGCCAACCAAAAGTGGTGCAAGGAAGGACAACCAGTGAGAATCATGGGTAACCAAGGCTCACTGACATAGTCGTGCGCAACCTATTGCATTAGGGTGTGTACCCTAAAGCACAAACACACGCCGCGTGAGAGAGATAGAGATATATATACACACACAGCTGTGTGTGTGTGCTGTGTGTGTGTGTGTGTAAGGGTGCTCAGATCTCGCGAGAGGGTGCTCAGATCTCGCCCAGGCACACCCCGTGCACACGCATATGCTCACTGATGCATGTGGAGAGAAAAGGCTAGCCCGTCTTGTCCGATTGCATCAAAGAGCTACTGTAGCTCAGATTGCTGATAAACTTAATGTTGGCCATAATAGAAAGGTGTCAAAACACAAAGTCAATCACAGTTTGCTGTGCAACTGCAGACCAGTAAGAGTGCCCATGATGACACCTGTCCACCGAAAGAGCTTTCAATGGAGAACACCAGAACTCGACCATGGGGCAACGAAAGAAGGTTCCCTGGTCTGATGAATCCGTTATCTTATATAAGGTGAATGGCCGGGTGCATGTGCGTCATTTACCTGGTGAAGAGAAGGCATCAAAATGCACTATAGGAAGAAGGCAAGCTGGTGGAGGCAGGGTTATGTTCTGGGCAGTGTTCTGTGTGGAAACGTTGGGTCCGGTCATTCATATTACTTTGACACGTACCAGCTACCTAAAGATTGCAGGCCACATACACCCCTTCATTACAATGGTGTTTTCTGATGACAGCAGTCTCTTTCAGCAGTATAATGCACCCCGCAACACTGTTCAGGAATGGTTTGAGAAACATGACACAGAGTTCATGGTGTTGCCTTGGCCTCCAAATTCTTCAGATCTCAATCATATTGAGCATCTGTGGGACGTGCTGGAACAACAAATCCAATCCATGGTGGTCCCACCGCGCAACTTGCAGGACTTAAAGGATCTGCTGTTAAGGTCTTGGTACCAAATACCAATGTTGTGGCTGATCAGTATAATAAATATATTGTTTTATTTTACCTCTTAGTGACAGGTAGGTGAACTTTTATAGTGTTAAACAATATTCCTTTTTTTCCCCTCCTAGCTCATCTATTAAAACTTTGGAAAATTAAAGCAGTAAATACTATTTAAAAAGGCATCTCTTTGCCATCTTGCATCATAATTCACAAGTACAACAAAGTAGGCAGTCAGATTGCATTCTGCCTTCAGGTTACAAAACACTTTGTTTTTGCAAAATTAATAAAATTGCGGAATAAATTTAAATATGATCACTGCAATCAATGTGCAGTTTTTAAAGTGCTACGAAAGTGCAAAGAATGTATCTGATGACAAAGACACTTTAAAGACACTGCCGTGCCACTTAAAGCCATGACTTGTTAACATCTTCAATGCCAAAGTGATTTGTAATACATTACAAAAGGCACTGAAAGTGTTAAGTGTGCTTTTTCCAACATCTATGAAAGAGATGCACTTTTCTAGAGTATACATTAGAGGGATGATGAAGAAATACTGTAGAAATATGTATACAGTAATGTTCCAAAGAGACTGACACCATTGGTTTAAATAATACACAGTAATATCCACGGTTATTGTTACCACTGTGGTATTACGGAACGGACTTTGTACACACTGGCCTTGCAACGCCCCCGGGATCAGAGCGTTCACATTGTCTTTCTTGCTAGTGACAGAGAGGGCACCAAAAAGACAACTTTTCCACTGTTAGAAGAACAATCCTAAAGAGTTAAAGATCAGTGGTGTGAGTCTGATGAGTGCACATGTCCACAGGGCATAAATAAAAATAATAAATAAATAATTATCACATTGTGATATTCATGTTACATCTGCTTGGTCAAGCGCCGGAAGTGAGGTAATACTTGGGCCTCGGGAAGGTAAAGGGCCAGCTCCATGGCAACAAGAACAGTCAATTCAAACCCAACCAGGTCCAGTCTGTTGGTTCGGAAGCGCTCTTCTAATTTCTGCATTTGCAGGAAGGGAACAAAAACACAAAATAAAAACATTGTAAATTCAAGCAAAAGTAAAAACTATATTGATTACAATTCTATTTAGCAGCAGACTAAGTTGAAACCAAATTCTGAGAGAACCAAGCTTGGTTGAAACTCTCAGAAATTATTTTGACAGATCTCTGTGTTGTATTATGGACTATGTGATAAACTCGAACAGTCTCCAAAGAAATGACTTAAATGCAATAATGAATAATGGACACGGGCATGGAACAATTTGCCCAGTTACCCGAGCAGTAATGCACATACTTACATCCAATAGATGTTTCAGCTCTGGTTTCTTGAAGTCGCTGCTTATCTTGGCTGCCAGCAGGACACAAGCTCCAGCACACAGTTTTCGGTTCTGTTTGTTTACCTTGCCCTGCAAGACCAGCTTCTCAAAGTAGACATAGGACATTGCCACAGTAACGGGTTCCAGATTACACTCAGCTGCCATGTTTCTCATCTCACGTTTTAAGCTACAGGAGAAGACACAAGGACAAGCTGTTAGAATAATTCACAGCTTTAGTAGAGGAGAGGCTGAATGATGATCATCAGCAGAGCATGCTGGGACTATGGGTTAGCATTCTTGGTACATTAAACAAACCAAGTAATAAAGATGTAATGATATCCACCAAGTAAATAAGTTAATGGCATGCATGCAAACCTGGAAGACAAGGATTTTCAGCTCTTCAAGCTCCGCCAACCCTCCTCCTCCCGCAGCTCTCCAAGCTCCGCCATCCCTCCTCCTCCCGCAGTTTTCCAAGCTCCGCCAACCCTCCTCCTCCCGCAGTTTTCCAAGCTCCGCCAACCCTCCTCCTCCCGCAGTTCTCCAAGCTCCCCCAACCCTCCTCCTCCCGCAGTTCTCCAGGCTCCGCCAACCCTCCTCCTCCCGCAGTTCTCCAGGCTCCACCAACCCTCCTCCTCCTCCCGCAGCTCTCCAAGCTCCACCAACCCTCCTCCTCCCGCAGCTCTCCAAGCTCCACCAACCCTCCTCCTCCCACAGCTCTCCAAGCTCCGCCAACCCTCCTCCTCCCGCAGCTTTCCAAGCTCCGCCAACCCTCCTCCTCCCGCAGCTCTCCAGAACCTCAAACCCCACTGCCTCACCATCCTCCCAGCTTGTCAGGATTCCCCCATGTTTCAGAATTCCTCCATATTTTTTTTCAGACCGACCAGCATTACCCGTATGACTTCCGGGTTTCACCCATGCGTCTGACGTCACACGCTTCCCTTTAAAAGGAAGCCGCGACCGCATCTAAATTGCTCAATGTTTGTTCATCTTTGATGTGCTCTCGCTACTTGCTACATTGTTGCCTCTTCCCAACAGAGCTCTGCTAACTGATTTCCTGTGTACCTAACCTCTCTGTTTTTGATCCTGGCTACGCTCTACTCTCCAATCCCTGACAAGGAACAGACTTCACTTCGGATTCCTGCCTCTCTCCACTTACTTCAGGGAACCATAATCTGCTCTAATCTGGAAAGGACTTCAATGCTCATCATCCATGAAAGGCAAGATAAATTCTCCAGTGATTGGGATTACTAATTGGTTCTTAACTAGTTATTTTGGAAGAATTTGGAATACTAAGTCTGCCCTCTGGGATTCCACTTGCTATCTCTATGGAAAATCTCATTAGCCAATTACTCATTTATGTTATTCATTATTATTGGAGTCTAAAGACTATAACCACTTCTCAGACCAGGATATATAACATTGCCAACTTTTACTGGTTCAAGTTAAAGGACTGTGTTACTTTCCTACAACAGGAATCACCTGCTCTGTCAACACTATATTGAAGTCTAACAGACTATATTACTTATTGCCAATGAAGCATGCCTTATTTTAATTTATTACTAAATGCTATATTCTCGTGAAGCAATACTGAAACAAGATTCTCATTATTTATGCATTATTATTTCCAATACTTATTGCTGCAGAAGTCTGCCAAAGTTAAATTACTTTATTTCAATAAATTATATTTTCTTTAAGTGACAGTATCAAATCTCTTCATTCACCTGCGGTTGAGTTCCAAATAATTTTTCCCGGAGAGTATTACACAGCTCACTAAGGCCCACTGCCGTCCTTAACTACCCAACCCTCCTCACCTCCTGATTTTGCTCAATGTCAGCTTCACATGAGGAAATTTCTCTTTGAAGGTTTCATTCATATCCTTTTTCATGTCGGATGGCTTCACATACTCAATCACTGTGGTCTTGGAATACAGAATCATATTATAATTTCAACTTTACCATGACCATGAAACTAGTTGTGGTGCCACATTGTATAACATGATTAGAATTAAAATTACTTGACTGATGGCTCCATAGGTTTAAAAGATGATCTTCTAAAGTATTGACAAGTTGTAAGTTACCAACACTCACAAAAATCTAATTCTAGGAGGTGGATGTTATTCCATATTCCTGTAAACACTGCTGTAGTAGTTATAATGCCAGAACTGTCCTGGTGCCATTCCACAGTAAGATGTCAAACCATTATAGTTCAATGAAACCTGGATACTCCAGGGTGCCTGCGGCCTGAAGATCTGCATCCAGTCTTTTCTAGCAGCAGAATCTGGATGACTATATAGAACAAAGCAGAGCCGTGCAGGACTGCTCTTATTGGCTGAGAGCATCAACTGCGATCTCTCAAATAGTAAGCGCAGATAGCTAGATTCTCCTGCTGGAGAAGACCAGATGGTCTGTCATCTTACTATGGGACAGGGCCTGGACACTGCTGACACCATAACCGCAAAATTAGTTACAGTGCATGGAGTATTCCTTTATACACCGCATGCAAGATAACAAACCTGTCTTTTTTGTCAACTACCCACGAATAAAAATGCACACTTCTGCCATGTTGGAGTTACGGGTGCACTGCGCTGGTGGTAGCAATAACACTTACCATATATGAAGCAAAGATGAGAACACGTTTGTGTTTTCCACAGGTCCACTGAGGGTCATCAAGAATATTTGGGTTATATTCTACATCTTCTCCTGCTTCTGTACCTAAAAGATCAAATGCATAAATTCTATAAAAACCAGAAGAGAGAGGCGCAAAAGAGGAGATAAAAAAACAAAACAAAAACCCAAAAGGTATTTTCCATTAGCTTACCGAGTTCTGTTCCAGAAGAAACTGTGGTAAATCTAGCTGTGGAAAAATTCCGTTTGGCCGGCTCATGTGAGCTGTTTCGTAGTATGGGTGCCTGTCCATCACTTTTTTGGCTAACTAGGGCATTTGTTGGGTACAGAAATTTTGCATATGAAACTACCTTGGGAAGAGAAGAATCAAAACAAATAAAACAAAGAAGACCAACATCTTTCTATAAAACTAGAAATTGGACTCTCAAGATTTAGACTAAATGCTTCCAATTGTTGAAAAGGCATCCTGGTGTACATTTTAACCACTGCCAGGTGATATTTATGGTTCTGGAAGTGAACACGAAGATGTGGCAAACTGCATGTCTTACCTGTCCCTCCGCACCCAGCTCCACCCCTTCTATTCCAAACACAGCATCGCTGGAGGATGACACACCACCTGAAGCATGTCGCTGCTTGGTTACGTCAACACGTAGATCACTGAGCAAAGATACCACAATTTAAAACTAACAGCAAAAGGACACATTTATTCACAGAATTAAGTTTTTTAAAAGTTCCTGAAAGGATCTACAAGTTAACCAAAACGCACACACACACACACATTTTCAAGTAACACTTTACAAATTCCAGTAAGTTCACAGAATATTGACATCACACACAAAGGATATACATCTGTGTGTTCTATTCAACCACTGTTTGATATGTATATGCATTAAGAATACAGTGGTTTCCATTCATTATCAATCTTTATTTTATATGTTTTCCCACAAGAGGGAGATTTTAAAGCCTTGCTATGGCCTTTTACATTTATTCTCTCACAAACACAACAGAAGCCTGATTTCAAGTGACATTTTTCTTCCTGTTCTTCTACAAACCAACTGCAGTTATTAAATTTAAGTTACAAGTTATAGAAGGCAGTGGGATATTTTGATCTGAAATTACCTTTACCGCTAAGAATTTTGCAAACTCTATAACTCAAGTTGTACCATACTGAGAATCTTCGTAAAGGGAACACTTCATAGTGAAATAAAACCAAATTATTATTTAATAGACATACCGCAACGAATAAACATGTATTCATTGGGGAACATCTTTAAAGGGGTGCAAAAGATACAGTTCTTATGACTGCAGCCTTTGCAAGCCCCCCCCCCCCACCACCCTGGAAGAGATGAACGCTGACCTGATTTGAGAGAAAATCTGCCAAATCTGTTAGATCCAGGGAGCTAATGGAAGAACACCCCTTGATGTTTGATTTTATTTTTTTGTTTCAATATTTATTTATAAAGATTCTTTTTAAATGGAATATTCCTCACACATTAATGTGCTTTATGGGCATGGAGTGGTGCTTTAACACTAAGAGGTTCTGCTAGTGTATTTTTTTTTTTTTATTAAAAATTTGCAGGTAGAAATATAAGCAATGCTGGATTTGATAAATATGTATACATCTGTGCATTAACATACTATGGTGAAATGATGAGCAGCACGTGACAAGTTGTATGCCATTTGTAGTGACTGATGGGTAGGTTTTTGGGTACAGTGTTTTGGCGAGGGATGCTGACAATGAAAGGCAAGTCAGGTGAGTTAGAGTTGGATCTATGACGGGATGGGACTCCTAGATCCAGCCCTGCTTTAGGAACTGTATTATGACTGAGCTTAGATAACTACGCTTTGACAAACACAAGCATATTTGAAGAATCCAAAATGACACAAAACTAGTGTTAAAGGAATTAATTTCTCGGATCAAAAAAACTGTGGCAGCACCACACCTCACAGGAAGCAGTTCTATAGAGAGAGGATGCAGACTTTTCCAGAAACAATTACACATATATTGAGAGAGAAAGGAAATAACACATATCAAAAGAAATAAAATATCAACAGTATGTGTTTTAAAATACTGTTATGGTAAAAAGTATTTTACAGCCTTGTGATACATTAAAACAAGCTCTGACCTGGTATGTATGCTTTCTCCATAGGGAAGGACAGAAAACGCTGCACATAGGGACCTTCTTGCACAGATGAGAATTATTCTATAAAACATTAAAATAGAAGTAATGAGGAATGGCACATTACACAGATATACTCACAGAAACCATGACAAATAGTTTGATACACAGTTTATTTTTATACTGTACCTGCTATTTTGGATGTCATAGTGGCGCATGCTTTTAATGAAATGAACTTTCCTCAAAACAGAGAGTCTTGGAGACTCAGGAGCAAGTTTGGACCTGAAATAGAACAAGAAAAAGCAAATAATAAAAATTCAAAGAAAAAAAAAAAAAGAAAAGAAAAGCAGAGAAAACGGTGGGGGGAGAAAATAAAGCATATTTGATGACCACAACAAAAGCAAGTGGAGTTTATCAGACAAGTTAGTTTATTATACCCACAGTTCAAGCTAAATTATCCGGTAGAAATAAAAAAAATATTGTGGTTACAGCACCCACTGCTAAAGTGCTCTCCCATTGTCAACAGCCACTCAGCATTAAAGACAGCATGGAGAGGTACGTAATGTGATAGTGTAAAAAGTACCTCTGACTTGAAACACACTCGGTGAAGTCCTCTATTATTAGTTCATGTGGTCCGCTGAACTGGCTCTTTCTGTGAAAAGGTAGTGAGAAATAATAAACATATAAATATATATATTAAAAGATCCGTGCATTTACGGCAAATGTGTTTAATTAAAACAGAGGGAATGAATACAGCAACGTGTTACTTACACTATAGAATCTCTTTAAGGGCAAAATATCCAAACTGGAAACATTTTCCAATTAAACTATACTTCCAGTTTGGCTACTTGACCGTAAATTTTAAATTGAATTCCTGACAATTCTTACTTCAGCAAATTACCCAGTTAGAATTTTATAAAACCAATTTCAAAACAAAAGCAATT
Organism: Pelobates cultripes; assembly: GCA_933207985.1. Taxonomy (NCBI): domain Eukaryota; kingdom Metazoa; phylum Chordata; class Amphibia; order Anura; family Pelobatidae; genus Pelobates; species Pelobates cultripes. The sequence continues at coordinate 252,787,434 of OW240917.1, read as the reverse complement.
TGCTACAATGTTACACATTTAGAACACGGGAAAAGAATGCTACTACGAATAAGGATTTTGCATACATTCAGTGAACACATCTACTCACATAACTCACTGAGGTAACAAGTACATTAGGTCACTTTAACATCCATCTTTCTTTGCCGGATGCAGTTAAAAATGGACAACAAAAAGCTAAAAAGTTTGAAAAAAAAAACTACAAATTGTGTTCGCACCCCCAACATCCAGTCCATGCTTCAACGCAGCTTTAGGAGTCTTGTGAAAAATGATCAAATTCAACCTTTAAGCAATACAGTTTGTAATCCGTTGATTGAATGTACATTAATGGCTTTTTGGCAGCTGGAAGTGCCAGCATATTTTAAAAGTACCTAGCAAATGTACAATTTAGTTGAATTTATGTTTCGGATAAATCTAAAGCGCCAGCCTCGTCTCACCACTGTAATTACTGTGATGTTTATTAAAGCTGGATTAATACGGGAAGACAAACTTAATCCGAACATTCAAAGCAAAGACTGGCTGGAATTTATTAATACTTTCTGTTAAAAGTCAACGCTTATAATGGACAAAAACTTTCTGGGATATGATTATGTTTTTTGCCCAATTGTTGAATAGATGTCTTGTATTCAAGGCTGACCAATATTCACATGGTCTATGAAAGATTCAACATACACAGCATGGATGGCTAAACCAGATGTTTCTGTACTACTTTGCCATCCCTAAGTGTTCTAGCAACTATCGGCTCATTATTATTCACCTAGCTAGATGTTCTGTTGTGCATATAAAAAAAAATAAAAAAAAAAAATAAAGAGTTTTACTTCCCTTTACTTAGTGGTCATGCCAGCCTCTGTGTACTTGAAATCAGCAATCCAATGCTACCCCACAGAGATTCCTCTGATCAGTAAGCACGGCAAACAGTTCTGGGAGGTTTTGTTCAGGCAACAGCCTTCATCAGTAAAAAGCCGATAACTGAACTTTAACTACAAGAATCCCCCTATTGCGTCCATAAATCTGCACCATTTTAAGGTATAAAACAAGCACTCTGAAAGGAGTCTAAGGAAAAGTATCCAGGTATCCTGATTGTCTGATCATTTCCTTATTGGGGCACTACTCCCTCACGGACAATCAGTCTGGAAAACTGCAGCAAACTCAAATGTAGCATTTTTGAAAAAAATTTTTTGGGGATGGGCTATTTATGCATAGTTTTAAAACAATATCTACACACAATGCATTGAAAGCAGCTGACACTTTCGGTGGGCCTTTGCACATTGAAGGGAGCTATACTTGTCACTAGCTCCTGGAGCGGGATACAGATACAGACATCTGTGGGAATTGACAAAAGCTGATGATACAAACTCCACTTTTTTTCAAATGAAGGCTCAGTCCATAAAATAACGTAATCCCTCTTTGTCTTAGGTCTCTGGACGGCATTCCACGGGGTACTTGATAAAGATTTTATCTTTATGAAAACTCAAACAATGACATGCCCAATAGGGTATCTTAAACCAGAAAGACCCCACCCCCTCAAAAGGATTATAATAACCCTTTAAATGCATATTAGTAGTCTGTGAAATTGTGAATTGGAAGCAATTTAAAGTGAATTCAACGCCCAATTTATATTTTAGACCGCAATAGCTGGATTAGGAATAAAATCTCTTCACGCTAGCTATGCATCTTTTCAGCCCAAAATGTAAACTTTAGTAAGGTTTTATTTCATGGCTCGACAAATCTCAGGCGCCAGGACGTCTTGGCGAATTGGAAGTTTTTCCATGGTGCCTGGTTGTTTGTCAGCCTGTTCAGCCTCCGAGGTGGCTGGCTGAGGGAGAGTGAAGGTGGACGGGTAGCAAGACCTGCTGTGATGTCAGAAGTCGGAATATTACGTCACTCCAGCTCCTGCATAACTAAACGGTGCGCAAGGCAGCAGAATAGGAATAACAGGAAGGTGACAGGATCATAGCAGGCAAAGGATCTACTGCACCTCTTACAAAGGTAGGGAGGTTGGGTAGACAAATTAAAATTAAATAAATCAAATAATTAGTGAGCCCCCCATGCTACTACACCACACGAGCATGACACTAAAGACCTATAAGAAATCATTGACGAAACATCTGCTGACGGCAGCAAAATCCCTGATACCCACAATGTGGAAACAGACGGCAACCCCCACCTTCCAGCAGTGGGTAGATAGAGTAGGAGAAATTCGTTCCATGGAAAGCATGACGGCAGCCATCCAAGGCCGCACGGAAAAATGTAACCTGACATGGACCCCCTGGCTCCTGTACATTGCTGCGGACAGAACTGTACCCTAAAACACCTGCCACTCTTTTCCCCTCCCCCCCAGCTGCTCCACTCACACCTCTTCCTATTAGGATATATATACCCCCTTCCTCTCTCCCGCCCCTCCTTACTCCCTTCCCTTCCCCCTCATCCACGTCCCCCACCTATCCGGACATTGCTGGGCCAGACTATCTCAATTTTAGATATGGACCAGGACATGCATGCCATGACAGATCACCGCACAGACGCCACAACCCAAGCAGGCGATGGGGGGGTTAACAGACAAAGGCCCACATACTCAGACTATAATACCGCGTACGCCTAAGTCACCCTAGATGCCCACAGACTTATAACTACACATATGGGGGACATCGCAGTAGGATCAGCCGCATGGGCACTCCTGTCCGTATGACCCACACACTGACACCCCTCCGCCAGGACGACCACACTTGACAGGCGCAGAAGCCATACAAAAGAGGCTAACCGTCTCAAACGTTGACGAGAACCACTACATTCGATATGTGCGACACGCAAACAGACTCTATTCATGCCGAAATAATCTAGATAATCGCAAGTGGCTAAAAGAGGGACAGAATTGAAAGTGCGGATCCTGTGACCCTTGGTGTTCGCTATAGTTAAGGCGACTCCCCTACCCCTGACTAATCTCCTTTTCCTATTCTCTCCCACACCCCCATTTATCTTGGATAATAACAGATAACTGAAGAATGTCAAAAACAAACAATAAGAATAATAAGGTATAAAGAAGTCAGATGGGTTGTATTTCACAGTTGTTTTATAGATAGAACTGTATTATAAATGCGACTTCTATGTGGTTCTTGAATGTACCCTTGGATCGTGACACTAACGCAAAGCTATTGTGCTCTTCTTTCTGTATTTTCCGGTTTATGAAAATGCAAAATAAAGATTGTCAAAAAAAATAATAATAATAATAATAATTAGTGAGTGTGTCTGTCGGTGAATGTGTCTGTTAAGGTGACCGCACCCCCCTCTGATAGTATGGGAAAAGTGCTTTTACTTCCCTTTTCCCCCCCTTTGGCACCACCTCCAATGACTTAGATCATCAATCTTGTTGATCTCAGCCAATCCAGTGCTTTGCAGTTTGGATTATAAATCACCAAGGATGGTACAGAGTGGGAATATGGGGTACAGTGGGATATCTGAGATGTCTAGGGTCTGGGTGAGGTACCCAGATTAATGGGGTACAGAGAGGGACAGTGGTCTGTCGCTTGGTGCTGTACATGGTATAGGGTTCTGAGGTGACATTGACGTGTCTCTGGGGCCAGTACATGGTATTTGGGTTACCAGGGTGACACTGACCTGTCCCTACAGGCATAACATGGTATTAGAGTACCGGGGTGACAATGACCCATGCTTGGGGGCCATCAATGGTATTAAAGTACCAGAGTGACACTGACCTGTGCCCTGTACATGGTATTTGGGTGGTGATTACTGAACTGTCCCTGGCTGGAGGGGGTACAAAGTGGGAAGGTACATAGTATTGGCTGACCTGTCCCGGGGCTGTCCCTGGGAGCCGTACATGGTATTGGGTAACAGTGACCTGTCCTGGGGGCCGTACATGGTATTAGCATACAGTAAGTTACCAGGTGACACTGACCTATCCCGGGGCTGTCTCTAAGGGCCGTACATGGTATTAGCATACAGTGGGTTCCCGGGTGACACTGACCTGTCCCGGGGCTGTCCCTGAGGGCCGTACATGGTAATAGCATACAGTGGGTTACCGGGTGACACTGACCTGTCCCGGGGGTGTCTCTAAGGGCCGTACATGGTATTAGCATACAGTGGGTTACCGGGTGACAGTGACCTGTCCCGGGGCTGTCCCTAAGGGCCGTACATGGTATTAGCATACAGTGGGTTACCGGGTGACAGTGACCTGTACCGGGGGCTTTCCTTGGGGGCCGTACCTGGTATTAGCATACAGTGGGTTACCGGGTGACAGTGACCTGTCCCGGGGCTGTCCCTAAGGACCGTACATGGTATTAGCATACAGTGAGTTACCGGGGTACACTGACCTGTCCCAGGGCTGTCCCTGGGGGCAGTACATGGTATTAGCATACAGTGAGTTACCGGGTGACACTGACCTGTCCCGGGGCTGTCCCTGGGGGCCGTACATGGTAATAGCATACAGTGGGTTACCGGGTGACACTGACCTGTCCCGGGGCTGTCCCTGGGGGCCGTAGATGGTATTAGCATACAGTGAGTTTCCGGGTGACACTGACCTGTCCCGGGGCTATCTCTAAGGGCAGTACATGGTAATAGCATACAGTGGATTACCGGGTGACACTGACCTGTCCCGGGGCTGTCCCTGGGGGCCGTAGATGGTATTAGCATACAGTGGGTTACCGGGTGACACTGACCTGTCCCGGGGCTGTCCCTGGGGGCCGTAGATGGTATTAGCATACAGTGGGTTACCGGGTGACACTGACCTGTCCCGGGGCTGTCCCTGGGGGCCGTACATGGTATTAGCATACAGTGGGTTACCGGGTGACACTGACCTGTCCCGGGGCTGTCCCTGGGGGCCGTACATGGTATTAGCATACAGTGGGTTACCGGGTGACACTGACCTGTCCCGGGGCTGTCCCTGGGGGCCGTACATGGTATTAGCATACAGTGGGTTACCGGGTGACACTGACCTGTCCCGGGGCTGTCCCCGGGGGCCGTACACGGTATTAGCATACAGTGGGTTACCGGGTGACACTGACCTGTCCTGGGGCTGTCCCTGGGGGCCGGTGGGTGGCTGTAGAAGGCCCGGGCCGGGTTCCCATACAGGGAGCGGAGTGTCGGGGGGCTGCGGGGCCGGGTAGCGGGGTCTGCCGTCCAGGGAGATGTTATTGAGGAAGAAGAGGGCGGCCTGCCTCCGCCGGGAGTCACAATCTCGCTTTCTGCGGGTCCCGGGAGCCGTCACCCCGGGGGAACTGCACGCAGCGGCAGCCATTACTGCAGGCCAACCCCGGCTCCCCGGCCGCACACGATTGGATGTCTCCATGGCAACGGCGTAACGCCACGGCCCTGATTGGACGCGGAGCCTGTCAATCACCGCCCAAAACAGGCGGCAACCAGGAGAGCAGGCAGGTCACAAGGCACCTGAGGACAAGAGGGAGACAGTACAGCTCACTATTAGCTCACTACTTACTATTACTGACTCACAGCTCATTGCTCACTATTACTGACTCACAGCTCACTATTACTAACTCACAGCTCACTACTCACTATTACTGACTCACAGCTCACTATTACTAACTCACGGCTCACTATTAGCTCACTACTCACTATTACTTACTCACAGCTCACTATTACCGACCCACAGCTCACTGTTACCGACTCACTGCTCACTATTACCCACTCACAGCTCACTATTGCTAACGCGCAACTCACTATTACTGACTCACTACTCACTATTACCCACTCACTATTCACTATTGCCCGCTCACAGCTCACTATTACTGACTCACAGCTCACTAGTACCGACTTACTGCTCACTATTACTTACTCACTACTCACTATTACCCATTCACAGCTCACTATTGCTTACTCGCAGCTCACTATGACCTCGATATCACATCACTATTACCGACTCACTACTCACTGTTAGCGACTCACAGCTCCCTATTACTTCACTACTCACTATTACTGACTCACAGCTCACTATTACCGCACTACTCACTATTACTGACTCACAGCTCACTATCACCTCGCTATCACATCACTATTATCGACTCACAGCTCGCTATTACTGACTCACAGCTCACTATTACCCACTCACAGCTCACTAGTACCTCGATATCACATCACTATTACCGACTCACAGCTCACTATTACCTCACTACTCACTATTACTGACTCACAGCTCGCTATTACCGCACTACTCACTATTACCGACTCAAGCTCACCATTGCTTACTCACAGCTCACTATTACCTCGCTATCATATCACTATTACTGACTCATAGCTCGTAATTACTGACTCACTGCTGACTATTGCTTACTCACAGCTCCCTATTACCTCGCTATCACATCACTATTACCGACTCACAGCTCACTATTACCCACTCACAGCTCCCTATTACCGACTCAAGCTCACCATTGCTTACTCACAGCTCACTATTACCTCGCTATCATATCACTACTACTGACTCATAGCTCGTAATTACTGACTCACGGCTGACTATTGCTTACTCACAGCTCCCTATTACCTCGCTATCACATCACTATTACCGACTCACAGCTCACTATTACCCACTCACAGCTCGCTATTACCGACTCACAGCTCCCTATTACCGACTCACAGCTCCCTATTACTGGCTCACAGCTCACTATTACCTCACTATCACATCACTATTACTGACTCACAGCTCACTATTACCTCACTAGCACATCGCTATTGCCGACTCACTGCTCACTATTACCTCACTATTACCGACTCACCGCTCACTATTACCTCACTATTACTGACTCACAGCTCACTATTACCTCGTTATTACTGACTCGCAGATTACTATCACCTCATAATTACTGACTCACTATTTCCTCACTATTACCGACTCACAGCTCACTATTTACTGACTCACCAAAGCTCACTATCACCTCACTATTAGTGACTCCCACAGCTCACTATTACTGACTCACAGCTCACTATTACTGACTCACCACAGTTCACTTTTCCTATGAGTGACTTACCACAGCTCACTATTACCTCATTGCGAGTCAGTAAAAGTGAGTTAACAGCTTACTATTACCTCACACGTAAACTGACGCTCACTCAGTTAATATCTTACCTCACGTGTAAACTGACACTCAGTTAATATCTTACCTCACGTGTAAACTGACCCTCACTCAGTTAATATTTTACCTCACGTGTAAACTGATGCTCACTCAGTTAATAACTTAACTCATGTGTAAACTGACACTCACTCAGTTAATATCTTACCTCACGCATAAACTGACGCTCACTCAGTTAATATCTTACCTCACGCATAACCTGACACTCAGTTAATATCTTACCTCACGTGTAAACTGACCCTCACTCAGTTTATATTTTAACTCACGTGTAAACTGACGCTCACTCAGTTAATATCTTACCTAACGCATAACCTGACACTCAGTTAATATCTTGCCTCACATGTAAACTGACGCTCACTCAGTTAATATCTTACCTCACGCATAACCTGACACTCAGTTAATATCTTACCTCACGTGTAAACTGACCCTCACTCAGTTAGTATCTTACCTCACGTGTAAACTAACACTCAATTAATATCTTACCTCACGTGTATCTTAACACATGTCGAGTTAATATCTTACCTCACGTGTAAGCTCACTCAGTTAATATCTTACCTCGCGTCTTCGCCGCTCAGTTAATATCTTACCTCAAACTGGCTGCACAGTTAATCTTACCTCACGTGTAAACTGCTCAGCTCACTCACTCAGTTAATATCTTACCTCACGTGTAAACTGTCGCTCGCTCAGTTAATATCTTACCTCACGTGTAAACTGACGCTCACTCAGTTAATATCTTACCTCACGTGTAAACTGACGCTCACTCAGTTAATCTTACCTCATGTGTAAACTGACGCTCACTCAGTTAATATCTTACCTCACGTGTAAACTGACGCTAAGTTAATATCTTACCTCATGTGCAAACTGACCCTCACTCAGTTAATATTTTACCTCACGTGTAATCTGATGCTCACTCAGTTAATATCTTACCTCACGTGTAAACTGACCCTCACTCAGTTAATAGTTTACCTCACGTGTAAACTGATGCTCACTCAGTTAATATCTTAACTCACGTGTAAACTGACGCTCACTCAGTTAATATCTTACCTCACATGTAAACTGACCCTCACTCAGTTAATATCTTACCTCACGTGTAAACTGACCCTCACTCAGTTTATATCTTACCTCACGTGTAAACTGACGCTCACTCAGTTAATATCTTACCTCAAATGTAAACTGACGCTCACTCAGTTAATATCTTACCTCACGCATAACCTGACACTCAGTTAATATCTTACCTCACGTGAAAACTGACGCTCACTCAGTTAATATCTTACCTCACATGTAAACTGACCCTCACTCAGTTTATATCTTACCTCACGTGTAAACTGACTCTCACTCAGTTAATATCTTACCTCACGTGAAAACTGACGCTCACTCAGTTAATATCTTACCTCACATGTAAACTGACCCTCACTCAGTTAATATCTTACCTCACGTGTAAACTGACGCTCACTCAGTTAATATCTTACCTAACGCATAACCTGACACTCAGTTAATATCTTACCTCAAATGTAAACTGACGCTCACTCAGTTAATATCTTACCTCACGCATAACCTGACACTCAGTTAATATCTTAC
>OW240917.1:252751510-252772463 GCA_933207985.1 Pelobates cultripes | reverse complement strand
GTGTAAACTGACCCTCACTCAGTTAATATCTTACCTCACGTGTAAACTGACGCTCACTCAATTAATATCTTACCTCATGTGTAAACTGACCCTCACTCAGTTAATATCTTACCTCACGTGTAAACTGACCCTCACTCAGTTAATATCTTACCTCACGTGTAAACTGACCCTCACTCAGTTAATATCTTACCTCACGTGTAAACTGACCCTCACTCAGTTAATATCTTACCTCACGTGTAAACTGACCCTCACTCAGTTAATATCTTACCTCACGTGTAAACTGACCCTCACTCAGTTAATATCTTACCTCACGTGTAAACTGACCCTCACTCAGTTAATATCTTACCTCACGCGTAAACTGACGCTCACTCAGTTAATATCTTACCTCACTGACGCTCACTCAGTTATTATCTTACCTCACATGTAAACTGACGCTCACTCAGTTCATATCTTACCTCACGTGTAAACTGACGCTCACTCAGTTAATATCTTACCTCACGCGTAAACTGACTCTCACTCAGTTAATATCTTACCTCACGTGTAAACTGACCCTCACTCAGTTAATATCTTACCTCACGTGTAAACTGACGCTCAATCAGTTAATATCTTACCTCATGTGTAAACTGACTCTCACTCAGTTAATATCTTACCTCATGTGTAAACTGACTCTCACTCAGTTAATATCTTACCTCACGCGTAAACTAACACTCAGTTAATATCTTACCTCACGCGTAAACTAACACTCAGTTAATATCTTACCTCACGTGAAAACTGATCCTCACTCAGTTAATATCTTACCTCACGTGTAAACTGACCCTCACTCAGTTAATATCTTACCTCACGTGTAAACTGACCCTCACTCAGTTAATATCTTACCTCACGTGTAAACTGACCCTCACTCAGTTAATATCTTACCTCACGTGTAAACTGACCCTCACTCAGTTAATATCTTACCTCACGTGTAAACTGACCCTCACTCAGTTAATATCTTACCTCACGTGTAAACTGACCCTCACTCAGTTAATATCTTACCTCACGTGTAAACTGACCCTCACTCAGTTAATATCTTACCTCACGTGTAAACTGACCCTCACTCAGTTAATATCTTACCTCACGTGTAAACTGACCCTCACTCAGTTAATATCTTACCTCACGTGTAAACTGACGCTCACTCAATTAATATCTTACCTCACGTGTAAACTGACCCTCACTCAGTTAATATCTTACCTCACGTGTAAACTGACTCTCACTCAGTTAATATCTTACCTCACGTGTAAACTGACCCTCACTCAGTTAATATCTTACCTCACGCGTAAACTGACGCTCACTCAGTTAATATCTTACCTCACGCGTAAAGTGACCCTCACTCAGTTAATATCTTACCTCACGTGTAAACTGACGCTCACTCAGTTAATATCTTACCTCACGCGTAAACTGACTCTCACTCAGTTAATATCTTACCTCACGCGTAAAGTGACCCTCACTCAGTTAATATCTTACCTCACGTGTAAACTGACGCTCACTCAGTTAATATCTTACCTCACGTGTAAACTGACGCTCAATCAGTTAATATCTTACCTCATGTGTAAACTGACTCTCACTCAGTTAATATCTTACCTCATGTGTAAACTGACTCTCACTCAGTTAATATCTTACCTCACGCGTAAACTAACACTCAGTTAATATCTTACCTCACGCGTAAACTAACACTCAGTTAATATCTTACCTCACGTGAAAACTGATCCTCACTCAGTTAATATCTTACCTCACGTGTAAACTAACACTCAGTTAATATCTTACCTCAAGCATAACCTGACGCTCACTCAGTTATTATCTTACCTCACGTGTAAACTGACGCTCCTTTAATCTTAAAATTCAATCAAATTTTCACCTTTATGTCTTGTACTTGCTCAATGTTTTGTTTTCCCCCCATAGTTCAGTACATTTTGTCAGGGGTTTTCACTAAAGCAAGAATTGCTTAGGATTCTCAATTATGTGAATTTCAAATTTCAGATAAAAATTGCCAATCTGGAAGCAGAGGTCTCTTGACGAATATTTCCAGTTTAGCTCATTTTAATTCACTTAGAATTCCCAGCAATCCTTACATTAGCGAATAACCGTGGTAACATAGCGTTATAGGTCAACTGATTACTTTTGGTAATTTAATATATATATATATTTTATTTATTTCTATTTGCAGACATATCTAACTCCTGAAGTGATCTTGCTGGCCCAGTGACGATGGCGTAGATCTGTACCGTTACAAGGCAGGTGAACTTAATGTAAACATGTACACATGCCAAACATTCTCTCTATATTGAGGAATATACGCGATTGTGACGGTATCTCGAGTGCATGGTACATTACAGAATAAATATACATGCAGGGGCTGTCAGACCAGAAACCAGATTCCAGGCGTATTTCCTTGGCTTGAGACTAATCAGAGACATGTACTGACTGGCATTCAGTTAGCTTGCAATATAGGGACCGAAGCAGCCATGTTGGGAGTACATCTCGAATGCTAATGGTTTTTTTTTTTTCTTCTTCAAATTTGGCAATTTTGCAAAGTTGCTGATCACTGGTCGACTCTGCACATCTCACTGTTTAGCAAATAAAATCTTGTTTGTTTGGGTGCCTGTAAGAGAGCGCAAAATTATTATCTGGCTCTCCTTAGCTCACCTCTGTCTGGATTCATTGTATTGTGCTCTGTGTGACAGTGTCTGGTGTGTGTGATATAGTAATATGTGCAAATCACTGTGTGAGACAGTACAGTGTGTGTCTGAGACAGGCTCTGACTTGCTGTGTGTGTGACAGTCTCTAACATGCTGTGTGTGCGACAGTCTCTCACATGCTGTATGTGACAGGCTCTGACATGCTGTATGTGTGACAGTCCCTGACATGCTGTGTCTGAGACAGGCTCTGACAAGCAGTGACAGTCCCTGAAATGCTCTGTGTGTGAGACAGTACAGTGTGTGTCTGAGACAGTCTCTGCCATGCTGGGTGTGTGACAGTCTCTGACATGCTGTATGTGTGACAGTCTCTGCCATGCTGGGTGTGTGACAGTCTCTGACATGCTGTATGTGTGACAGTCTCTGACATGCTGTGTGCGACAGTCTCTGACATGCTGTATGTGTGACAGTCTCTGCCATGGTGTGTGTGTGACAGTCTCTGACATGCTGTATGTGTGACAGTCTCTGACATGCTGTGTGTGACAGTCTCTGCCATGGTGTGTGTGTGACAGTCTCTGACATGCTGTGTGTGTGACAGTCTCTGACATGCTGTGTGTGTGACAGTCTCTGACATGCTGTATGTGTGACAGTCTCTCACATGCTGTATGTGTGACAGTCTCTAACATGCTGTATGTGTGACAGTCTCTGACATGCTGTATGTGTGACAGTCTCTGACATGCTGTGTGTGTGACAGTCTCTGCCATGCTGGGTGTGTGACAGTCTCTGACATGCTGTGTGCGACAGTCTCTGACATGCTGTATGTGTGACAGTCTCTGCCATGGTGTGTGTGTGACAGTCTCTGACATGCTGTATGTGTGACAGTCTCTAACATGCTGTGTGTGTGTGACAGTCTCTGACATGCTGTATGTGTGACAGTCTCTAACATGCTGTGTGTGTGTGACAGTCTCTAACATGCTGTGTGTGTGACAGTCTCTGACATGCTGTATGTGTGACAGTCTCTAACATGCTGTGTGTGTGTGACAGTCTCTGACATGCTGTGTGTGTGTGACAGTCTCTGACATGCTGTGTGCGACAGTCTCTGCCATGGTGTGTGTGTGACAGTCTCTGACATGCTGTATGTGTGACAGTCTCTCACATGCTGTATGTGTGACAGTCTCTAACATGCTGTATGTGTGACAGTCTCTGACATGCTGTGTGTGTGACAGTCTCTGCCATGCTATGTGTGTGACAGTCTCTCACATGCTGTGTGTGTGACAGTCTCTGACATGCTGTATGTGTGACAGTCTCTAACATGCTGTATGTGTGACAGTCTCTGACATGCTGTGTGTGTGACAGTCTCTGACATGCTGTGTGTGTGACAGTCTCTGACATGCTGTGTGTGTGACAGTCTCTGCCATGCTGTGTGTGTGACAGTCTCTCACATGCTGTGTGTGTGACAGTCTCTGACATGCTGTATGTGTGACAGTCTCTAACATGCTGTATGTGTGACAGTCTCTGACATGCTGTGTGTGTGACAGTCTCTGACATGCTGTGTGTGTGACAGTCTCTAACATGCTGTGTGTGTGACAGTCTCTGACATGCTGTGTGTGTGACAGTCCCTGACATGCTGTGTGTGTGACAGTCTCTCACATGCTGTATGTGTGACAGTCTCTGACATGCTGTGTGTGCGACAGTCTCTGACATGCTGTGTGTGCGACAGTCTCTAACATGCTGTGTGTGCGACAGTCTCTAACATGCTGTGTGTGTGTGACAGTCTCTAACATGCTGTGTGTGTGCGACAGTCTCTAACATGCTGTGTGTGAGACAGCCCTTGACATGCTCATGATGCTCTGTGTGAGACAGTTTCTAACATGCTGTATGTGTGACAGTCTCTAACATGCTGTGTGTGTGCGACAGTCTCTAACATGCTGTATGTAAGACAGACCTTGACATGCTCATGATGCTCTGTGTGAGACAGTTTCTAACATGCTCTATGTGTGACAGTCTCTGACATGCTGTATGTGTGACAGTCTCTAACATGCTGTGTGTATGCGACAGTCTCTAACATGCTGTATGTAAGACAGACCTTGACATGCTCATGGTGCTCTGTGTGAGACAGTTCCTAACGTGTGTGCGAGTCTCTAACATGCTGTATGTAAGACAGACCTTGACTTGCTCATGATGCTCTGTGTGAGACAGTTCCTAACATGCTGTGTGTGTGACAGTCTGTAACATGCTGTATGTTAAGTGGAAAGGGTTAAGTTGTTACCGGATTTATTCTCCCCAAACTGGCTCTTTGTGTACTTTTGCTGCAGGCACATTGCATTGTGTAATTAGCATAATTCAACAGGAGGCCATCATTACAAAGCACAACTCTGCTATCTAAACCCTTACTGCATAATGTGACAAGGGAGCCCTATTATTTTCTGATATATTTAGACTCCGTGCTTGACAACAGCCATGTGTTATAGCAATAGATGTTGTATATTCTGAAGATACGAGAGAGACTCAAATTATACTGAAACCCAGACATCTGATATCAATATCAAATTATCTGTGTGGAGAGTTTTGGCTGTCAAAGTTAATAGGTGTCTTTAGCAAAGTGGAATATGCTAACACAACAATATATCTATTGATGTCAATTCAGTATTATAATAAATTGGAAAGCATTCTTCACAGTAAGAGCAATAAGGAATGTGTAATTATTTGCCCACAGAGTTTGTTTTATCCAATTCTTTAGAGACTTTTTAAAAAAAGTTCTGGATATATGTTTGGAAAACCAGACTGTTACAGGGTATAATATAGTGTAGGTGATAGCCGCATGTTGATCCAATGAGACATCTGATCGCCATTTTTAAATCAAGGAGACATTTTTTCCCCCAGTTTGTGGCACAATTGATTTCATATTTAGGTTAAAATATCCAAGCTGTCACTATAGCCAAGTTGGAGAAATTTTCAAAATGTTATATTTTCAGTTTTCAATTCACTATAACTGTGAATAAATTAAATTTAAGTTTTGAAATAGAATAACTCATTTAGAATGGTAAAGGTTGTCTCTGTTATGTACACCCTCCACAGGTAGATGGCAGCATGGATATTTGAAGATAAATATTTGGAAAAACGATAGTGGGGTTAATATTCTTGCAGATCTGTTAATTTTGGTAGCTCTGACAGGCTCCACCAGTCCTGTTTTTGCAGGGTCAGTCCTGATTTCGATAAATTAAAATTAGCGATAAAATTAAGCTTGTAATTTATTGATGGCTCCAACAAATGCAATATATACACAGAAACTGCTACATACACCACACAGACTGCTGAATACATACAGACTGCTAAATACACACACACAGACTGCTGAGTACTGTATATACACACACACTGTGTCAGTGTTGCCATGGTAACGCGTGGCAACGCTTCGATCTACGTGCTCACGGGAGGAAAACATATCCTCCCGGGTCCTTCCTCCCTCTGCTGCACCAAAGTGTGAGGAGGCCGTGAGGAAGATCTCCCTACTGGCCTGAGAAGGCAGACAGCGAGGCCAGCTCTACATGGGTCAGAAGGGGAGATAAAAGGATCTCCCCTGTCTGCCTTGGCACATGGCCATCGCGGTGGGGTCCCTATACTCGGGGAAGCACTGCACCAGCAAATTATTAGCACACGCATTGCAATTAGAGAGTGCTTTAACAGCGTATCTGCAATGTCCTGCAGGCTGGGGGTCAGACAAACAGACCCATTCAATCCTTCAGTGAGCAGCGCCTGCCCCTCTTCCAGGTGGTGCCTCCTCTCAGGCCTGATCTGTGTACCTCCCAATGTTGGGAAGTATGGTTTTTGGAGGAGAGAAGACCAACAGATGTACCTGACAAAATGTATTGTCTGAAAGTTGGATCTTATTTAGCATGTGGGCTAGGATGACAGGCTACCCATATGCTAGGTGGTGCTCCAGTGCTTATATGGGTTTAAATGGCTGCAGTTCTCTCTAAATACATCACAAGTGTGGATAATCACACATTTGTGGAGGCCTATATAACAGTCGGTCAGAGCCAGTATGTCAGGTGAGTGGGACTGATTGCAGACCGTGTGTCACAGGAGGAGATTATGGGACTTCACACACATGTTCTTGAAAACTGTAAAAGTGAAGAAGTCGCCATGGTAACCAGTGGAATGTGCCTGCCATTTGCTTTACTTTTAGTTTGCTACCATATGTGTTCTTTACACAGCGCCCCTGGTGTGCTTACATTGTTACATCCATAGTACACAATATCATGAACAATCTGACATAATTTCATAGAGGAAAGCAGGGCCTGTATTGTCTCAGGATTCCTCAAGGTCCTTGTAGGATGAAATGAATAGAGTTACGAAGTTCATTGATTTTGGAAGTCTATGTTAATACAGCGTTGGGATGCTGCGCCTGATTGCTTTAAAGGGACACTCCAGACCCCTAAAGCACTTTAGCTTGCTGAAAAGCTTTATGTGTAAAGAGTGTGTCCTTTTTTTTTTCATCTTGCAGAAAGTGCCATTTTTTTAACTTTTATAAATTAATCTGGTTACACCCCCTTGGCTTTCAAGCATATAACAGGTAATGCTAGTTCCTGGTATGATTAGTTCAGTGGTGCTAAACTCAAGAGGCAGCAATTGCACAGAGCTACATCCTTGCAAAGACTTCTCATTGAGCTGCATTGGACAGCCACAGATAGTCTGGGCAGGGTTAGAAGGAGAGGATATGTAAAGACAGCAGACAAGAGAACTGCAGGTTTTACAAGAGGATCTTAGATAAAACCCTGTGGTCTATTTTGGATCTGTGACGGAACTCGGGCACCCCCTAATTTGCATTTGCCCCATGCCTTCCTGTCAAGGCCACACCCCTTACTGTTAAAGACTAACACACACGTTGACTGACAGACACACACTCTCAGATACACTGACATACACACACACTCACTGATTTGACACAATCTGAAATACACACACAATCACTGACTCACTGACAGACACACAAAATCACTTACAGACACGCACACACTCACTGACATACACACACAATGACGCAGACACACACTCACTGACATACACACAGAATGACGCAGACACACACCCACCCACTCACAGACACACACTGACAGGCATACACAATCACTCAGACACACACACACATTCTCTCACTCACAGACTGTCAGGATTATAGTTGATCCAGCACGCAGAATATTATCACACCTAGGACTAAGGATAACATCTAACCTGACCTTAGAATGGCCGGTCTTAACGTACCTGAGAATAGTCAAAATACTTGCAGAGGTCAGGGACACAAAATGAGACACAATGATGAGGAAAGCCAGAAGTCAAGGATATTAGAAATCAGGGAAGTCAAAACGAAGCCAAAGTCAAATACCAGAAAAACGCAATCAGGAGCACACTCTGGGATAACCAGCTAGTGGAAACCACGACAAAAAGGTAATTTGGGTTTAAATAACCCTCCTTAGATTGTAATTAGCTGTTTCTGGCCTCTGACCCAAAAAAGTGTGTGCGCGTCTACGACATGACGTCGCATACACGTTGGTGCCATCTTTTATACAGGGAGTGCAGAATTATTAGACAAATGAGTATTTTGACCACATCATCCTCTTTATGCATGTTGTCTTACTCCAAGCTGTATAGGCTCGAAAGCCTACTACCAATTAAGCATACTAGGTGATGTGCATCTCTGTAATGAGAAGGGGTGTGGTCTAATGACATCAACACCCTATATCAGGTGTGCATAATTATTAGGCAACTTCCTTTCCTTTGGCAAAATGGGTCAAAAGAAGGACTTGACAGGCTCAGAAAAGTCAAAAATAGTGAGATATCTTGCAGAGGGATGCAGCACTCTTAAATTGCAAAGCTTCTGAAGCGTGATCATCGAACAATCAAGCGTTTCATTCAAAATAGTCAACAGGGTCGCAAGAAGCGTGTGGAAAAACCAAGGCGCAAAATAACTGCCCATGAACTGAGAAAAGTCAAGCGTGCAGCTGCCACGATGCCACTTGCCACCAGTTTGGCCATATTTCAGAGCTGCAACATCACTGGAGTGCCAAAAAGCACAAGGTGTGCAATACTCAGAGACATGGCCAAGGTAAGAAAGGCTGAAAGACGACCACCACTGAACAAGACACACAAGCTGAAACGTCAAGACTGGGCCAAGAAATATCTCAAGACTGATTTTCTAAGGTTTTATGGACTGATGAAATGAGAGTGAGTCTTGATGGGCCAGATGGATGGGCCCGTGGCTGGATTGGTAAAGGGCAGAGAGCTCCAGTCCGACTCAGACGCCAGCAAGGTGGAGGTGGAGTACTGGTTTGGGCTGGTATCATCAAAGATGAGCTTGTGGGGCCTTTTCGGGTTGAGGATGGAGTCAAGCTCAACTCCCAGTCCTACTGCCAGTTCCTGGAAGACACCTTCTTCAAGCAGTGGTACAGGAAGAAGTCTGCATCCTTCAAGAAAAACATGATTTTCATGCAGGACAATGCTCCATCACACGCGTCCAAGTACTCCACAGCGTGGCTGGCAAGAAAGGGTATAAAAGAAGAAAATCTAATGACATGGCCTCCTTGTTCACCTGATCTGAACCCCATTGAGAACCTGTGGTCCATCATCAAATGTGAGATTTACAAGGAGGGAAAACAGTACACCTCTCTGAACAGTGTCTGGGAGGCTGTGGTTGCTGCTGCACGCAATGTTGATGGTGAACAGATCAAAACACTGACAGAATCCATGGATGGCAGGCTTTTGAGTGTCCTTGCAAAGAAAGGTGGCTATATTGGTCACTGATTTGTTTTTGTTTTGTTTTTGAATGTCAGAAATGTATATTTGTGAATGTTGAGATGTTATATTGGTTTCACTGGTAATAATAAATAATTGAAATGGGTATATATTTGTTTTTTGTTAAGTTGCCTAATAATTATGCACAGTAATAGTCACCTGCACACACAGATATCCCCCTAACATAGCTATAACTAAAAACAAACTAAAAACTACTTCCAAAAATATTCAGCTTTGATATTAATGAGTTTTTTGGGTTCATTGAGAACATGGTTGTTGTTCAATAATAAAATTAATCCTCAAAAATACAACTTGCCTAATAATTCTGCACTCCCTGTATGGGTGAAGGTAAGTTTCCTATAAAAATCCGAACCGCAGCGGCCGGCGTTCCTAAGAACGTCACACCCGCTGGGAACCGGAACGAAGGGAATACGTTGCCCGCTGGGACCAAGGTAAGTCAGAAATATATCTGTCGGCATGGCTGCTTAGTTTTTGTGCAGCCACACCGGCAGACGAGCCGGGGGCCGTGACACAGACACACACAATCACTCAGACACACAAGCTCCCTCACAGACACACACATTCACTGACAGACACACACTCACAGACACACCACTTAGGTGGCTTGTCCCCCCTTGCCTCCCTTAAAAGGTAAGAAAACTTACGTTATTTCCAGCTCCGCATGGGTCTGCTACGTTGTTCCAAGAATGTTATGTATATTATTATTTTATTATTTATATAGCGCCATCAGATTCCGTAGCATTGTACAAAGCATGTAAATGCTGCATCAGAACAAACTTTCTGTCATGCGTTTAGATTTTTGCATGAGTTTGGTGCAGCCCAACATCTGGCTAAAGGATAGATCATGAAAACATCATGTCTGACTTTACTCATGCTTGTATATCACAAAAATGTATTTTGTGTTTACATTTTTTTGTGTCAATTTTATTTTATTGAGGTAATTGCATAAAACATAGTTTATACATGTAACATGCTCAACAACCTCATTTTTAAAAGAGAATTCCCACAAGAATATAGGCTAAACTAATTTTAATTTTTGAATCACGTGTGTAAGAGGGTTCCCACATTCCTGGTCCATCTTGGTTACGGTTGGCAACCATCTTGTCCTACCCAGACATATTTCATCCACGTGTGATAATAGGAGTAAGGCTCAATAATGCTCCTTTGTTTTAGGTTGGGGGATCAGGATAAGCCCCACTTATCGGGCATTTGGGGGCGGCGTTTTTTGCCGCCCCCGGAAAGTGCCCCCCAAGGCAAATGCCTTGTTTGCCTCGTGGCAAATACACCGTTGATATAACCCCAATGATAAAATGCATAATTAAATGCATGCATGTTTTCATTCAGGGTATATATGTATAAAACAGTAATTTTTTTATATAGTTTTTATTTGGGCTGTGGAGTGTGATGGCTCTAATCATGTTTCTCTAGTCTGAATTTAGACGCCCAGGCCAATACAAAAACAAAACGCTTATCCATATGAAGCAAGTATAAAAAAAAAAAAAAAAAATCGTTTTTTTTTTGTAATAAACAAAATGTAATCATTTTGTAGCTGACATTATATTTTTTTATTTACTTTTCAATGAATTCTATACATAATTTCACCTCATCTTACGTCTTACCAAAAGTGGAAATGTATTAATGATTAGCACCTTAATATTCAAATACATTCCCTTTCCCAAGGGCAGGTGTACAATCTAAGTGCTCAAAGAAAACAAGTAATTGGGGAGTATTGATGATTATTTAATGCCAGTTTTTTAGCTGAAGATATAATCCTGTAAGGATTATCTGTGTATCATGTCTACGGACTGCATGGATTGCAGTTTTACAGTCCCAGCTTTGCATAACTAGAACCTAATTTCAAATGAAGTCCTTAGTTTAGCTGGGTGACCCATTCTGTAATTTCAATATAATAAATACTGATATTAATTTTGCTAAGCCCTTACAATTTCTTTCCTGCATCTAAGGTGTCTTGTTAGTCCTGGACAAGACACCGCTTAATTTATTGAAAGCAATTACCTGCATACTAAGAAATGTGATATACCTGCTCCAAACACTACGGGCCCACTGAACAGAATATGGGTTCCAAACTAATAGAGATCATTACAATGTAGCAGCGTGCAATAGATATTATCTTTGCATCACAACTAGGTCATTTTAAAAATAAATAATTAAGGAAGTTTATAGAACTGCTAGAACATTCAAGACTTAGCACAGAGTGTAAAACCCATGAAGACTAGATTTGGACCTAGAATGCACCCGAGTGCTAAATTGATAAATAGGTGGAATGTCCGTGAAGAGTATGTGGACTCATGTCTGCTTCTGACTGAGTTACTCTCATTGCATTACTCTGCTCATTGTCAGTCCTGTGAGAGGGGTCCTCTGGCAGTATTGGGCAATCTCCTTACTGCGGATTATGTGAGGGTGACTAGAAGGTTATCTTAGCTTTATACAGGTTAATTGTCCCCTTTTCACCCATTTTGTGAAATCATCCTGTAGAAAGATAAGAGCTCAGGATGTCGCTTGTGAGTCCCATTCAGGAGAACACGTTGCTCTTTTCAAGGTTTCCATCTTGTTGGGAAGACGCGCTCTCTGCTGAATAGTTATGTCCTCTATTTTTCTTTTTCAAGGGTTTCTTAGAGGCTGGAAATAAATACAATTAGTTGTGTTACAATGGGTGATGAATGCCGTATGCAAATCTGTTTCTCTCTTCACAAAATAAAAACTGGCCAACTAATTGACCCTGATCATTTTTGCAGTTTTATTGTGGACATAAGGTACATCCTCCCTGAAACTAAATATACAGGTTGTTTTAATAAGACTGTATCAGCTTGAATTACTTGGTAGACACGGTTTATTACCCTGGAATGCCTCTCTACATCGGTAGCTATTAAATTGCTTCATCACTACTGTAATTACCAGCACTGCTGGGATGGAGGAACTGTCAGAAATTACTGGGACCAGACAAATAGTTACTAATAAAACAGTCTGGACAAAAGCAGTGTCTCTGTTTCATGTTTCTGGTCACTGAAGCACTGTGTATTATCTCTATAATCATACTTTAAACCAGTGCTTTGCATGAATTCTTTTAAAGACCTATGCCTATCCGCTGTTAATATGAATGCCTCTCACTCTCACTTTGAAGCATTTACTGGGCTGCAAGAATCCTCCTCCCAACTAGACCCCTCTCTACTTTCCTCTAAGAAATACAAACTCATCACTCCATCGACAGGAGCGCACACAGCCCCCACACAGCCCAGGTCTCAGGGGCGGGGAGGACAAGATAAACTACTGCATTAGTTTATAACCAAAACGGGCCTGGAGGATGCATGGAGGGCGCATCACCCCGGAACAGTAGACTATACCTTTTACTCAGCGCCGCACGGCACATACTCCAGGATAGACATGTTCCTGGTCAACAACCACTGTATGACACGGGTCACAAACTCGGAGATGGGCTCAATCGCGTGGTCCGATCACGCAGAAGTGACCTTAACTTTAGGCAACCTATGCAGGGCGACCCCATGGTCCTGGAGGATGAATACATCCTTACTGAGGGATGAGTACATCACAAAACAGATTAGAACGGAGATCCAAGAGTACTTCTCTACGAACGATAGCCCGGACCTGAGAGCGAGTACAATCTGGGCTGCCCACGAAGCAGTGATCAGGGGTACACTTATTCACCTAGCCACTAGAAAGAAAAAAACTAAAATGCCAAACTCTCGAGCGGCTTCTGTCTAAACTTCACACATTAGAACAAGCGCACCAAACACACTCAGACGGAGCAATCTTCCAAAGACTTGATGCTGTCAGACACGAAATTAAGACATTATTACTAGATGATACAGCCAAAGCCATGACCCGTTCGAGAAGGACATTCTACGAAAAAGCAAACAAAATGGACACACTACTATCTAGAACCCTAAATCCCAGACAGAGACGTAAACACATCACCTCGATTAAACACCCAGACGGTTCAACCAAAACCACCCCAACTGAGATAGCCGCAGTCTTTACAGATTTCTATAAACAATTATATAACCACTGTCAAGGGTCGGTAGGACGTGCAGCGACTGGACAGGAGCGCACACAGGGGGGTGCCCAGGTCTCAGGGGCGTGGAGGACAAGATAAACTACTGCATTAGTTTATAACCAAAACGGGCTTGGAGGATGCATGGAGGGCGCATCACCCCAGAATGGTAGAATATACCTTTTACTCAGCGCCACACGGCACATACTCCAGGATAGACATGTTCCTGGTCAACAACCACTGTATGACACGGGTCACAAACTCGGAGATGGGCTCAATCGCGTGGTCCGATCACGCAGAGGTGGCCTTAACGTTAGGCAACCTATGCAGGGCGACCCCATGGTCCTGGAGGATGAATACATCCTTACTGAGGGATGAGTACATCACAAAACAGATTAGAACGGAGATCCAAGAGTACTTCTCTACGAACGATAGCCCGGACTTGAGAGCGAGTACAATCTGGGCTGCCCACAAAGCAGTGATCAGGGGTACACTTATTCACCTAGCCACTAGAAAGAAAAAAACTAAAATGCCAAACTCTTGAGCGGTTTCTGTCTAAACTTCACACATTAGAACAAGCGCACCAAACACACTCAGACGGAGCAATCTTCCAAAGACTTGATGCTGTCAGACACGAAATTAAGACATTATTACTAGATGATACAGCCAAAGCCATGACCCGTTCGAGAAGGACATTCTACGAAAAAGCAAACAAAATGGACACACTACTATCTAGAGCCCTAAATCCCCGACAAAGACGTAAACACATCACCTCGATTAAACACCCAGACGGTTCGACCAAAACCACCCCAACTGAGATAGCCGCAGTCTTTACAGATTTCTATAAAAACAATTATATAACCACTCTCAAGGGTCGGTAGGACGTGCAGCGGCTGAAGAGGTGACTATTAGCAAGGACTTAGACTTGCCCACATTTCATCCCCGAGGCCAGGGAAGCCCTGGCAGTCGAAATTACGGAAGAAGAAATAGACCAAGCCATAACGGCACTAACGGGAAATAAAGCCCCGGGCCCCGACGGTTCCAACGGCGTGTACTATAAGGCGTTCAGAGAAGAACTTACACCCCACCTCCTCCAGATGTTCAAGGAGCTTAGAGAGGGGGGCACACCGGAGCGTGACATGTCCTTAGCTACCATAGTGCTGCTCCCTAAACCAGAGAAAGACCCAATGCAACCAGCAAGCTACAGGCCAATCTCCCTAATAAATCATGACATGAAGATCCTGGCTAAAATACAGGCTTCCCGACTGAACCCCTACTTAACATCCCTGATCAACGCCGACCAGGTTGGCTTTGTCCCCGGCAGACAGCTCTTTGAAAATATCCGTCGCAACGTTGACCTCATATGGAGACAGGCGCATACGCACACACCCTCACTGGTTGTCTCACTTGATGCTGAAAAGGCTTTCGATAGAGTAAAATGGCTATACCTATTCAAAGTCCTAGCCCACTTCGGTCTACCAGAGGAATACATTGCACTCATTAGAGCAATGTACAGCAATGTTAGAGCACAGGTACAGGTACCGGGAGCCTCCCTCCGCCCCTTTCAGCTTCATAATGGCACGAGGCAGGGATGCCCATTATCTCCACTCCTCTTTATCCTTTCTCTCGAACCCTTGCTACAGGCACTTCGGCAACATCCACGAATACACGGAATTACAGTGGGGGGAAGGGAATTCCTGGTTTCTGCATATGCCGACGATGTGCTCTTGACACTTACAAACCCAGCCCAATCCATGCCGGCACTGCAGGAAGTCCTCCAGAGCTACGGGGGGATCTCAGGCTACATAGTGAATATGACCAAATCTAGTGCACTCCCAGTGGGAATGTCAGCGGCAGACACGGTGGCGATTGGGGACGAACATACCATAGATATCGAGCATACCTCACTTAAATATCTGGGAGTGCGCTTGACCGCAGCCCCTGAAAACTGTTTCACCACAATTACAGCCAATTAATGAAAACCCTGACGAAAGACCTTGAAAAGTGGCTGGATAAGCCGATTTCATGGATAGGACGGATTCACTCCGTAAAAATTAATGTCTTGCCACGTATCCTATTTATGTTCCAAGCACTGCCCATACACCTAACTAAGGCCCAGCTACTTCCACTGCAACGAACCATAGGCGCTTTTATATGGCAAAACAAACGCCATAGAATATCTAGACAGATCCTTTATAGACCTAAGACAAGGGGAGGATTGGGATTGCCCTGTCTATATTACTATTACTTGGCTGCCCAGTTAGTGCAGGTGGCGATGTGGCACACACCCCCTGGCGAAAGGAAATGGGTGGACATAGAATCACTCATGATCGGTGCCGACCTCCCGCAATTCGCTATGTGGGTCCCAAAAGAACATAGACCCATGATCAGAGTCACCTGCCCAGCGATCCTGAACTCACTTAGATTGTGGGACCTAACACACCTAAAATACAATCTAGCATCCTCACCCTCTCCCCTGATGCCCTACCTTCGTAATAAGGCATTTATCCCAGCCATGACCGCCAGAGACTTTAGGAACTTGGAGCAAACAGGAATCCAGAGAATATGCCAATTATACAAAGGCACCGAAATAGTAGGGTTCCCCACACTAGGCGATTTTTTTTTTTAAAGATATATTCAACTGAAAGACTTTGTAAAACACCCACACCCTAGAAGCGCTGCTTTACAACCACTGACTTTTTTTTAGAGTGCTGGTGTCTGACAGAGAATTTGCTCCGGGGTATGATCACGCTGCTGTACGCCCATTTCTGCTCAGAGGCGAGAGAATGGGGCAGACTAAAGTATACCGACCAGTGGGAACAGGAATTGGGTGAAGTACTGGAGGGGGTGGAATGGCAGGAGATATGGGAGGCCAATGCTACCACCTCTGTATGTGTTACCCTCCAGGAGCAATACTTCAAAACGATGTTTCAGTGGTATCCTACCCCCGTTAAAGTTGTTCCAAATGCACAAAACCACGACGGATGTATGTTGGAGGGGTTGCGGCCTCAAGGGTACTTATCTACACATGTGGTGGGAATGTCCTAGTATGATTAGATTCTGGAACCTAGTTAAAGACCTCCTGGGGCAGGTGTTCTCCAGGACCCCGGAACTAGATCCCTGGGTGTATTTGCTCAACAGGTCGCTAGAGGGGTGGACCAGAACTGAACAAAAGCTTATCCACAAGATCACGCTACGGCCAACTGCCCCAGGGGCGACAGAAATTATAACTAGAATTAAAGAGATAAGACTAATGGATGACTTGATCGTCAGAGTACGGGGGTCCACTAAAACCTTCCACAAGATTTGGGACCCGTGGGACGACAGCGCACTAGGTGAGACCTGAGACAACCGCCCATCCTGGTGCAAGACAGTTTTATTGGGTCGCCCCCATACCGCCCCAGAGCACGGCTCTGTACGAGAAATATTTAATACCACAGATATCCCAGATCCCCACCCCCCACCTCCCCTTGCTCCCCCCTCCTCTTTTTCAGATCTATCTTTCTTTTCTCTTGTTTAGAAAAAACCCTACTTCCAAGGGGTTGACTCACGCTGCAAAACATACTAATAGACATTTGCCCGATTCAGCCAAGGTTCATTGTACTGAACATAGTGAATAACCAGGGTATATCAGCAACCTATTGCAGATCTTTGCTTTGTCGAGAGGCTGATCCATCGAGTCTTGCTTGTGTTCAACTATGTCTTATTATAAACTTATTATAAAGTTAATTTCTATAATAATGGAAAAACTCTTGGCGGACGGAGACAACTTTTCCTATGTGAGTTTCATATCAATATAATCGTATTGCATGTATCTACTGTAAGCATTTTGTACCGCTATATCATGATATTTAATCTGGGAACATGTAACACCCAGTATTCCTATGTCATGTCTCTGTCTACCTGCCAAGAACGAAAAAAATAAAGAATTATATATACATATATATATATATATATATAAAAAAATACAAACTCACACTAAAATAGGAGGGCTTCTTAAAAAAATACATATTCATGAAACAGTTCATCACTTAAATGCACTTTACATTTTTGGTTAGTTCTGCCCCTCTCTCTCTAATTGTAAGCTTTTGTTCTGTTATGTCCTGCTATGCCACGTTGCAGTTATGTTTGTTTACCCTTTGTACAGAGCTGATAATCTGTTGTTGGTTTTGTCTCTCACCTTGAGTCACTTTCTGAGTCCACCTAGCCTTGTCCTGGATCTTCTCTTTTACATAGACGGCATTCTGAGAGCTATCAGTTTCTGTCTATAAAAGAAATATCCCATTATAATGTAGCTTTCTACCTGAGAGAAACACTTTTATATTTCTTAGATATTTTCTAGAAATAGACATGCTGTTAATGCCATATTGGTGGGACAAATATTTTAGACTTGATATTTATGAATGTGTGTGTGTGTGTACATATATATATATATATATATAGTGGTATTCATCCTGCATTGAAAATCAGGTTTATTGTCAAAATGTACAGACTTTCAGCTTTTTGCAATGAATATATGAAACAAAAGGAATCCAAATAGCTCAACACAACTAATGTTTCAAGTGTTTTTTCCCCAAATTAAACTGAAAACGCAACTTACAATGGTTTCAAAATTATTTAACCTCTTCATGGTAGAGCACCATTTTTGCTGTTATGACCTGCTGCAAATGAGATGCGTAGCCAGACCCCAGTTTCTGGCAGCGTTCCTGAGGAATCCTAGCCCATTGCTCATGAGCAATGGCCTCCAGGTCAGTAATATTCTTGGGTTTGCCTGCTGGAACCGTCTTCTTCAAATCCACAAACCTCTAGCCAGTTCAGATATTTTAAGTGTTCCATCTCAAGTACAACTGGTACAACTAATGAAGCCCTTGGTTATTTGCAGCAGGTGTGCTTGAGAGAACACGTTTTGAATATTTGTGCTGTTGTGAGGGATTCTATTAAGGGGTTGAATAGTTTTCAGACTGAAGAAGTCATTATAAGTTGCATTTTCAGTTGAATTTGTGGAAACCACTTGAAGCATTCGTTGTTTTGAGCTACTTCAATTGCTTTTGTTAGATTTTTATTTTTTTTTATAGTAAAAAGCTAAACGTCTGTACATTTTGACAATAAATCAAATTTTTAATATGGGGCTTGAATAATTTTGATTACAAATGTGTATATACATATATAAGTCCCTTTTGCTCCTTGCACACACACTTAAAGGTTTTATCCTCTTCAAAATGCCAGGTGCATTCCAGCCATTGCCAACAATTATAATACAGTTAATGAAGGCTTGTACTCACGGTCTTTTCTCCATAAAAGTATCCTTTATCTTCTGTGGCTTTCATCAGGATCAACACAACACATGTTGTGTTGATCCTGAAGAAAGCCACAGAAGATGGCTGAAACGTTGATCATATTTTAAAAAGGAATGAAATAAAGGATACTTTTATGGAGAAACTACTGTAAGTGCAAGCCTTCATTAACTGTAATATATATATATTTTTCCCATCAATGAAGCTACATTTTCATTGAATAATTTATTTCCCAGTCTTTTTCAAAGGTTACGGTTTCACACCTCCCAAGTGTCTGTATGTAGGAGAGACAGTCCCTATTTTTGGTTCAAATCACTCTGCCCTTCTTTTCTATCCTAATGTCCCTCTTTTGTATCAATAATATTCATATTAATGTGTTTTTAAACTACAACAAATGTGTTTAGAAATCAGTCTGTGTAAATTAGATACATTGTCCTTGTCTTGAATTTTAGTTGAATAATTTGCTATTTGTAAGTCACATACAATCTTTCAGAACAGCCTACCCCTGGCCATTTGAAATGTTGAGAAGTATGCAGTTCTATATATAAATGATTACTTTAGTCAAACACCATGACAAATTACAACTGCTTATTGCATGCCTAGTGTCCATGTAAAGACGGGAAATTCCTGCCAACATTTCTCATGTTCCATGCAGTCTTTAGCATCCTTAAACATTGAGCCACTTTATCGTTTGGGCAGAGCTCACTGCAGAATCTGCAAAGCCTAGGGACATGCAACAAATGCGGGAACTGTAAAGGTCTTTCTTTTGTTTTGTTTATTTGTTTAACATATTTTAATGTATTATCTATATTGTGAATTAAAGTGGAGCTGTTGGCACCATAACCACTGCAACTAATTGTTGGTGGCTACGAGTCTATGAACCTATGCACACCATCCACTTGCCTGGCACTGATAGGGTGGGTTAAATTGGGCTGATTGCTGTGCTAATTTTCCACCAATGCTCTCATCTTCTCCTTGCCATCCAACGTTGTATGGCTAATGCGGAAGTGTATCCAATATCATAGCTGCAGAGGAGGTCTTCTATGGAGGCCAAGAAGAGCCTTGTGCGATATTATTTTTTATTTTTTTTTCAAACTCTCACAGAGAGACAAAAACATTGGGGTAGTGCCTATAGATATTCACTACAGCTCATTTTACGGCTCATGGTACAGCACACTGAATGGGTTATTGTATGGCTCATGGTAGAACACACTGTAAGGCTTATTGTATGGCTAATGGTAGAGCACACTGTAAGGCTTATTGTATGGATCATGGTAGAGCACACTGTAAGGCTTATTGTACGGCTCATGGTAGAGCACACTGTAAGGCTCATGGTAGAGCACACTGTAGGGCTTATTGTACGGCTCATGGTAGAGCACACTGTAAGGCTTATTGTACGGCTCATGGTAGAGCACACTGTAAGGCTTATTGTATGGCTCATGGTAGAGCACACTGTAAGGCTTATTGTATGGCTCATGGTAGAGCACACTGTATGGCTTATTGTACGGCTCATGGTAGAGCACACTGTAAGGCTCATTGAATAGCTCATGGTAGAGCACACTGTAAGGCTTATTGTACGGCTCATGGTAGAGCACACTGTAAGGCTTATTGTATGGCTCATGGTAGTGCACACTGTATGGCTTATTCTACGGCTCATGGTAGAGCACACTAAGGCTTATTGTACGGCTCATGGTAGAGCACACTGTAAGGCTTATTGTATGGCTCATGGTAGAGCACACTGTATGGCTTATTGTATGGCTCATGGTAGAGCACACTGTATGGCTTTTTCTATGGCTCATGGTAGAGCACACTGTATGGCTTATTGTACGGCTCATGGTAGAGCACACTATAAGGCTCATTGAATGGCTCATGGTAGAGCACACTGTAAGGCTTATTGTATGGCTCCTGGTAGAGCACACTGTAAGGCTTATTGTACGGCTCATGGTAGAGCACACTGTAAGGCTTATTGTATGGCTCATTGTACAGCAGGTGAAGCCATGAAGGGAAGCTACAGACTAAATGGCACTGATATTTACTGTGTCCATTCTGTCATCCCTAATGATGTGTAGATATATATGCCAATAATGACGCTTCTCTGGAAAGTTCTAAAAGCTCTGAAAAGGCAGTGTCCATCATTACTTCTTCAG
>OW240917.1:252648083-252751410 GCA_933207985.1 Pelobates cultripes | reverse complement strand
CCCCTTCCTCACTCTGTCACTAGTCACCCTCTCTCTCACTCTGTCACTAGTCACCCCCTCCCTCACTCTGTCACTAGAGTGAGGGGGTGACTAGTGACAGAGTGAGGGGGTGACAGAGTGAGGGAGGGGATGACATGTGACAGAGTGAGGGAGGGCGTGACTAGTGACAGAAGGAGGGAGGGAGTAGTGACAGAGGGAGGTGGTGACTAGTGACAGAGTGAGGGAGGTGGTGACTAGTGACAGTCACTAGTGACAGTCACCACCTCCCTCACTCTGTCACTAGTCACCCCTTCCTTCCCTCACTCTGCCACTAGTCACCCCTTCCCTCACTCTGCCACTAGTCACCCCTTCCCTCACTCTGTCACTAGTCATCCCCTCACTCTAGTGACAGAGTGAGGGAGTGACAGGTGACAGAGTGAGTGACTAGTGACAGAGTGAGGGAAGGGGTGACTGTCACTAGTCACCCCATCCCTCTGTCACTAGTCACTCCCTCCTAACTCTGTCACTGTGTCACCTGCTCCCTCACTTTGTCACTAGTCACCCCCTCCCTCACTCTATCACTAATCACCCTCTCTGTCCTTAGTGACAGAGTGAGAGAGGGGGTGACTAGTGACAGAGAGAGGGAAGGGGTGACTGTCACTAGTCACCCCATCCCTCTGTCACTAGTCACTCCCTCCTAACTCTGTCACTGTGTCACCTGCTCCCTCACTCTGTCACTAGTCACCCCCTCCCTCACTCTATCACTAATCACCCTCTCTGTCCTTAGTGAGAGAGGGGGTGACTAGTGACAGAGTGAGGAAGGGGGTGACATAGTGAGGGAGGGGGTGACTAGTGACATAGTGAGAGATGGGGTGACTAGTGACAGAGTGAGGGACGGGGTGACACAGTGACAGAGTGAGGGAGGGAGTGACTAGTGACAGAGAGAGGGATGGGGTGACTAGTGACAGAGTGAGGAAGGGGGTGACTAGGGAGAGAGGGGGTGATTAGTGACAGAGTGAGGGAGGGGGTGACTAGTGACAGAGGGAGGGGTAACACAGTGACCGAGTAAGGGGGTGACTAGTGACAGAGTGAGGGAGCCGGTGACACAGTGACATTGTTAGGGAGGGAGTAACTAGTGACAGAGAGAGGGATGGGGTGACTAGTGACAGTCACCCCCCCCTCACTCTGTCACCAGTCATCCCCTCACTCTGTCACTAGTCACCCCTTCCCTCCCTCACTCTGCCAGTAGTCACCCATTCCCTCACTCTGTCACTAGTCTCCCATTCCCTCCCTCTGTCACTAGTCTCCCCCTCTCCTTCCCTCTGTCACTAGTCACCCACTCCCTCACTCTGTCACCAGTCACCCCCACTCACTGTGTCTCCCCCTCACTCTGCCACCACTCAACCCCTCCCTCACTCTGCCACCAGGTACCCCCTCACTCTGCCACCTGTCACCTTCTCCCTCACACACTCTGTCACCTGTCACATATGCATTCACACAGACACTATATACAAAAAAGCACATGTAGTCATCCAGACATGCACAAGTGCATTCACACAGACTCAAATACAAACATGCATTGATACACTGGTCTTCACAATACACACATCCAAAGGAATGCCGTATTATGAATTATATTTAACATTTATTAAAATGCACATATATTTGGCCTTCAAAGGGCCTGGGATCTAATTTTGCCCGGGGGCCCCAAAGGCTCTCAGTCCGCCCCTGCGTGTGTGCGACAGTCTCTAACATGCTGTATGTAAGACAGACCTTGACTTGCTCATGATGCTCTGTGTGAGACAGTTCCTAACATGCTGTGTGTGTGACAGTCTGTAACATGCTGTATGTTAAGTGGAAAGGGTTAAGTTGTTACCGGATTTATTCTCCCCAAACTGGCTCTTTGTGTACTTTTGCTGCAGGCACATTGCATTGTGTAATTAGCATAATTCAACAGGATGCCATCATTACAAAGCACAACTCTGCTATCTAAACCCTTACTGCATAATGTGACAAGGGAGCCCTATTATTTTCTGATATATTTAGACTCCGTGCTTGACAACAGCCATGTGTTATAGCAATAGATGTTGTATATTCTGAAGATACGAGAGAGACTCAAATTATACTGAAATCCAGACATCTGATATCAATATCAAATTATCTGTGTGGAGAGTTTTGGCTGTCAAAGTTAATAGGTGTCTTTAGCAAAGTGGAATATGCTAACACAACAATATATCTATTGATGTCAATTCAGTATTATAATAAATTGGAAAGCATTCTTCACAGTAAGAGCAATAAGGAATGTGTAATTATTTGCCCACAGAGTTTGTTTTATCCAATTCTTTAGAGACTTTTTAAAAAAAGTTCTGGATATATGTTTGGAAAACCAGACTGTTACAGGGTATAATATAGTGTAGGTGATAACCGCATGTTGATCCAATGAGACATCTGATCGCCATTTTTAAATCAAGGAGACATTTTTTCCCCCAGTTTGTGGCACAATTGATTTCATATTTAGGTTAAAATATCCAAGCTGTCACTATAGCCAAGTTGGAGAAATTTTCAAAATGTTATATTTTCAGTTTTCAATTCACTATAACTGTGAATAAATTAAATTTAAGTTTTGAAATAGAATAACTCATTTAGAATGGTAAAGGTTGTCTCTGTTATGTACACCCTCCACAGGTAGATGGCAGCATGGATATTTGAAGATAAATATTTGGAAAAACAATAGTGGGGTTAATATTCTTGCAGATCTGTTAATTTTGGTAGCTCTGACAGGCTCCACCAGTCCTGTTTTTGCAGGGTCAGTCCTGATTTCGATAAATTAAAATTAGCAATAAAATTAAGCTTGTAATTTATTGATGGCTCCAACAAATGCAATATATGCACAGAAACTGCTACATACACCACACAGACTGCTGAATACATACAGACTGCTAAATACACGCACACAGACTGCTGAACAGACACACACACACAGACTGCTGAGTACTGTATATACACACACACTGTGTCAGTGTTGCCATGGTAACGCGTGGCAACGCTTCGATCTACGTGCTCACGGGAGGAAAACATATCCTCCCGGGTCCTTCCTCCCTCTGCTGCACCAAAGTGTGAGGAGGCCGTGAGGAAGATCTCCCTACTGGCCTGAGAAGGCAGACAGCGAGGCCAGCTCTACATGGGTCAGAAGGGGAGATAAAAGGATCTCCCCTGTCTGCCTTGGCACATGGCCATCGCGGTGGGGTCCCTATACTCGGGGAAGCACTGCACCAGCAAATTATTAGCACACGCATTGCAATTAGAGAGTGCTTTAACAGCGTATCTGCAATGTCCTGCAGGCTGGGGGTCAGACAAACAGACCCATTCAATCCTTCAGTGAGCAGCGCCTGCCCCTCTTCCAGGTGGTGCCTCCTCTCAGGCCTGATCTGTGTACCTCCCAATGTTGGGAAGTATGGTTTTTGGAGGAGAGAAGACCAACAGATGTACCTGACAAAATGTATTGTCTGAAAGTTGGATCTTATTTAGCATGTGGGCTAGGATGACAGGCTACCCATATGCTAGGTGGTGCTCCAGTGCTTATATGGGTTTAAATGGCTGCAGTTCTCTCTAAATACATCACAAGTGTGGATAATCACACATTTGTGGAGGCCTATATAACAGTCGGTCAGAGCCAGTATGTCAGGTGAGTGGGACTTATTGCAGACCGTGTGTCACAGGAGGAGATTATGGGACTTCACACACATGTTCTTGAAAACTGTAAAAGTGAAGAAGTCGCCATGGTAACCAGTGGAATGTGCCTGCCATTTGCTTTACTTTTAGCTACCATATGTGTTCTTTACACAGCGCCCCTGGTGTGCTTACATTGTTACATCCATAGTACACAATATCATGAACAATCTGACATAATTTCATAGAGGAAAGCAGGGCCTGTATTGTCTCAGGATTCCTCAAGGTCCTTGTAGGATGAAATGAATAGAGTTACGAAGTTCATTGATTTTGGAAGTCTATGTTAAAGGACCACTCTAGGCACCCAGACCACTTCAGCTTAATGAAGTGGTCTGGGTGCCAGGTCCAGCTAGGGTTAACCCATTTTTTCATAATTATAGCAGTTTCAGAGAAACTGCTATAATTATGAATGGGTTAAGCCTTCCCCCTAATTCTCTAGTGGCTGTCTCATTGACAGCCACTAGAGCGCTTGCGTGCTTCTCACTGTGATTTCACAGTGAGAGCATAGCGTCCATAGGAAAGCATTGTAAATGCTTTCTTAATGAAGCACTTGACGGCCGCAGCGTCGCATTCAGCGGGGGTCGGGAAGGGAGGGAGAGCTCCCCGCCCAGCGCTGGAAAAGGTAAGTTTTTACCCCTTTCCCCCTTCCAGAGCCGGGCGGGAGGGGGACCCTGAGGGTGGGGGCACCCTCAGGGCACTATAGTGCCAGGAAAACGAGTATGTTTTCCTGGCACTATAGTGGTCCTTTAATACAGCGTTGGGATGCTGCGCCTGATTGCTTTAAAGGGACACTCCAGACCCCTAAAGCACTTTAGCTTGCTGAAAAGCTTTATGTGTAAAGAGTGTGTCCTTTTTTTTTTCATCTTGCAGAAAGTGCCATTTTTTTTACTTTTATAAATTAATCTGGTTACACCCCCTTGGCTTTCAAGCATATAACAGGTAATGCTAGTTCCTGGTATGATTAGTTCAGTGGTGCTAAACTCAAGAGGCAGCAATTGCACAGAGCTACATCCTTGCAAAGACTTCTCATTGAGCTGCATTGGACAGCCACAGATAGTCTGGGCAGGGTTAGAAGGAGAGGATATGTAAAGACAGCAGACAAGAGAACTGCAGGTTTTACAAGAGGATCTTAGATATAACCCAGTGGTCTATTTTGGATCTGTGACGGAACTCGGGCACCCCCTAATTTGCATTTGCCCCATGCCTTCCTGTCAAGGCCACACCCCTTACTGTTAAAGACTAACACACACGTTGACTGACAGACACACACTCTCAGATACACTGACATACACACACACTCACTGATTTGACACAATCTGAAATACACACACAATCACTGACTCACTGACAGACACACAAAATCACTTACAGACACGCACACACTCACTGACATACACACACAATGACGCAGACACACACTCACTGACATACACACAGAATGACGCAGACACACACACACCCACTCACAGACACACACTGACAGGCATACACAATCACTCAGACACACACACACATTCTCTCACTCACAGACTGTCAGGATTATAGTTGATCCAGCACGCAGAATATTATCACACCTAGGACTAAGGATAACATCTAACCTGACCTTAGAATGGCCGGTCTTAACGTACCTGAGAATAGTCAAAATACTTGCAGAGGTCAGGGACACAAAATGAGACACAATGATGAGGAAAGCCAGAAGTCAAGGATATTAGAAATCAGGGAAGTCAAAACGAAGCCAAAGTCAAATACCAGAAAAACGCAATCAGGAGCACACTCTGGGATAACCAGCTAGTGGAAACCACGACAAAAAGGTAATTTGGGTTTAAATAACCCTCCTTAGATTGTAATTAGCTGTTTCTGGCCTCTGACCCAAAAAAGTGTGTGCGCGTCTACGACATGACGTCGCATACACGTTGGCGCCATCTTTTATACAGGGAGTGCAGAATTATTAGGCAAATGAGTATTTTGACCACATCATCCTCTTTATGCATGTTGTCTTACTCCAAGCTGTATAGGCTCGAAAGCCTACTACCAATTAAGCATATTAGGTGATGTGCATCTCTGTAATGAGAAGGGGTGTGGTCTAATGACATCAACACCCTATATCAGGTGTGCATAATTATTAGGCAACTTCCTTTCCTTTGGCAAAATGGGTCAAAAGAAGGACTTGACAGGCTCAGAAAAGTCAAAAATAGTGAGATATCTTGCAGAGGGATGCAGCACTCTTAAAATTGCAAAGCTTCTGAAGCGTGATCATCGAACAATCAAGCGTTTCATTCAAAATAGTCAACAGGGTCGCAAGAAGCGTGTGGAAAAACCAAGGCGCAAAATAACTGCCCATGAACTGAGAAAAGTCAAGCGTGCAGCTGCCACGATGCCACTTGCCACCAGTTTGGCCATATTTCAGAGCTGCAACATCACTGGAGTGCCCAAAAGCACAAGGTGTGCAATACTCAGAGACATGGCCAAGGTAAGAAAGGCTGAAAGACGACCACCACTGAACAAGACACACAAGCTGAAGCGTCAAGACTGGGCCAAGAAATATCTCAAGACTGATTTTTCTAAGGTTTTATGGACTGATGAAATGAGAGTGAGTCTTGATGGGCCAGATGGATGGGCCCGTGGCTGGATTGGTAAAGGGCAGAGAGCTCCAGTCCGACTCAGACGCCAGCAAGGTGGAGGTGGAGTACTGGTTTGGGCTGGTATCATCAAAGATGAGCTTGTGGGGCCTTTTCGGGTTGAGGATGGAGTCAAGCTCAACTCCCAGTCCTACTGCCAGTTCCTGGAAGACACCTTCTTCAAGCAGTGGTACAGGAAGAAGTCTGCATCCTTCAAGAAAAACATGATTTTCATGCAGGACAATGCTCCATCACACGCGTCCAAGTACTCCACAGTGTGGCTGGCAAGAAAGGGTATAAAAGAAGAAAATCTAATGACATGGCCTCCTTGTTCACCTGATCTGAACCCCATTGAGAACCTGTGGTCCATCATCAAATGTGAGATTTACAAGGAGGGAAAACAGTACACCTCTCTGAACAGTGTCTGGGAGGCTGTGGTTGCTGCTGCACGCAATGTTGATGGTGAACAGATCAAAACACTGACAGAATCCATGGATGGCAGGCTTTTGAGTGTCCTTGCAAAGAAAGGTGGCTATATTGGTCACTGATTTGTTTTTGTTTTGTTTTTGAATGTCAGAAATGTATATTTGTGAATGTTGAGATGTTATATTGGTTTCACTGGTAATAATAAATAATTGAAATGGGTATATATTTGTTTTTTGTTAAGTTGCCTAATAATTATGCACAGTAATAGTCACCTGCACACACAGATATCCCCCTAACATAGCTATAATTAAAAACAAACTAAAAACTACTTCCAAAAATATTCAGCTTTGATATTAATGAGTTTTTTGGGTTCATTGAGAACATGGTTGTTGTTCAATAATAAAATTAATCCTCAAAAATACAACTTGCCTAATAATTCTGCACTCCCTGTATGGGTGAAGGTAAGTTTCCTATAAAAATCCGAACCGCAGCGGCCGGCGTTCCTAAGAACGTCACACCCGCTGGGAACCGGAACGAAGGGAATACGTTGCCCGCTGGGACCAAGGTAAGTCAGAAATATATCTGTCGGCATGGCTGCTTAGTTTTTGTGCAGCCACACCGGCAGACGAGCCGGGGGCCGTGACACAGACACACACAATCACTCAGACACACAAGCTCCCTCACAGACACACACATTCACTGACAGACACACACTCACAGACACACCACTTAGGTGGCTTGTCCCCCCTTGCCTCCCTTAAAAGGTAAGAAAACTTACGTTATTTCCAGCTCCGCATGGGTCTGCTACGTTGTTCCAAGAATGTTATGTATATTATTATTTTATTATTTATATAGCGCCATCAGATTCCGTAGCGCTGTACAAAGCATGTAAATGCTGCATCAAAACAAACTTTCTGTCATGCGTTTAGATTTTTGCATGAGTTTGGTGCAGCCCAACATCTGGCTAAAGGATAGATCATGAAAACATCATGTCTGACTTTACTCATGCTTGTATATCACAAAAATGTATTTTGTGTTTACATTTTTTTTGACAATTTTATTTTATTGAGGTAATTGCATAAAACATAGCTTATACATGTAACATGCTCAACAACCTCATTTTTAAAAGAGAATTCCCACAAGAATATAGGCTAAACTAATTGTAATTTTTGAATCACGTGTGTAAGAGGGTTCCCACATTCCTGGTCCATCTTGGTTACGGTTGGCAACCATCTTGTCCTACCCAGACATATTTCATCCACGTGTGATAATAGGAGTAAGGCTCAATAATGCTCCTTTGTTTTAGGTTGGGGGATCAGGATAAGCCCCACTTATCGGGCATTTGGGGGCGGCGTTTTTTGACGCCCCCGGAAAGTGCCCCCCAAGGCAAATGCCTTGTTTGCCTCGTGGCAAATACACCGTTGATATAACCCCAATGATAAAATGCATAATTAAATGCATGCATGTTTTCATTCAGGGTATATATGTATAAAACAGTAATTTTTTATATAGTTTCTATTTGGGCTGTGGAGTGTGCTGGCTCTAATCATGTTTCTCTAGTCTGAATTTAGACGCCCAGGCCAATACAAAAACAAAACGCTTATCCATATGAAGCAAGTATAAAAAAAATAAAAATAAAAAAATTGTTTTTTTTTTGTAATAAACAAAATGTAATCATTTTGTAGC
This sequence comes from Pelobates cultripes, assembly GCA_933207985.1. Classification (NCBI taxonomy): domain Eukaryota; kingdom Metazoa; phylum Chordata; class Amphibia; order Anura; family Pelobatidae; genus Pelobates; species Pelobates cultripes. The sequence continues at coordinate 252,742,972 of OW240917.1, read as the reverse complement.
TGACATTATATTATTTTATTTACTTTTCAATGAATTCTATACATAATTTCACCTCATCTTACGTTTTACCAAAAGTGGAAATGTATTAATGATTAGCACCTTAATATTCAAATACATTCCCTTTCCCAAGGGCAGGTGTACAATCTAAGTGCTCAAAGAAAACAAGTAATTGGGGAGTATTGATGATTATTTAATGCCAGTTTTTTAGCTGAAGATATAATCCTGTAAGGATTATCTGTGTATCATGTCTACGGACTGCATGGATTGCAGTTTTACAGTCCCAGCTTTGCATAACTAGAACCTAATTTCAAATGAAGTCCTTAGTTTAGCTGGGTGACCCATTCTGTAATTTCAATATAATAAATACTAATATTAATTTTGCTAAGCCCTTACAATTTCTTTCCTGCATCTAAGGTGTCTTGTTAGTCCTGGACAAGACACCGCTTAATTTATTGAAAGCAATTACCTGCATACTAAGAAATGTGATATACCTGCTCCAAACACTACGGGCCCACTGAACAGAATATGGGTTCCAAACTAATAGAGATCATTACAATGTAGCAGCGTGCAATAGATATTATCTTTGCATCACAACTAGGTCATTTTTAAAATAAATAATTAAGGAAGTTTATAGAACTGCTAGAACATTCGAGACTTAGCACAGAGTGTAAAACCCATGAAGACTAGATTTGGACCTAGAATGCACCCGAGTGCTAAATTGATAAATAGGTGGAATGTCCGTGAAGAGTATGTGGGCTCATGTCTGCTTCTGACTGAGTTACTCTCATTGCATTACTCTGCTCATTGTCAGTCCTTTGAGAGGAGTCCTCTGGCAGTATTGGGCAATCTCCTTACTGCGGATTATGTGAGGGTGACTAGAAGGTTATCTTAGCTTTATACAGGTTAATTGTCCCCTTTTCACCCATTTTGTGAAATCATCCTGTAGAAAGATAAGAGCTCAGGATGTCGCTTGTGAGTCCCATTCAGGAGAACACGTTGCTCTTTTCAAGGTTTCCATCTTGTTGGGAAGACGCGCTCTCTGCTGAATAGTTATGTCCTCTATTTTTCTTTTTCAGGGGTTTCTTAGAGGCTGGAAATAAATACAATTAGTTGTGTTACAATGGGTGATGAATGCCGTATGCAAATCTGTTTCTCTCTTCACAAAATAAAAACTGGCCAACTAATTGACCCTGATCATTTTTGCAGTTTTATTGTGGACATAAGGTACATCCTCCCTGAAACTAAATATACAGGTTGTTTTAATAAGACTGTATCAGCTTGAATTACTTGGTAGACACGGTTTATTACCCTGGAATGCCTCTCTACATCGGTAGCTATTAAATTGCTTCATCACTACTAATTACCAGCACTGCTGGGATGGAGGAACTGTCAGAAATTACTGGGACCAGACAAATAGTTACTAATAAAACAGTCTGGACAAAAGCAGTGTCTCTGTTTCATGTTTCTGGTCACTGAAGCACTGTGTATTATCTCTATAATCATACTTTAAACCAGTGCTTTGCATGAATTCTTTTAAAGACCTATGCCTATCCGCTGTTAATATGAATGACTCTCACTCTCACTTTGAAGCATTTATTTGGCTGCAAGAATCCTCCTCCCAACTAGACCCCTCTCTACTTTCCTTTAAGAAATACAAACTCATCACTCCATCGACAGGAGCGCACACAGGGGGGTGCCCAGGTCTCAGGGGCGGGGAGGACAAGATAAACTACTGCATTAGTTTATAACCAAAACGGGCCTGGAGGATGCATGGAGGGCGCATCACCCCGGAACGGTAGACTATACCTTTTACTCAGCGCCGCATGGCACATACTCCAGGATAGACATGTTCCTGGTCAACAACCACTGTATGACACGGGTCACAAACTCGGAGATGGGCTCAATCGCGTGGTCCGATCACGCAGAAGTGACCTTAACTTTAGGCAACCTATACAGGGCGACCCCATGGTCCTGGAGGATGAATACATCCTTACTGAGGGATGAGTACATCACAAAACAGATTAGAACGAAGATCCAAGAGTACTTCTCTACGAACGATAGCCCGGACTTGAGAGCGAGTACAATCTGGGCTGCCCACAAAGCAGTGATCAGGAGTACACTTATTCACCTAGCCACTAGAAAGAAATAAACTAAAATGCAAAACTCTCGAGCGGCTTCTGTCTAAACTTCACACATTAGAACAAGCGCACCAAACACACTCAGACGGAGCAATCTTCCAAAGACTTGATGTTGTCAGACACGAAATTAAGACATTACTAGACGATACAGCCAAAGCCATGACCCTTTCGAGAAGGACATTCTACGAAAAAGCAAACAAAATGGACACACTACTATCTAGAGCCCTAAATCCCTGACAAAGACGTAAACACATCACCTCGATTAAACACCCAGACGGTTCGACCAAAACCACCCCAACTGAGATAGCCGCAGTCTTTACAGATTTCTATAAACAATTATATAACCACTCTCAAGGGTCGGTAGGACGTGCAGCGACTGAAGAGGTGACTATTAGCAAGGACTTAGACTTGCCCACATTTCATCCCCGAGGCCAGGGAAGCCCTGGCAGTCGAAATTACGGAAGAAGAAATAGACCAAGCCATAACGGCACTAACGGGAAATAAAGCCCCGGGCCCCGACGGTTCCAACGGCGGGTACTATAAGGCGTTCAGAGAAGAACTTACACCCCACCTCCTCCAGATGTTCAAGGAGCTTAGAGAGGGGGGCACACCGGAGCGTGACATGTCCTTAGCTACCATAGTGCTGCTCCCTAAACCAGAGAAAGACCCAATGCAACCAGCAAGCTACAGGCCAATCTCCCTAATAAATCATGACATGAAGATCCTGGCTAAAATACAGGCTTCCCGACTGAACCCCTACTTAACATCCCTGATCAACGCCGACCAGGTTGGCTTTGTCCCCGGCAGACAGCTCTTTGAAAATATCCGTCGCAACGTTGACCTCATATGGAGACAGGCGCATACGCACACACCCTCACTGGTTGTCTCACTTGATGCCGAAAAGGCTTTCGATAGAGTAAAATGGCTATACCTATTCAAAGTCCTAGCCCACTTCGGTCTACCAGAGGAATACATTGCACTCATTAGAGCAATGTACAGCAATGTTAGAGCACAGGTACAGGTACCGGGAGCCTCCCTCCGCCCCTTTCAGCTTCATAATGGCACGTGGCAGGGATGCCCATTATCTCCACTCCTCTTTATCCTTTCTCTCGAACCCTTGCTACAGGCACTTCGGCAACATCCACGAATACACGGAATTACAGTGGGGGGAAGGGAATTTCTGGTTTCTGCATATGCCGACGATGTGCTCTTGACACTTACAAACCCAGCCCAATCCATGCCGGCACTGCAGGAAGTCCTCCAGAGCTACGGGGGGATCTCAGGCTACATAGTGAATATGACCAAATCTAGTGCACTCCCAGTGGGAATGTCAGCGGCAGACACTGTGGCGATTGGGGACGAACATACCATAGATATCGAGCATACCTCACTTAAATATCTGGGAGTGCGCTTGACCGCAGCCCCCGAAAACTGTTTCACCACAATTACAGCCAATTAATGAAAACCCTGACGAAAGACCTTGAAAAGTGGCTGGATAAGCCGATTTCATGGATAGGACGGATTCACTCCGTAAAAATTAATGTCTTGCCACGTATCCTATTTATGTTCCAAGCACTGCCCATACACCTAACTAAGGCCCAGCTACTTCCACTGCAACGAACCATAGGCGCTTTTATATGGCAAAACAAACGCCATAGAATATCTAGACAGATCCTTTATAGACCTAAGACAAGGGGAGGATTGGGATTGCCCTGTCTATATTACTATTACTTGGCTGCCCAGTTAGTGCAGGTGGCGATGTGGCACACACCCCCTGGCGAAAGGAAATGGGTGGACATAGAATCACTCATGATCGGTGCCGACCTCCCGCAATTCGCTATGTGGGTCCCAAAAGAACATAGACCCATGATCAGAGTCACCTGCCCAGCGATCCTGAACTCACTTAGATTGTGGGACCTAACACACCTAAAATACAATCTAGCATCCTCACCCTCTCCCCTGATGCCCTACCTTCGTAATAAGGCATTTACCCCAGGCATGACCGCCAGAGACTTTAGGAACTTGGAGCAAACAGGAATCCAGAGAATATGCCAATTATAGAAAGGCACCGAAATAGTAGGGTTCGCCGACCTCGCACAGGGGAGGCACCCCACACTAGGCGATTTTTTTTTTTTTTAAAAGATATATTCAACTGAAAGACTTTGTAAAACACCCACACCCTAGAAGCGCTGCTTTACAACCACTGACTTTTTTTTAGAGCGCTGGTGTCTGACAGAGAATTTGCTCCGGGGTATGATCACGCTGCTGTATGCCCATTTCTGCTCAGAGGCGAGAGAATGGGGCAGACTAAAGTATACCGACCAGTGGGAACAGGAATTGGGTGAAGTACTGGAGGGGGTGGAATGGCAGGAGATATGGGAGGCCAATGCTACCACCTCTGTATGTGTTACCCTCCAGGAGCAATACTTCAAAACGATGTTTCAGTGGTATCCTACCCCCGTTAAAGTTGTTCCAAATGCACAAAACCACGACGGATGTATGTTGGAGGGGTTGCGGCCTCAAGGGTACTTATCTACACATGTGGTGGGAATGTCCTAGTATGATTAGATTCTGGAACCTAGTTAAAGACCTCCTGGGGCAGGTGTTCTCCAGGACCCCGGAACTAGATCCCTGGGTGTATTTGCTCAACAGGTCGCTAGAGGGGTGGACCAGAACTGAACAAAAGCTTATCCACAAGATCACGCTAGCGGCTAGGAAGGCGGCAGCAGCCGCTTGGCTATGGCCAACCGCCCCAGGGGCGACAGAAATTATAGCTAGAATTAAAGAGATAAGACTAATGGACGACTTGATCGCCAGAGTACGGGGGTCCACTAAAACCTTCCACAAGATTTGGGACCCGTGGGATGACAGCGCACTAGGTGAGACCTGAGACAACTGCCCATCCTGGTGCAAGACAGTTTTATTGGGTCGCCCCTATACCGCCCCAGAGCAAGGCTCTGTACGAGAAATATTTAATACCACAGATATCCCAGATCCCCACCCCCCACCTCCCCTTGCTCCCCCCTCCTCATTTTCAGATCTATCTTTCTTTTCTCTTGTTTAGAAAAAACCCTACTTCCAAGGGGTTGACTCACGCTGCAAGACATACTAATAGACATTGGCCCGATCCAGCCAAGGTTCATTGTACTGCACATAGTGAATAACCAGGGTATATCAGCAACCTATCGCAGATCTTTGCTTTGTCGAGAGGCTGATCCATCGAGTCTTGCTTGTGTTCAACTATGTCTTATTATAAACTTATTATAAAGTTAATTTCTATAAAAATGGAAAAACTCTTGGCGGACGGAGACAACTTTTCCTATGTGAGTTTCATATCAATATAATCGTTATGCGTGTATCTGCTGTAAGCATTTTGTACCGCTATATCATGATATTTAATCTGGGAACATGTAACACCCAGTATTCCTATGTCATGTCTCTGTCTACCTGCCAAGAAGGAAAAAAATAAAGAATTATATATATATATATATATATATATATATATATATATATAAAAAATACAAACTCACACTAAAATAGGAGGGCTTCTTAAAAAAAATACATATTCATTAAACAGTTCATCACTTAAATGCACTTTACATTTTTGGTTAGTTCTGCCCCTCTCTCTCTAATTGTAAGCTTTTGTTCTGTTATGTCCTGCTATGCCACGTTGCAGTTATGTTTGTTTACCCTTTGTACAGAGCTGATAATCTGTTGTTGGTTTTGTCTCTCACCTTGAGTCACTTTCTGAGTCCACCTAGCCTTGTCCTGGATCTTCTCTTTTACATAGACGGCATTCTGAGAGCTATCAGTTTCTGTCTATAAAAGAAATATCCCATTATAATGTAGCTTTCTACCTGAGAGAAACACTTTTATATTTCTTAGATATTTTATAGAAATAGACATGCTCTTAATGCCATATTGGTGGGACAAATATTTTAGACTTGATATTTATGTATGTGTATATATATATAGTGGTATTCATCCTGCATTGAAAATTAGGTTTATTGTCAAAATGTACAGACGTTCAGCTTTTTGCAATGAATATATGAAACAAAAGCAATCCAAATAGCTCAACACAACTAATGCTTCAAGTGTTTTTTCCCCAAATTAAACTGAAAACGCAACTTACAATGGTTTCAAAATTATTTAACCTCTTCATGGTAGAGCACCATTTTTGCTGTTATGACCTGCTGCAAATGAGATGCGTAGCCAGACCCCAGTTTCTGGCAGCGTTCCTGAGGAATCCTAGCCCATTGCTCATGAGCAATGGCCTCCAGGTCAGTAATATTCTTGGGTTTGCCTGCTGCAACCGGCTTCTTCAAATCCACAAACCTCTAGCCAGTTCAGATATTTTAAGTGTTCCAGCTCAAGTACAACTGGTACAACTAATGAAGCCCTTGGTTATTTGCAGCAGGTGTGCTTGAGAGAACACATTTTGAATATTTGTGCTGTTGTGAGGGATTCTATTCAGGGGTTGAATAGTTTTCAGACTGGAGAAGTCATTATAAGTTGCATTTTCAGTTGAATTTGTGGAAACCACTTGAAGCATTCGTTGTTTTGAGCTACTTCAATTGCTCATTTTTATTTTTTATTTTTTTTTTATAGTAAAAAGCTAAACGTCTGTACATTTTGACAATAAATCTAATTTTTAATATGGAGCTTGAATAATTTTGATTACAACTGTGTATATACATATATAAGTCCCTTTTGCTCCTTGCACACACACTTAAAGGTTTTATCCTCTTCAAAATGCCAGGTGCATTCCAGCCATTGCCAACAATTATAATACAGTTAATGAAGGCTTGTACTCACGGTCTTTTCTCCATAAAAGTATCCTTTATCTTCTGCGGCTTTCATCAGGATCAACACAACACATGTTGTGTTGATCCTGATGAAAGCCACAGAAGATGGCTGAAACGTTGATCATATTTTAAAAAGGAATGAAATAAAGGATACTTTTATGGAGAAACTACTGTAAGTTCAAGCCTTCATTAACTGTAATATATATATATTTTTCCCATCAATGAAGCTACATTTTCATTGAATCATTTATTTCCCAGTCTTTTTCAAAGGTTACGGTTTCACACCTCCCAAGTGTCTGTATGTAGGAGAGACAGTCCCTATTTTTGGTTCAAATCACTCTGCCCTTCTTTTCTATCCTAATGTCCCTCTTTTGTATCAATAATATTCCTATTAATGTGTTTTTAAACTACAACAAATGTGTTTAGAAATCAGTCTGTGTAAATTAGATACATTGTCCTTGTCTTGAATTTTAGTTGAATAATTTGCCATTTGTAAGTCACATACAATCTTTCAGAACAGCCTACCCCTGGCCATTTGAAATGTTGAGAAGTATGCAGTTCTATATATAAATGATTACTTTAGTCAAACACCATGACAAATTACAACTGCTTATTGCATGCCTAGTGTCCATGTAAAGACGGGAAATTCCTGCCAACATTTCTCATGTTCCATGCAGTCTTTAGCATCCTTAAACATTGAGCCACTTTATCGTTTGGGCAGAGCTCACTGCAGAATCTGCAAAGCCTAGGGACATGCAACAAATGCGGGAACTGTAAAGGTCTTTCTTTTGTTTTGTTTATTTGTTTAACATATTTTAATGTATTATCTATATTGTGAATTAAAGTGGAGCTGTTGGCACCATAACCACTGCAACTAATTGTTGGTGGCTACGAGTCTGTGAACCTATGCACACCATCCACTTGCCTGGCACTGATAGGGTGGGTTAAATTGGGCTGATTGCTGTGCTAATTTTCCACCAATGCTCTCATCTTCTCATTGCCATCCAACGTTGTATGGCTAATGCGGAAGTGTATCCAATATCATAGCTGCAGAGGAGGTCTTCTATGGAGGCCAAGAAGAGCCTTGTGTGATATTATTATTTTTTTTTTTTTTTCAAACTCTCACAGAGAGACAAAAACATTGGGGTAGTGCCTATAGATATTCACTACAGCTCATTTTACGGCTCATGGTACAGCACACTGAATGGATTATTGTATGGCTCATGGTAGAACACACTGTAAGGCTAATGGTAGAGCACACTGTAAGGCTTATTGTATGGATCATGGTAGAGCACACTGTAAGGCTTATTGTACGGCTCATGTTAGAGCACACTGTAAGGCTCATTGTAGAGCACACTGTAGGGCTTATTGTACGGCTCATGGTAGAGCACACTGTAAGGCTTATTGTACGGCTCATGGTAGAGCACACTGTATTGCTTATTCTACGGCTCATGGTAGAGCACACTGTAAGGCTTATTGTATGGCTCATGGTAGAGCACACTATAAGGCTTATTGTATGGCTCATGGTAGAGCACACTGTATGGCTTATTGTACGGCTCATGGTAGAGCACAGTGTATTGCTTATTCTACGGCTCATGGTAGAGCACACTGTAAGGCTTATTGTAAGGCTCATGGTAGAGCACACTGTATGGCTTATTCTACGGCTCATGGTAGAGCACACTAAGGCTTATTGTACGGCTCATGGTAGAGCACACTGTAAGGCTTATTGTATGGCTCCTGGTAGAGCACACTGTAAGGCTTATTGTACGGCTCATGGTAGAGCACACTGTAAGGCTTATTTTATGGCTCATTGTACAGCAGGTGAAGCCATGAAGGGAAGCTACACACTAAATGGCACTGATATTTACTGTGTCCATTCTGTCCATCCCTAATGATGTGTAGATATATATGCCAATAATGACGCTTCTCTGGAAAGTTCTAAAAGCTCTGAAAAGGCAGTGTCCATCATTACTTCCTCAGGCCAGGCTGAGCACTAGGCAGCAATAGGTGATGTGCCCAAGAGGAGTGATTTGTCTATGTACTGTGATTGCAAACCTCACTGCACGACACGTCCTCATCTTCTTCCTGAGGAGATGGCACATCTGCTAACTGGTCCACGGCTTGTCCTGTTAACAAGATTCAGACACTGTTATACTGACATTCTCACCCTGTCAGAACTACTGCAACAAAGCTAGAATAAGTGAGGTATTGGCCGTGGGACTTTTAATCCCACATACAATCACTATTGCCCAGTTAGCTTTCATATCCTATTGTTTGACATAGACTGCAAGCCTTGTGGGTGTTTTACTGAAAACTCATGGAATTTGCATATAGTGACCTTAACTGGGTATTTCATTCTTAATTCAGTTTTGATTATTAGTGGTATTGTTAGGGTAGTTATGAAATTATTCAATCTAATTAAATATTCTAATTATTATAAAGACTAATGCCTTACTTCAATAATAAACATGCCACTAAGTACTTTTTCTTTATGCGGCTGTCTCTGTATCTGTAGAATAGGTTTAATAGCCAGACTGGGATAAAAACTCATCCTGGGCAGTTAACAAGCACTGAGAAGCACCCCCTCTTTCTTCAAATGTGTATTTTATTGTGATGTCTCTCCAGAGCATCCAGTGCTCTAGAATGGATTTTTTTAAATGTCCTGTTTTTTTTTTTTTTTTCTTCTTTTTTCTGCACAACGCAAGCATGCATTGGGTTTGCTTGTTATCCGTCTCTGGTGTCCTCAATTTTGGTATACCAGAGACCAAAAGTGGGACAGGCCTTTTAAAGTGTGTTATGCATGCGTTTTAAGGTTGTTTGGGGGATTGCATGTGTCGTAGTGTGTGTAAAGAGATCTGTTTGCAGCTTACTATGTATAGCTAGGGACTGTAGTGTATGTGTTTCTGGGATGTAACTTATGTGCATGTGAGTGTTTATAGGGCATGTAGAGTGTGTGGATCTAGGGTGTGTTGTGTGTGCATGTAAAGGCCTCTACGGTATGTCTATCCATGGGCTGTATGGAGTTGTATTGTGTGTGTATCTAGGAGCTTTAGTTTGTTTATGCGTACAGAGGTTGTACTGCATGTGTGTGTGTATAGGTATTATAATGTGTTTGTGTGTGTGTTTATATATATATATATAGGGGGTTTAGAGTGCATATTTGTGCATGTGTATAGGGGGTGTAGTGTGTGTGAGAGTGCATATGGTGTATAGTGTGTGCACAGGGGTGTAGTGTGTGTGTGTGTGTATAGGGGTATAGAGTATGTGTATTGATTGTGTGAGTGAATGTACGTGTAAAATATGTGTATTTATAGGGTACATAGAGTATTGTGTATAGAGTGTGAGTGAGTGCATAGTGGATGTGGTGTGTGTTTATAGCTGGTGTACAGTGTGTGTAGTGTATGTGTGAGTGCAAAAGGAGGAATGTGTGTGTTTATAGGGAGTATAGAGTGTGTGAGTGCAGGGAATGTAGTGTGTGTTTATAGACGTTATAAAGTGTGGGCAGTGTTTATATAGGAGGTATAGAGTGTGTGTAAGTGCAGTGAGTGTGTTTTTCTAGGCGGTATAAAGTGTGTTTGTGTGTGTGTATAAGTAAGTACAGTGTAGTGTAGAGGTGTAGTTTGTATATAGGGAGTATTGAGTGTGTGTAGTGTGTTTGTAAGTGCATGAGGTGTAGTGTGCATATAGCTGTATAGAGAATGTGTAGTGTGTTAGTGTGTGTGTGTATAAGTGCAGGGAGTGTAGAGTGTGCGTATAGTGTGGTTGTATGTGTAAGTAAGTACAGGGAGTGTAGTGTGTTTGTGTGTATATAGGGGTATAGAGTGTATGGATTGTGTTTGTTTATAGGTAAGTGCATAGTAGTGTGTATATAGAGAGGTATTGCGTTTGTATGTGCAGGGGGTGTAGTTTGTATATAGGGGTGTAAAGTGTGTATAATGTGTTTGTATGTGTAAGTAAGTACAGGGAGTGTAGTGTGTGTGTGTGTGTAAGTGCATGGAGTGTAGTGTGTATATAGGAGGTAGGGTAGGGACTTAAATAAACAATTTAAGAATTTAATTATTAAAAAAACAAAACACATTTACACCCCTTCCCACTTATTATCTTGCACGGTGAAAGGGGGCAAGTTATTTATTATTTGGCCCTCTTGTGAGTGCCGGTGTTTTAGAGTGTTGCTGCAGGTTGCCAATATCAGAGCTCTTGAAAGGGAGAAATGGAAGCTGCCTGACTCACTTATCTGGTAACCTGATCTCTCTTCCAGCCTATGAAGGGACATAGCTTCAGTGCTGCCTTTTGATCTCTTCTGCAAGCCTTGGCCCATGGCCATCACGGCTCACCAGGCATTTACCAGGTTTGCCTGATGGCCACTGCGGGCTTGCTCTCTGTGTATAGCAATTGGTTCAGGCTATCATTGCTTTGCTAGCACTATGATGGTTATGTATGGTTAAAAGGGATTAATGTTATTAAGCGTTACCTGGATCACTTTCACGCTCTCTCTTCTGCCCTCTCGTTGATCTTTTGGTACCAGCTGCTTCTCTGTCCATGTCCAAGGAAGATTTAGATTCCTGAATTGGGACAAACCAAATATTAGTTAATTTACATGATCTAACAGCATGCCTTGGTATTGAAACACCTAATCTAAAATGCTATCATAAACAAATCAGTAAATTCTCAAGCCTTCTGTAAGTATAGTTCTTTCTTTGCATTTTAATAATTCTCAAACATGTAATTGTGATTAAAGGTACACTCTAAGCACCAAAACAACTTCAACTTAATAAAGTAGTTTTGGCATATAGTTCATGTCCCTGCAGGCTCACTGCTCAATTCTCTGCCTTTTAGGAGTTAAATCACTTTTGCGTCTTTCAATGCAGCCCAATTCACACAGCCAACATGAAGAAATAGTTTCATTTTCAATCGAAACTTACAGCACAGTGTGTTTACGTTAGAAGTTTTTATCGCCTGTTCTGTAAATTGAATTTTAATCATACACTGGAGGCTGCTGCAGACTCTAGCAAGTTATTCACAGGGCAGATGATAATAAACTCTAAACAAATGCTGTGCAATAAGAGAAGCTAAAATATTTCGACTTTTATTTCAGGAAGCGTGTAGGGTGACTATGTGAGTCCCGGCCAGAGGAGGTGTAACTAGGGCTGCATAGACAAAGTGATTTAACTTTGAGACTTCAGAAGCATGATCTATACACCAAAACCACTTTATTAATAACATGATTTTGGTTTAGAGTGTCCCTTTAATACTGATTATATTAATGGATCTGATTTTAGCCATCAATATGAAATAAAAGTAGCTTAGTATTGATTTAGACCTGGATTACCATGACTCCATCTTGGAAGTCCTCCTGGTTAGAGCAGACCTTGCTGTCTCGGTTGTGCTCAGTCTCAAGATTCATGGCAGCAGCTCTTGTATTCTCATTTCCACCTGAGTGGGCAAGATCACTACTTGACAACCAGGGGGGAGGAGAGGAGGTATTGCTGAACGTGGGGCTAGGTATGTAGCTTTCATACATCCTTCTCTGTTCTTTCTTGTTATCGGAGATATTGCCATGCTGCCCCCGCTTGGCATCAGACAGATCGAGGGGCTTATCTGGCATGGTCTCTTCATGTTCTTGGCATTCTCTCGCAGAACAATTTGCTTCTTTGTCTTCCCATTCCTGCTCCTTACTCTGGTTATCTTGATGCTTGATGTTCTTCCAGCGAGCGCTGAGGACTTGCAGAAGTGAGAGATTCCCATCGTCCAGTCTCTCTTTTCTTTGAGACTTTTGGATGTCATCAGGTGATTGTGGTGATCGGAGTCCTTGGTGCTGCCTGCTTAGGATGTAATGGAGTCGTTCTCTGTTGTTGGGGTGTGTCATTCTGCCTCGGTATCCATGTTCCCTCATGTACACTAACGCATCATGTAAGTCCACCATTGCTTCCCTCTCCTCCCAATCATCCCTTTCTAGCATTGCCTCACGATTTTTGGCTGGTAAATGCCGGCTTGTTCCTTCTACAGGCGTCCCAGTACCCCGTTCTCCAGGACATTTATGTACCAAGTGCTGACTCAGTGCTTCAAGATGTGCAGAAGCCTCAGAGAAGTCTGCACTGCTACCTGTGGCATGCCTGCAAATGAAATCCAACTATTAATCTATTCACCGTAAATGCACATCTTTATATTCTGTAATTAAAGGAACACTATGAGTACCAAAATAACTTTAGCAGTTTGGGTGTATATATCATGCCTCTGCAGTCTCACTGCTCAATTCTCTGCCATTTACAAGTTAAATCACTTTTGTTTCTTTCAATTCAGGCCTAGTCACACCTCCCCGGCTGTTACTTGACACAGCCTGCATGAAAAAAAATGGTTAAATTTTCAATCTTATGTTAACTCACTTGTTCTTAATATTATCTCCTGCTCTGTAAATTGAACTTTAATCACACACAGAAGGCTCATGCAGGGACTAGAAGGATATTAACAGAGCAGTAGATAAGAAATTCTAAATGAAACAGACTGTGCAATAAAATAAATTTAAACATTAGGTCTCACTTAACAGGAAATGTTAAGGAAGGCTGTGTAGAGAGGTGTGACTAAAGCTGTATAAACAAAGTGCTTTAACTCCTAAAATATAGATAATTGATCAGTGAGACTGCAGGGGCGTGATATATACACCAAAATGACTTAATTAAGATAAACTTCTTTTGGTGCCCATAGTATCACTTTAAGCATACTGCACAGGCCCGGTGGGTGCAAGCAGAAGTCAGGCAAGTCTACAGTTTGAAAGAAATGGAAGCAAAAAAGAAACACAGTGTGTAAGGATCGGAATAGTATACATGACGGGCACCAATGGGGTAAGATTGAAGGCATGTGAGATTTTAACAAGTTGTATACTTGAGTTAATTGAGGAGTTACCTGCCCAAATACATAAATGAAAGTCATTGTTTAGTAGTTACACCCCAAATGAATTTAATTATGCATTGTTTATTGGTAATATATCTAAGAATCTCTTGTCAAAACTACAGATCTCTGCAGCCTTTGCAAGCTCTCCCCTTCTAATTCTGCTCAAATTTTCTGTGGCTGCCCAATGCAGCTCAGTCTTTGCAAGGCAGGTGCTCTGAGCAATCACTGCCTCTTGAGTTCAGTGGAAATAAGCTAATCAAAGCAGGAAGTAACAGGACCTGTTGTGTGATTGAAAAGCCTGGGGGTGTAGCCAGTATAGTTTTCTATTGAAATCTACACTATTTACAAAATTTAAAAAAAAGAGGATACACTCTTCACACATAAAGCTTTTCAGTAACCTAAAGTGCTTTAGGGGTCTGGAGTGACCCTTTAAATCATGACAGAGCCATGAAGGAGCAGTACAGTGTTGGACCTTTCATAGTGTTCATTTCTAGAGACCGTACACAGATCAGATGTAATCTGTATATGGAAGAGAGTGACAGACTGGATAATGCTCTTTACTGACATATTAAAGAGACTGACCCAGGTTTCACTCTAATGTGTTATATAGATAATGCATTAAAAACTAATGATTAAAAAGACTTTTTGTACAGACTGCAAATCCTCAGGGTTTGCTGTTTCTGCAGTGAGTTTTGTGGATACTAGAAGCAGATGACACCTGTCAAAATGCTACAGTTTAACGCAATCAACATTCCATCATTACCTATGCTTGGACCTGAAGTTGTTGTGGTGCTTGGAGTGCCTGTTTGATAAGGCCAAACATTGCAGAATGTCAGCTGAGCAGTCTACCTCAGGAGAGATGGGTGTATATAGATCATGGGTAGTCAACTTGGTCCCTACCGCCCACTAGTGGGCGGTTCAGGACTCCAGGTGGGCGGTAGGGGTTTCCTCATTTTGAGAGATTGGGCGGGTGCGCGCGCGCCAGCAGTACCCCTGTGACCGGGTACCCGCCATCACCATTTGCGGCCCCGGCCCGCATGACAAACTGCCGGGGCTGCCGTCCAGGGAGTTCATCAGGGCCACCCAAAGGTTATGTATTGTAAGGGGGCCCGGTCAGCGCTGGGTGCCTTAACAGCGCGACCGGGCCCCCTGTGATTACATCACACAGAGCTGGGAGGAAGTGACTGCACCTCACTCCTCCCAGCTAACACACAGACCGCGCGGGAGGAAGCAGAGGGAATCAGAATCAGAGGGAAGCAGAGGGAATTCTGACTTCCATCCACCTGAGCCACCACTGGTCCCCAGGGAATGTCAAACTCCTGCACCTAAAAGGTAGGAAAGAGAAGGGTGACTAAAATATTTTGTGTGTGTTTGTGTGTATGTGTCTTTGTATATATGTCTTGTGTGTGTCTGTCTGTGTGTATGTGTGTGTCTTTGTATGTATGTGTGTGTCTTTGTATGTATGTCTTGTGTGTGTGTGTGTGTCTGTCTATATATATGTGTGTATGTATGTGTGTCTTGTCTTTGTATGTGTTGTGTGTATATGTGTCTTTGTATGTGTGTCTTATGTATGTGTGTCTTGTGTGTGTATGTGTATTTGTATGTATGTCTTATGTGTGTCTTTGTATGTATGTGTCTGTATGTATGTATGTGTGCCTGTCTGTGTGTCTGTATGTGTATTTGTATGTATTTGTGTCTTGTGTTTGTGTCTGTATGTGTGTATGTGTGTCTTGTGTGTGTGTGTGTGTGTGTGTGTGTCTGTCTGTATGTATGTATGTATGTATGTGTGCCTGTCTGTTATAGTGGGCTATAGTAAGTAATAGTAAGTGGGCTACCTAGCTATGCCTTCCTACTGGGCATTGCTATAAGGAAGGTTAAAAAATAGTAAAAAGGGGGGGAAAAAAAGGTAGGGAGGGGAATTGAGGAGGGAGAGGAGGGGAGCTGACGCACAGATGAGAAATCATTATGAGCAAACAGTGAAGTCGTCTGAATATCACCGAAAGGGGAGACCTTCGTTTGTTCCTTACGAAAATCGAACCAGATATAAAATATTTAGTCTCGCAGCATCAACCTCAAGGACCTCATTAATCACTAGTAAAGGTAATTTCAATTTACTTTATTGTTTTCTCATTAAACTTTATAAAGTTAAAAACATTATAAACATGCATAAAGTAGAAATAAAAAGATAAATGTACGTACATTTATTTTTTTTAAAACACCATTCTTTCTAAAAAATACTCCGCAATTGCGCGAAAACTGGTGGGTGGTAAGGACATTTTTCCATCAAGAAAGATGCATTAGTGGGCGGTAGGTAGTAAAAGGTTGACTACCACTGATATAGATGAACATGATTTTGGAAACTTTTGGGGTTCAGTGTATTGCAATTTTTAGTTAAGTTGGCTCTACTGAAGTTATGGAGCTTATGAAGACTTGAAAGTTTTGTGTGCCATTGTACTTACGTTTCACTGGTTGAGGTCCTCCTTGTTTGGGCTTGTGCTTGAGCTACAGCTTGTCTACAGCTTAGTGAAGACTTGAAAGTTTCGTGTGCCATTGTACTTACGTTTCACTGGTTGAGGTCCTCCTTGTTTGGGCTTGTGCTTGAGCTGTATGGCTACCTTTGGACCTCAGCACAGCAATGGTCCCATGAAGCTGGTTAGAGATTCGCTGGTGGTTCTGTGCATTGGCGTTCATCCTCTGTGTCCCAGGCTTGCACTGTAATGGTTACGTGATTACTGCACGTGGTTACATTGTGAGCCTACTGTTCATAGGCCTTGCCAACATTCAGAGCCTTTCAAACTGTAATGCTTGTAACCCCCTGGAGAAACATTCAGAGGCTGAGGAGGAGCAGTCTCAATATAGTTCTAATACAATTGATAACTTAAATGCTGCCAAAGTGCTCTGATGGACTTTTGGACCATTTGTTATTATGGGTACTAAAGTGAGAAGTCGAAGTAAATTTAACATTTAAAAAGACACTCCACTAGCCATATAATATTAATAAATCACTGTTTATTAGCATTTAATTGTGCATTTTTTTTCCATTGGAGTATATGTACAACAGCTTGCAAAAGCTGCAGATCTCTTGTCTACAGCCTTTGTATACCCTCCCATTTTAACCCTGCCCAGAATCTTTGTGGATGTCCAATGTGGATGTTCACAATGCAGTTCAATGAGAAGTCTTTGCAAGGCATGTGCTCTGGGCAATTGCTGTGTCTTGAATTTATCTCCACTGAGCTAACCAAACCAGGAAGTAACAGGAACGGGATTGAAAACCAGGGAGGATGAATGAAAACACACATGCATTTAATTATGCATTTTTTTAATTGGAGTCTATCTTCAAGCAGCTTGCAAAAGCTACAGATCTCTTGTCTACAGCCTTTGCAAGCCCTCCCCTTTAAACCCGGCCCAGAATCTTTGTGGCTGTCCAATCACAGACTATACAATGCAGCTCAGTGAGAGATCTTTGCAAGGCATGTGCTCTGGGCAATTGCTGCCTCTTGAGTTTAACTTCACTTAGCTAACCAAACCAGTAAGTAACAGGACCGGTTGTATGATTAAAAGCCAGGGGTGTGCAACCAGGTCAAAATACAAAAGTGTCAATTTCTATTACAATCTGCACATTTTGTAAAATAAAAAATGGGGAAACACTCTTCACACAGAAAGCAATTTAGCAAGCTGACCTCTTTAGAAATCCATAGTCTCCCTTTAAAACCAGAGTAGTCAGGGGGCATGGCTAGCTGAGCATCTAAGCAGACGTGTGTACAGGGAGCTCCTGGAAAATCAATTAAAAACACATCAAAAGGCCACGAAAAGCCTGCAGACTAACGCCACAACCGGGCTTCTGGCAACCCTGAACCCCCCAAAAGAGAGATGGGGCGCAAACATAGAAAATTGCTGGCTTCTGAGGCTTCCAAAATGCCAGACATTAGGTGGTCGTTCGATAGTCCGCAACAGCCAGCACAGCCTAAGATGGCGCCTAGCAGGCCTCGAGGCTCCAGTGAGTCAGAGATGTTCCCGGACGAAGAGGCACCAGAATCAACACAAGCTCCTAGTGGTATATACAGGAGAGAGGACTCTGATTCAGATACATCACCCTCTACCAAAGGGGATATCAAAAAGCTCCTGCTCGAGCTCAGAGGAGTCTGGAAGAAGGACCTGGAGGAGGTCCACGGAGAACAAGGCGGCATCAAGGCCCGCATTGGAGCAGTAGAGACCCGAGAAGAGGAACGTAATAACACCCTCGCAGAGACCCGAGCTAATGAGCTAATGTAGAGGACCTCTCCCAGCAGCTCCAGCGACTCACCCGCACCGTCACTGCCATGGAGGCTAGACACCGCAAGAAAAATATACGCATCCGTGGGGTGCCCAAAACAGTGGGGCCTGAAGCGGTGCTGGAGTTCGCTAACAAACTGGCTACAGTGATGGAGGTGAGGGGGGAGGGAGGGCTGCCGCCTATGGCGATGGCATTCCGCATCCGAAAGGCCGCGACGGCCCCAGTGGACGCTCCTAGGGACATAATCGCTGTGACTCGGAGCACAGCGGTGAAAACGGCTATCCTGACCCGCTCACGGAATACACCCCACACCGCGGTAGATGGCTACCAAGTCAGAATCTTTGACGACTTACCGTTTGTAGTCCTATTGGAGAGACGCAAATTCATGCCGACCACCAAACTGCTCAGAGACCACGGAATCAGGTACAGGTGGGGAGCATTGGGTACCCTGGTGGTGTCACATGGGGAAGCGGTGCTTTCGCTCTCCGTCACAGATGACCCCACGGACTTTCTGAGGCGACTTCAGTTACCGCAGCTGCAGCCTGATCCACTAGGAGCGAACCGAGCTCACCACACAGAGAAACTCCCCACCGAGAGGGGAGAAAAACTGGCATGGCGGCGGCGGAACGGCATTCTACACAAAAACAACCTCCATAGTGCGGATAGCCCTGAAGAGAGATCGCAGCCGAAAGGACTGCCCTTACCCCATATGAATTGCTACCGCAAACCACCAGACCAAAGAAGATAACATACTACTCTAAACTGTTTTTTATTTTATTTATTTTTTAACTTTAGGCGAGTTGCGAGAATGTTATACTAACATGCATACCATTCACTCTATATGAGCTGTCCGAGGGTTGTCCCAACCTGTTTTTAATCAACCCCACAAGAGCAGCTAGTATGTGGCACCAAAAAGTGTCTTAACTTTACATAAAGCGATGTCATGTTGTACCAAATTGTGAATTCCTAACCCTAAGCGAGTAGTTAGAGAGCTATGCTAACTGATATATTCCTCACTCTACTTGTGCTGTCAGGGAGTTATACATAATCGGGCATTCTCAGCCCCGCAGGAGCTGCAAACACGTCATACCATGTATGTCTTGATTGTTTATGTTTATGGCCCCACTTCATATGTGTCACGGGCGGGCCGCACCTGACTGTAGGGCTCTACATCCCCCACCTGAGCTGCCACCGTACCCACCCGGGTCCGAGACACGGGCACTAACTACTTAAGATAGAGGGGGACCACAGCGGGGGTACAAAATGGACGGGGGGAGACAGCCTTCATGGGAAACACAGAAGAGGGAGCGGGGGAGACAGACAGGACACCAGTGGGTGACAAACAGGGACCAGACACACGATCAGACACTACATCCAACAAAGGATCCGGGGAACCTCTCAACCCATTAATATAACTGCAAGGGGACAGTCCACGGACATGCCCCACCAATTAACAGCAGCATTGAGAGACATCTGGGTGACCCGAATACAAAAGAGACGAAAAGAGACTGAAGGAGAGGAGAAAATGAAGATGGGCAAGGGTTAGGAGGCACATGTACCACACTATAGAACAGGAGAGACACCCACGACTGAGGAGAAAGGAAAGAGGGGACCTCATGGGGACACATAAGGGGACCCACACAGTAACCTAATGGCCTAACCACAGGGGACCCATCTGCTCAGTCGCAATTGACTATTGTATGCCACTAAAGTATACCAGTACTTGCTTCTTATGTTTGTATTATACCTTTATATGTTTGCTTTATATCTTTTTGAACTGGAAATTGTATACTATCACCACAACCCGTGGATATCTTCCACAACAAAAATAAAGAATTAAAAAAAACAAAAAACAAACCAGAGTAGTCAAACTAAAAACACAGCTGACTCAGAAAATGTTTCCATTTTGACAATTATGGCCTTAAATTTGAAATTCACTTTAACATTTTTATTTTAGCGAATAACCCTGTTAGTAACTCCATTGTATAGCACATACCATCTCTAGGAGGCGAATATCAGCACTGGTGGCTTGGAACGTCTTCTCCCCTGGAGACAAACGTGGAATCGCTGAGCCTTTCTCTGAAATGAGAAGCAATCATGGTGTAACAATGTAGAGAACATACATCGCTAGTCTGCCTCCATTTAACATTACACTCTGCTATATATAATATGAGGGATACTATGTAACGTATTGGGTTCAGGCATACTTTGAAGTATCTCTGCAATTAATGTTTGGTGAAGCCTTAGTACCCGATGGGTAACTCACCTTCTGGCAATGGATGATCAGCTTGTTTTTCCTGAGTCTCTTCATCTTTGTTTGTCTTCTCAAGACCATTTTTTGGGTTCCCAACTGTTACGTGAGAATGAGGTGAGTCTGAACTGTGGTTTGCTTCAGGAGTATAGGACCTTGGGTTTCTATTGCTAAAGAAAAAGATCAATGCATTAAATGTATGACCTAACAAAGGGGTGGAACGTCGACGTTTAATAATACGTTTAATAATATACTGATTGAAAATATTCTCTAACTTATTTTTGCAGCTCTTTAATCTTGGTTTCAAATTTGCAGTTCCTGTGTCAACTATCCACACTTCTCAGTCCGTGAGTAAACCATTCATTCTGCAAATTTTCACCTGAATTATTTATAATGCATATTGCCCCTTATATAAAAATATTCATTCTTGCCAAGAGAAAGCTAACAAAATAGCAGAAACTCAAACACGGGGCAAGTCGGTAGTGAATACCAATCTATGTGTTTCTTAAATAAAGTTGTTGTTGCTTACTATTTATTCTGGGGTGTGAAATTATACATGATAATAAGAACCCATTATTATTTAATAAACCTGCTTACTCCAAGCATTTCAGCGTCTTCAGTTCTTCAAGAAGGGATCTGTTTTCTTCTTTCAAGCTGTTCATTTCATTGGCTGCCATAACAAAAAGAGAGATCCCAAAAGATTTAGTCTGGAGGTGCATACCACGTGCCCAACATATGTTTTCTTTCCCAAGGGACCTGAATCTTCACTGAGTAAGGATATTTCCTTTAGGGTGAAGTAATGGGTATATACTCACTGAGAGTGGGAATTTACTCGCTAAGTGAGGAGATTTTCTGCAGGGTGAGGTAATGGGTGTACTCACTGAGAGTGGGAATTTACTCGCTAAGTGAGGAGATTTTCTGCAGGGTGAGGTAATGGGTGTACTCACTGAGAGTGGGAATTTACTCGCTAAGTGAGGAGATTTTCTGCAGGGTGAGGTAATGGGTGTACTCACTGAGAGTGGGAATTTACTCGCTAAGTGAGGAGATTTTCTGCAGGGTGAGGTAATGGGTGTACTCACTGAGAGTGGGAATTTACTCGCTAAGTGAGGAGAGGTAATGGGTGTACTCACTGAGAGTGGGAGTATACTCACTGAGTGAGGAGATTCGCTGCAGGGTGAGGTAATGGGTGTACTCACTGAGAGTGGGAGTATACTCACTGAGTGAGGAGATTCGCTGCAGGGTGAGGTAATGGGTGTACTCACTGAGAGTGGGAGTATACTCACTGAGTGAGGAGATTTGCTGCAGGGTGAGGTAATGGGTATACTCACTGAGTGAGGAGATTTGCTGCAGGGTGAGGTAATGGGTGTACTCACTGAGAGTGGGAGTATACTCACTGAGTGAGGAGATTTGCTGCAGGGTGAGGTAATGGGTGTACTCACTGAGAGTGGGAGTATACTCACTGAGTGAGGAGATTTGCTGCAGGGTGAGGTAATGGGTATACTCACTGAGTGAGGAGATTTGCTGCAGGGTGAGGTAATGCACATTCTCGAATTCCTGCTGCTTTTTTTTAGCGAGTTCTTGTGTCACTTTACATCTGTCACACAGTCCTGCTCTCAGTCTAAATAAGACAAATCAGTCATTATTGCAATAATAGCTCTGAGATCGGCACTTATTCTGGTTGAGGGTCAGTCTGGACTAATTTGTGTCTGTGTTTTTCTAGATCTAATCTGTATTCCATATGCATCTATATTTAACGCAGCACTGCCACTCTGAACTTACCTTTCTCCTATTGTTTCCTCTTCCTCTCTCAGAATCTGTTCTGCTTTTCTTTATTTCTGATCTAGTTTACTTTTAAACATAAGATAAAGTAGGACTACTTTGTGTTATGAATTTTCACTACTCTTGACTTTCTTTGACCAAAGAAGGAGCTTAAGTCCCACAATACTCACCTTCCTCCTTGACACAGGAAATGGAGGTGACTTAGGCTCCTCCTTTGGTCAAAGAAAGTAAATTGTAGGAAAAATAAGACAAAGTAGTCCCTTCTTGATCTTATGTATTTTTTATTTTAAACATTTTTTTATTGTGAATGTAAGTTACAGCGTCCATGTCAAGTATAGTATCAGCAACTGCAAATTTGTACTAGAACAGATCCAATGTCTGAAGTGTTTTGTTGATCTTCTATTTTAAAGACAACTAGATCAGAAATAAAGCAGAACATGCTCTGAGAGAGGAAGAGGAAACGATAGGCGAAAGGTAGGTTTGGCGTGACTGTGCCGATTTAAAGGGATACTGTAGAGCCAGGAGTACAAAGCTGTATTCTTGGCACTTCCGATCGCCCTGCCTCCCTCGCGCACCCTCCTACCTGGTAAATAAAGGGCTAAAAACCCTTTATTTACTTATCTGATTCCAGCGCCGAAGCTCCGCCCCCTCTTCTGTCCCGCGACAAGCAGGGTCTAATGCTCATGCGCAACAAATGCTGCGCGCGCATTAAATCTCCCCATAGGAAAGTATTGAATCAATGCTTTCCTATGGGGAAAAATCTGACGCTGAAGGTCCTCAATCAGAGCGTGAGGATGTCCAGCGTCAGATAACGGACCCAAAGTCCATTTCGATTCCGGAAGCCCTCTAGTGGCTGTCTGGTAGACATCCACTGAGGGCAGACTTAGAGCTGCAATGTAAACCTTGCAGCACTAGGTGCAAAAGGGACACAGCACCCAGACCACTTCAATGAGCTGAAGTGGTCTGGGTGCCTCCAGTGTCCCTTTAATTCTTCTAACTATTGAGTTATATAACGTATAAACAGAGGCCTACTTCTATCTATCTATGGATTTATAGAGCGTATAAACAGAGCTAGCCCTGCTTCTATCTATCTATCTATGGATTTATATAGTGTATAAACAGAGCGAGCCCTGCTTCTATCTATCTATGGATTTATATAGTGTATAAACAGAGCGAGCCATGCTTCTATCTATCGATCTATGGATTTATATAGTGTATAAACAGAGCGAGCCCTGCTTCTATCTATCTATGGATTTATATAGTGTTCTATCTAATTTACAGAGCTAGCCCTGCTTCTATCTATCTATGGATTTATATAGTGTATAAACAGAGCGAGCCCTGCTTCTATCTATCTATAGATTTATATAGTGTATAAACAGAGCTAGCCCTGCTTCTATCTATGGATTTATATAGCGTATAAACAGAGCGAGCCCTGCTACTGTCTATGGATTTATATAGTGTATAAACAGAGCGGGCTCTGCTTCTATCATCTATGGATTTATATAGTGTATAAACAGAGCGAGCCCTGCTTCTATCTATCTATGGATTTATATAGCGTATAAACAGAGCTAGCCCTGCTTCTATCTGTCTATCTATAGATTTATATAGCGTATAAACAGAGCTAGCCCTGCTTCTATCTATGGATTTATATAGCGTATAAACAGAGCGAGCCCTGCTACTGTCTATGGATTTATATAGTGTATAAACAAAGCGGGCTCTACTTCTATCAATCTATGGATTTATATCGTGTATAAACAGAGTGATCCCTGCGTCTGCCTATGAGGCGACGTTCCCCCGCCCTGGAATCGATCCCACTATCGCCACAGAACTCCGAAACGCTGAAACACTACCCCAAGAAAACGCCGCAGCAGCAGAGCGCGGACATGTGACACTGACGGCCCTACACATGAGCGACAATGGGAGCAACCTTGTGGAGGCACATAGCCACTCAACACCGACCGTCAGAAAATACAGCCTGGAAAACAATACCCCAGCCGGGCGCACCGGCAGCGCCCTGACAGCCGATTCCACAGTTGACGCCATCAGCAAGGCCCCCGGCCCCGCAGCCCTAACCCCTCGGACTGCTGCGTCATGCCACAACACGCCATACCTAACCCTTGTAGGGAACGACAAAAGAGTAAATAAGGAATCCGGTGAAATTGACCCCCGCTCCTCCATGGGCCCCATGTCCCAAGGGGGGGAGAGAGGGAGCGGATTCCGGAGGCACCAAAAAACAGTCGGGAGGTAAGCTTATCAAGCTTCTTGGTAAGCCGCTCCCGCACCACCCGATGGAATTCTCATATGGACCGAAGGTCCTGCACGCAGAGCACCCATGGCCCCTATCCCGATAGATCGCCCGCATGAAACCGTGGGAGACGGGATGGGCCCCCCTGCAACCTGAGCCCTCGTGCTGGAACGGCACGAGGACCCCACATACAGTGACTGTCGGTGAATTTCCAACCACCACCTAGCCTCTGGCTGGGGGGCCAGTGAGGAGGAGGGTGTTCCCCACTGCCCCCCGCCCCCCAGCAAAAAATGACGAAAATGCGCCGTGCTGAGGCGCCTGGCGAGACATAAAGGAAAAATGTCCGGTCTCAGGCCAGAAAGGGTTGCACGCCAACCGTTGATGAAAGCAGAACAACGCGAGCATTCTCGGGGAGCCCTCTCCCCGACAATGCTAAACATAACCTTCGATGCCCGGACACAATTCCCGTGCGTCATGGGGTGTATCCGAGGAACTGTATTTTTACGGATTTTTTTATTTTTTCTTCATGTCCCTCCTGGAGTCCCCCTCGTCCCTCTCACTCAAGGGACCCCCAGTGGCAGGAGGGAATCCATATCCAATAAAACCTTCCCCAATCTGCTCCCTAGTATGTCGCAACAAGTGCCAGTCAAGCGAGCTATACGCGCACATCAGCAGCGCCCTGAGCCACATGAAACGCTATTAGCTGCACAGGACACTGCAGGAAACTGTACTAAAGCATACAATAAATATTGAGGGTGGGGGGGGCAAATAACCAGAATGGACTCCCTGGTAAGCAGTGTTCACGCACTGTTGTTATTTTCTTTTTATTTATTAATTTTTATTTCATTTATGTATGTTTTTTTTTTTTAATTCATTTTTTTTTTATTTTATTTTTTTGTTAATTACCGAATTACGAAACTAACAGTGAAAAAATACACTTACCCGTGAAAGCCTGGTGCTCCAACCGCGGCACCACAGGCACAGAAGGTGAAGCAAATAGACATGAAAACCAGGGTTCACTGTGTTCATCCCACGTGTTCCAGGCGCCACCTACTGGGCAGGGCCAGTAACAGCAGCCAGGATCTGTGAGAAGAGCAGAGGTGAGCCCACGCTCCACACCAGGAGGCAGCCGAGGTAAGTGACCAGCAGGGGACACACAGACAGAACAGGGACACACACACACACATAACACAGGGACACACACACATAAATAGGGACACACACATAACATAGGGAAAGACATACACACACATACATAGGGACACACACACACAACATAGGGACACACACACACATAAATAGGGACAATACAGCCAGAGCAGGGACACACATAGAGGAAGGGGCACATAGAACAGGGACATACAAGGGGGGGAGGGGGACGAGACCCATCCAGAGAGAGCAGGGGAAGGGCAGAGGGGGAACATAAAGGAACAAGGAGCCAACCAAGGAGGGAAAAGAAAGGGGGGGGGGGAGAAGGACCCAGCAGGAGGGGTTGGGGGCAGAAAATGGAAGGAGCCGGAGGGGGCTCCCTCGAGCAAGCCGCGCCCCCTCTCTGACACCAGGGGGACACCAGGTAAACAGAGCGACAGAGGGTGAGGGGACAGGAGAGAGAGATGAAAGGGAGCCTACCTCACTGGCAGAGGAGGTTCCCGGACCACTGGAGGTCCCCCCTGATTAGGAACGGCGGGGTACCGGAGTACCCCGCGTGGCCCCGTCGGACCTCCTTACCGTTGGGGTCCCTTCACACAGCCCCGCCGTCTCGCCAGCCGCGGGGGGATCAGAAACGGCCGCTGGGCGGCCACACGCCGTCGGTAATGTGCGGCCCGCCTTCCACTGCCCACGGCCGTGGTTGCAGGCCGGGTAGGCCGCGCTTCCCATGCGGCACATGAAGGCCGCGGATCCTTAGGAAAAGTTGTAGGCCGCGTGTCTGGAGCCCCCAGACACGCGGGCCTGGTGATGCCTCGGGCCCGGGCTCCCACACCACCACCGGGTCCGAGGAGGAGTGGCAGGGTACCCCCTTGTAGTGAGAGGGCACCCCCCTGTGGTGGCAAAATGATCCTTTGCCCCCTTAATGCCGGCCCCCAGGAGCAGGGGCCACAGGGAAGGCCCCAGAGAGAGACAGGCCGCGGGGGAGGGGGGGAACCACGCTGGCAGCCATAGCTGGGGAGAGGATATCACCTGGATCATGGAGTCGCCGGCCACCATCCACCAGCTCTGCTTCTATCTATGGATTTATATAACGTATAAACAGAGCAAGCCCTGCTTCTATCTATCTATGGATTTATATAGTGTATAAACAGAGCGAGCCCTGCTTCTATTAATCTATGGATTTATATAGTGTATAAACAGAGCGAGCCCTGCTACTATCTATATATTAATTTATATAGTGTATAAACAGAGCGAGCCCTGCTTCTATCTATGGATTTAGTGTATAAACAGAGCGAGCCCTGCTTCTATCTATGGATTTATTTAGTGTTTAAATTGAGCAAGCCCTGCTTCTATCCATCTATGGATTCATATAACACATTAAACATTACCCTAAATCTGTGACCCTCCAAGAACCTCATTTTTGGCATGACTGACCTGTTTTCCAACACTTTAATGTTTTCATTAAGGACCTTGTGCTGTTCCCGGAGACTGTGGTTTTTGGAAAATAATTCATCAATTCTTTGTGCATCTCTGAAATACAATATTACTGTATGGTTAAAGTATCCATTTGCTCATTCACACATCAATTCAATATCCACTCTATTGGTACTCTGTTATAAAAATATCCGCCGGGACGGGGCCTGGCGGCCATTTCGGCCGGATGCATCTGGAGTGAGCTCCGGCACTTAGGCTGCTAAATTGCCAAATTTCTGCAGTTTAAATCCCCACTGACAACTCTACTTGCCCCTAAAGCAATCCTGAACCAAGTGGGGACATACATGAGCGTGTCTGATGTTGACTCTCTGGTGTCCATGCTCCACGCCGATGGAGGGCTGGGGGCTTGCCTGATGTGCCCGGAGAGGCGGACAATCTCCGCTTCTGTCTGGGCAGCCGTATGGTGCCTCTTCCCCCCCCCTATGGGCGGGGGGGTGATCCCAGTCCACTTCATGAAAGCTCCCACACTGCACCAAGGGCACGCAGGATTATTGCAAGCATTGAATAGAACCCAAGATGGTGGGAACCATGTGCTCCCCAGATCCATGCAAGGCGTGATACGTGGTTCAGCTCCAACCATATGGAGGGTCAAAATCCTTATGAGCAGAGGAGCGAGCTCTGCTGGCACCCATGATACTGAGAGCTGCATCCACCGGCTTGCCTGAGGGAATAAGGTGTCAAGCGGCACAGAAGGCGGTGAGCCCTTTCTTCCCTATTCTGGGCCTACTCACTGTGAAGCTGAGAGGGATGCCACAAACATAGGCTGACTACAGCAACAAGTCTGTAACGTTTCACTCTGAGTCAGGAACTTTACCAAGCAGCAGTTTTCTATTAGTCCACAGGACAATCACCCCTTGCCAGAAGGAGAGGGCCTCCTGGAGGTTTCACTCTGAAACAACCAATTTCTCCTGCAGTTCCTAATCTATTTTCTCCTGCTATTTATTTTATGTGCACATGCTCTGCTTACTTGCCTTAAATCTTTAGGCCTAGCACTGTGTTAACTCTTTCTTGTTGACCATGTATTGTATGACATGTCATTATTGTACTCTCAGCACATCAAAAATAAAGAATTATAATATACGCAGTATTAACTTAGTCTATCCATTAATAAATGCCATCTAAAGAAGTCCAACACCCATCTCACTGCTTGCAACATAGTTTGTGTTATACAAGAGGTATTGCCAATATTCGCTCTTACATGACAATTGCTGCTCTTTAAACATAGCTTACTCCGGACAAATTTACCAAATTCTACTTTAACCCTATATCATCCTAAATTCTAGATAGAGTCAGCAATCTTTGATTGAATGGGGCAAATTCAGACCTCTTTAACCCACCTACCCTGAAGGAGTGAAAGAGCTATGGCAGTTATAATACAATTCTAACTTAATGTGTCTGCAGCAACTTTAATTTCTTCAATATAAAAGGCAACTTACCTGCATTTTTCAACGGTAAGTTCATTGAGCTTTGCTTGCATACCTGAATACAATAGAGCAAAACACTGTAAACTTTTGCAGCTCTATATTTAACCATTTTACATGTCTTTTCTCAGTCATAGTGCTCAGCCTTTACACTGCTGCAGCTCAGCATTTAATTATATTATTTGTCAGATTTTAATTAAAATACAAAATAAAAATTATAAACTGCATTATTTCGCAATTCATCTTTGCACATTTACCCATTTTCGATTAGTCGGAGAGGGACTATTTTATGTGAGGAGGCTGGACAGTTCTATTTCAGGATATATTTGGCATTTTAGGTGACTTAATAATCTGCTCATAATGAGAAGTTAAAATGGTTTGGCACTCTTGGGTAAAAGGTATAGGAACCAATGCAGCCCTCAATAGGAAGGATATAAAACAATTAATAGGCAGTGAACGCAAAAAATATGAGGTTTCGGCCTAATGGCTTTCATCTTCATACATGATTAAGGTCATTTGGCCGACATGTCGTATTTTGTTGTGTTCACTGCCTAAATAAATTGCACTTTGCATCCTATCTGTGGAACCCGAGGATTTTGCTTTACATTCTACCTGCTCATAACTCATTATGTGAGTGAAATATTAAGATAATGATCATTCCCAACCTTGTCGTTAAATGCTGGAGGATGCCTCTACTAACAAAGGCCAGTAGTTAGTAGCAGCTAATAATTACTGACTGATTTTCTATCTTGTCCTTATGTTTTTTACCGTCTGATCGCCTTTAGCTGCTCACTCGTATAGCATAGAAACACACTGAGCATGCATACTGCACGGTGTGATTGGCCTTAGCAGGAGAATGTGACACTGAACACAATGTATTAAACTAGAATTTTATGAGGTTCATTTCATGCCTCTGAAGTTTCACTGATCAATTCTCTGCCATTTAGGAGTAAAATTATATTTGTTTCTGTTTATTCAGCCCTAGCCACACCTCCCCTGATTGTGACTGTCATATAACCTGGATGACAAAAAATGGTTGCATTTTTAATCAGATGTAAATTACTTTAAAAAAAATGTATCTTCTGCTCTGTAAACTGAACTTCCTTGAGAAGAACGTGGTAATCAGCAAAAATCAGCATGGTTTTATGAAGCACAGGTCATGTCAAACAAACTTGATTGCATTCTACTTCATTCTACGAAGTAAGTTGAAGTATAGATCAGGGTGTTGCAGTGGATGTGATCTATTTGGATTTTGCCAAGGCATTTGATACCGTTCCACACAATAAATTAGTGTTCAAACTCAAGGAAATTGGTCTAGATGAAAATTCTTGTTTTTGGGTAGAACGCTGGCTTAACGATAGAGTACAACGAGTTGTTATTAATAGTAGATTTTCCACCTGGACAGAGATGGCAAGTGGTGTCCCTCAGGGTTCTGTTCTGGGACCCCTTCTATTTAACATTTTTATGAATTATCTTGAAAAAAGAATTGAAAGGCATGTTTCAGTGCTTGCAAATGACACAAAACTCTGTATAGTAATACAATGTGATGTGAAGATATTACTTTGCTACAGAGGGATTTAGATAGAGTTGGGGACTGGGCACTCAAAGGGCAGATGAAATTTTATGTAGAAAAATGCACTTCCACGTAAAGAATGCAGAAGCAACTTATACCCTTAATGGAAGCAAATTAGAGATAACAACACACAAGAAGGATTTGGGAGTTGTTATAGACAACAAATCATGTGCAATGTAAATCAGCAGTGGTTAAGGCCAGTAAGGTATTGTCATGCATGAAAAAGGGCTTTCATTTTCAAGATGCGAATATCATTTTCCTCTTTATAAATCACTGGTAATACCACATCTTGAATATGCTGTGCAATTTTGGGTACTTGTTCTAAAGAAGGATATTATGGCACTAGACAAAAGTGCAGAGGCGGGCTACAAAATTATTAAAAAGGAATGGAACAGTTTAGCTATGAAGAAAGGTTAACAAATTTAAACGTCTTCAGTTTAGAAAAACATTGCCTCAGAGGGAATATGATAACATTTTACAAATATATCCGGGGCCAATACAAACCATTGTGTAGAAATCTATTCACAAACAGGACATTACATAGGACACGAGGCCATGCATTTAGACTGGAAGAAAGAAGATTTAGTCTAAGGCAAGGGAATGTTGTTTTTTTTTTTTACCGTAAGAGCAATAAGGATGTGGAATTCTCTGCCTGACGAAATGGTTTTATTCAAGTCCGTACAGATGTTTAAACAGCAACTAGATGCATACTTGCAAAAACATAATATTCAATGATATTTTTTCTAACTGTAGGGTAATAGCTTCTTGATCCAAAGATAAATCTGACTGCCATTCAGAGGTCAAGAAGGAATTTTATTCATAGTTTGTTGCACAATTGGAAGTGCTTCAAAGAGCTTTTTTTTATTAGCCTTCTTTTGGATCAACAACAAAAATCAAATGTGAGGAAGGCTGAACTCGATGGATACATGTTTCTTTTCTGTCTGTGTAACTATGTAACTTTAAATACATACAGGAGGCTCCTGCAGGGTCTAGCAAGCTGTTAGCAGGAGATTAAAAATTCTAAATTAAACAAAATTTGCATTAAAGGAAGTGTAAGCATTAGATGACTCTTCACAGGTGTTTATGAAGGTTGTGACAGTCACATGCCGAGAGGTGTGACTATGGCTGCATACGGAAAGTGATTTAACTCCTTCATGGCAAATAATTGAGCAAAATTGAGAATTGATCAACAGCTTTAAAGGGACACTCTAAGCACAGGGCTGGATTTACATCACTGTAGGCACAGAATTCTAAAAAAAGGTCCTCCCCAACCCTTCCCCTACAAAACTAATAAAAAAAGGACTTGGACTTTTAAACTTGATAATACGTTTTTTATACACACTACACACACAAACAAAAAAGTAAGTGTGTGTATAGTATGTGCACATGTGTAGCAGTGTATACATGTATGTGTGTATTTATTTCAATGTTAGTCACTTTATGTTTGTAAATAGTGTGTGTAGCAGTATGTGTGTGTTTATGGTGTATAGATCATATCCCTGCAGTATCACTGCTCAATTGCCTATAGCATGGGTCGTCAACCTGGTCCCTACAGCCCACTAGTGGGCGTTTTAGGATTCCAGCTGGGCGGTAGGGATTTCGGAGGCTAAATCCTCTTTTTAAGAGGATTTCTCCTTTTGGGCGGGCGCGAGCGGCTCTGCGTGCTCAAGTCTTCAGTGACCGCCAGGAGGAAGCGCTCCCTCCTGCCAGGCCACCTTCTGGACCCCCCGGCATGGCAGAGTTCTAATCAGACGCGGCGAGGGAGCTCTAACCTCTCTGCTCTGCTCCCTCGCGCGATATTTGCTGATGCTGCGGGAGCCGGAATATGACGTCATATTCCGGCTCCCGGCATCAGTAGACAGTCCACGAGGGAGCAGAGCAGAGAGGTTAGAGCTCCCTCGCCGCGTCTGATTAGCCGCCCGCCAAAGTGAAGCCCCACTGGACCACAGGGACAGATCCACACCAGCTCTCCAGGTAGGGAGGCTGGATGGACATTTAATATTAATAATTTGTGTGTATATGTGTTTGTATGTGTGTGTCTGTAAGTGTATGTGTGTGTGTCTGTAAGTGTATGTGTGTCTGTGTGTGTGTGTGTCTGTGTCTGTAAGTATATGTGTGTGTGTGTCTGTAAGTATATGTGTGTGTGTGTGTCTGTAAGTGTGTGTGTGTCTGTCTGTAAGTGTGTGTGTGTGTGTGTGTATATTTGTGTGTATCTGTTTCTATGTGAGTGTGTGTGTGTCTGTAAGTGTATGTGTGAGTGTTTGTCTGTGAGTGTGTGTGTCTGTAAATGTATGTGTGAGTGTGTGTGTGTGTGTTTGTCTGTGAGCAGAGTACTTGTAGAATAGAAGAAAGAAGGGGCAGAGTACTTGTAGAATAGGAGAAAGAAGGAGTAGAGTACTTGTAAAAAAGGAGAAGGAAAGAAAAGGAAAATGAGAGAATTGTTGTTGACTAATAATAGTAAGTGGGCTACCTAGCTCAGCCTTCCTACTGGGCATTGCTATAAGTAAGGTTAAAAAAAATAGAAAAAAGGGGAAAAAAGGTGGGGAGGGGAATTGAGGAGGGAGAGGAGGGGAGCTGACGCACAGATGAGAAATCATTTTATGAGCAAACAAAGAAGTCTTCTGATTATCACCGAAAGAGGAGACCTTCGTTTGTTCCTTACGAAAATCGAACCAGATATCAAATATTTAGTCTCGCAGCATCAACCTCAAGGATCTCATTAATCACTAGTAAAGGTCATTTCAATTTACTTTATTGCTTCCTCATTAAACTTTATAAAGTTAAAAACATTATAAACATGCATAAAGTAGAAATAAAAAGATAAATGTACGTACATTTATTTTTATTTTTTTTTAAAACACCCTCCTTTCTAAAAAATATTCCGCGCTTGCGCGAAAACTGGTGGGCAGTAAGGAAATTTTTCCATCAAGAAAGATGCATTAGTGGGCGGTAAGTGGAAAAAGGTTGACTACCACTGGCCTATAGTATCAATTTAATAATCAGACCAAAAAGAAAAATGAGGAAGAAGGGAATAGGATCAGTATTTAGAAACCTAGAATGTGACGGCAGATAAGAACTGTTTGGCCCATCTAGTCTGCCCAATTTCTAAATACTTTTAATTAGTCCCTGGCCTTATCTTAAGTCTAGGATAGCCTTATGTCTATCCCACGCATGCTTAAACTACTTCACTGTGTTAACCTCTACCACTTCAGCTGGAAGGCTATTCCATGCATCCACTACCCTCTCTGTAAAGTAATACTTCCTGAAATGGTAATTTGTTAAAAAGTTTGCCCCTCTAATTTAATTTACTTCGATATTAGATACCTATTCATATTGAGTGCTTAGTCTTTTAATTATGACAAGTCTTTGAATGTACTAAAACAGACTCTGTCTGCCATAGCAATATATTCAAATAAAGTTTTCTTAGTTATTTTAGACTAAGCAGTCAATGTATAAGTAATAGAAGGATATTATCAAAGTGATGTTCCCATTTCTTACTCCTCATCATCCTTTTTGTTTAAATTTTAGTTGACTAGATGCAGTATGGGCAGCAGTGTGTGGGTGGACAGTGTGGACATATGTGTTGGTAACAGTGTGGGTAATAGTGTATGTGTAGGCAGCTGTGTTGGTAACTGTCTATGGAAACAGTGTGGGCAACAGTGTGTGTGGATAGTGTGGGAAGCAGTGTTGGTAACTATATGTGTGTGTGGACAGTGTAAGAAGCAGTGTTGGTAATAGTGTGTGTGTGGACAGTGTGGGAAGCAGTGTTGGTAACGGTGTGTGTGTGGACAGTGTGGGAAGCAGTGTTGGTAACAGTGTGTATGTGGACAGTGTGGGAAGCAGTGTTGGTAACAGTGTGTGTGTGTGGACAGTGTAGGAAGCAGTGTTGGTAACAATGTGTGTGTGTGGACAGTGTGGGAAGCAGTGTTGGTAACAGTGTGCTTGTGGACAGTGTGGGAAGCAGTGTTGGTAACAGTGTGTGTTTGTAGGGCAGTGTGGGAAGCAGTGTTGATAACAGTGTGTGTGTGGACAGTGTGGGAAGCAGTGTTGGTAACAGTGTGTGTGTGTGTGTGTGGACAGTGTGGGAAGCAGTGTTGGTAACAGTGTGCTTGTGGACAGTGTGGGAAGCAGTGTTGGTAACAGTGTGTGTGTGTGTGTGTGGACAGTGTGGGAAGCAGTGTTGGTAACAGTGTGTGTGTGTGTGTGTGTGTGTGGACAGTGTGGGAAGCAGTGTTGGTAACTGTGTGTGTATGGACAGTGTGGGAAGCAGTGTTGGTAACAGTGTGTGTGGGAAGCAGTGTTGGTAACAGTGTGTATGACTGTGGACAGCGTGGGAAGCAGTGTTGGTAACAGTTTGTTTGTGGTCAGTGTGGAAAGCAGTGTTGGTAACAGTGTGCGTGTGGACAGTGTGGGAAGCAGTGCTGGTAACAAGGTTTGTGTGGACAGTGTGTGAGCAATGTTGGTAACAGTGTGTGTATGGACAGTATGGATAACAGTATCTGTAGATGATGTGGGTAACAGTATGCACCTTTGGTTTCTGAATTGTCCCAGTCCTCTAACCTCTCTATTCAGTAGAATGCTGTGTTCAGTCCGAGGGAGCAGATCAGACTCCTCAGACTGAATGCAGTGATCCCAAAGCCTTGCAGCCAGCAGACACAGGACAGGAGGTAGGGAGGAGAAATTAAACAGACAGAAGAGGCAGTGCTCCATACAGCAGAGACCGCTGTTAGCAGGTGTCCAACACAGACAACTGACGGCCAAGTCAGATAAATTGCTCTCCTCGTTCATCTCACGCACTCACCTAATAGACACCTGGAGATCTCAGCACCCAACATCTCTAGATTACAACTTCTTCTCGCATCCACATCAATCTCACTCTTGCATAGACCTTTTCCTCATCTCGCCAGCATTGGCACCGATGTCCAAAAGTACGTCCATTGGCCCCATTACGTGGTCCGACCACGCAGAAATAACGCTACCGCTTAACTTACCGTGCACAGCCAGACCATGGTCATGGCGACTAAACCCCCTTCTGTTACACAACCCACAGATCAGACAATCAGTCGATAAAGCCATCACAGAATACTTCCAGTTGAACAATCTTGGACGGAACCTTGTGGGCAGCGCACAAGGCAGTAATCCGGGAAGTCATGATAAATCAAGCCACTATTCACAAAAAAAAACAGACAGCCCACCTGGAACAAACACTAACGACCCTCAGGACCCTCGAGGCCAAACATAAAATAGACCCAACGCAAGAATTAAACAAACAAATCACAAAATGCCAAACGGACATCAAAGCTTACATGGCGAAAGACTCGACCAAAGCCTTACTCTGGTCAAAACAATTATTTTACAACAAAGCAAACAAAGCCGACACACTACTCGCAAGCAGACTCGAGCAGAGAACCAAAAACAAACACATAAATAAAATAAACAGACCAATAGGTACTGTCACAGAAGACTCAGAAAAAATCGCCAGCGTCTTTCTAAAATACTTCGAGGCTCTATATGACCACACACCAGAAGCAAGACAACATCCACCACCTACCACAACACTCATAGACCACTACCTAACTATACCACTGCTATCCCTCCCCAGAGAAGCAGCACTAGCACTAGTCAACCCCATAACGCCGGAGGAACTTGCGGGATCAATAAAAGCACTGAAAACTAACAAAAGCCCAGGCCCCGACAGGTTCACCGGACTTTACTATAAAACATACGCCCCCACTCTAATCCCACACCTCTGTAACCTGTATAACGCTATACTACAGGGCGACCCACTACCGAAAGATATGCTACAGGCCAACGTCTGCCTTCTTCCAAAACCTAATAAAAAACACCTAGAACCAGGACACTACCGACCGATCTCCCTCCTTAACGTAGACATTAAACTATTCACTAAAATCCTTGCAGACCGCCTCAGCCCCCTCCTGCCCCAACTAATCCACCCAGATCAAGTAGGCTTTATACCGGCAAGACAAGCTAGCGACAACACGAGACGGACATACGACCTCATATGGACTGCACAATCCAGACATATCCCAACCCTCCTCCTATCACTTGACGCCGAAAAGGCCTCCGACAGACTGCAATGGCCCTTCCTATTCGCTGCTCTTGAAAAATTTGGATTCCCACAAAGATTCATAACCACCCTGCGGGTCTTATACTCCGCTCCACAAGCCCACTTGACACAGACACAGGACAGGAGGTAGGGAGGACAGCCCCCTCCTTCACAATACACAATGGTACACGCCAGGGATGCCCACTATCCCCAGTCCTTTTCGCTATCCCTAGAACCGCTCTTGCAAACACTTAGACTCAACAAAGACATAAAAGGCCTGAAAAAACGAGAGGAAGAGTACAAAACAGCAGCTTACGCGGACGATCTGCTAGTCACAATAACAGAACCAGTAACATCCCTACCACCACTTCTACACGCCTTAGAAACATACGCCAGAGTTTCGGGGTATAAACTCAATGACAAGACGGAAGCCCTAGCCATACACATAGATCCTTCCACTAAAACAGCCATACACAATATATACCCCTTCAATTTAACACCAAACTATATAAAATACCTAGGGGTATCCATACCAGCAGACCTCTCCCGCAGCTACGAACTAAATTACACACCCACGATCCAAAAACTCACACAAGACATAGAAAAATGGCAAAACATGCTGATATCCTGGCTGGGTAGATTAGCTTCAATAAAGATGAATGCTCTACCCAGACTTTTATACTTGTTCCAAACTCTGCCAATCCCAATATGTAACACAGACTTCAAACTACTGCAAACCAAAATAGATAAATTCGTATGGGCCAACAGACGCGCCAGAATAAAAAGACAAACCTTGTATGTACCAAACAAAGCAGGGGGCCTAGGCTTACCACATCTCACTCACTATTATCAGGCAGCACAACTAACACAAGCCCAAAATTGACATGCCCCATACGGAGTCAAAAGATGGGTAGACCTCGAACATGATATTTTCGGCAGGGACTTCCCCTCCTTGTATATATGGCTACCCAAATCAGCGAGACCCCCCTACCCCAAACATCCCCCACAATCCTTAACACAATAAATATCTGGGACAAAACAACCCACAAAAGCGGACTAACAACACAACCCTCACCACTAAAACCACTACTCCGCAACACACAATTCCAACCAGGCATGACACCAAAAGATTTTGCCTGCTTCGAAGAAAACGACCTCACGCAGCTGTTTCACTTCTACAGTAACCAACAACCGACACCTTTCACAGACCTCCCGCAAACTACACCATACCGCACCTTTGACATATTCCGCCATATACAAATCAGAAGTTTCCTGGAAACACCGACAATCAAACAGGCCAGCACTAAGACACTCACACCCTTCGAAAAACAATGCCTACAAACACCAACACAAAAGGGCCAAATATCGGCACTCTACTCCCGTATAATACAAAACGTCAAGGACGGAGCACTCACATACGTGTCGGCTTGGGAGAGGGACATAGGACCGGCAGAAGACCCATCTGACTGGGCCGATATATGGGAAGCTACAGCCACCATTTCCATATGCGTAAACCACAAAGAGCAGGCCTACAAGACGCTCATGCGATGGTACCTCACCCCCCTAAAACTTAAACAGATGGGCAGGTCAGACAACGATTTATGTTGGAAAGGATGTGGGCAGAAGGGCACATACATCCGCATGTGGTGGGAATGCACTCACACAACACAATTGCGGCACCAAATAGTAACCATGGTCTCACAGATCCTGCTCATGGACATACCCCACAACCCATAGATTTGGCTCCTGTCCAAACCTATGGCCAACACACCAAGAGCCCAAAACAAACTAATCGCTCTAGCTACCAGGAGAGCAATAGCTGAAAAATGGGGAAGCCCAGACACACCTACAATGGGCACAGTAAAACAGAAAATAAAAGACGCCATCAAAATGGACCAAATGTCTGCTATTGTCCATGACACGAACAAACACTTTAACAAAATATGGGATCCATGGTTCTATGACTTCCCACTCATAACCTAAATCATCAACGAACTACACACCATGTATCGGATGGCATTGGGCTGTCCTCAAGAATTCGTGGTAAGAATGTATTCGTGTAATTATTCCCATGTATAACTGTAAGTGTATGTAGCTTTCGTTTGCTTGTTCTGTAGTTTTCCTTCCGTTTTCATACGAATGAAACTACCGAACCATCAGACCACCCCAGTGAGAAGTGTGTACCTCGTTAAGCTTTCACACTCTGTAACCGCAACTTAATTTACAGTGAAATTGCTATTTTATATGTATCTATGTGGTCGCTGTTCTGCATACGAACCGCGTGGCGGCGGCCATCTTACGCAAGAAAATCTCAGCGGTGTTTGGTCGTCGAGTGTCTGGAACTCAAACCAGGCACTCAAACACCCGCACACCGCTGAGACCTCCAGAGCTCCATAACTCACAAACAGAGGGGCCAGTCAGCCCCTTGTTCTGTAAAATAAATGTACCGAACAAGGGAATACATACAAATATAAGATTAGCTGTGGATGGCAAGTATTTCTGTGTGTTTTAACTACCGAACGGAGACCGACCGCAGGGCCAAAACACATGAAGCCCTTTTCGGATACCTGTGGAATATCAGCTCTCTGCTATATTAAGGTGGGGCTGACTGGCCCCTCCGCTCGTGAGTTATAGAGCTCTGGAGGTCTCAGCGGGGTGCGGGTGTTTGAGTGTCCGATTTGAGTTCCAAACACTCGACGATCAAACACTGCTGAGATTTTCTTGCGTAAGATGGCCGCTGCCACGCGGTTCGTATGCCGAACAGCGACCACACAGATACATATAAAATAGTAATTTCACGGTCAATTAAGCTGCGGTTACAGAGTGTGAAAGCTTAACGAGATACACACTTCTCACTGGGGTGGTCTGACGGTTCAGTAGTTTCATTCGTATGAAAACGGAAGGAAAACTACTGAACAAGCAGACGAAAGCCATATACACTTACAGTTATACATGGGAAAAATTACACAAATCATTTTTACCACGAATTCTTGAGGACAGCCCAATGCCATCCGCTACACACCACTAACACACCAATTACAAACACCACACTGACTCAACCCCTCCAACCCCCTCCCCCACACACAGACACCTAATGTTCCCTCCACACACCTTGCACACTCATCCACACCCCACCCCCCGAACCAACATCACACCCCATAGCAAGACACACAAAGATATCTCCCCACAATACAACCACCGAGATAAAACCCAAACTACTAACCAGACAGACTTCACACCTTCTACAGAAAGCCTGGCAAGAACAGGAGAAACCTATAAACCCCAAGGATACCCAAAACTAGCTAACCCACATCACAAATACCACAATACACCCAGGGGTGAAACAAAACAAGGAGAGAGGAACAAGCATGACACCCAGGGAACGTACAACCACTAACCAACACTAAACAGTGTGGGCATGCCCTTAGCCAGCATCATATGAAAATCCCAAAGACAAAAACACAGGCACTCTAAACATGAGCATTACTCCACCACGAACGAAACGAAGGAGCATCCTCAAGATGACAACGACACCCACACCTGAACAGCACAACCGACAGCAACACACCTAGAGAAGAAAAACACACAACACAGACCTATGCCCCACAAGATGACAAACCAAGGCAACACACAGAAAAACCAACCCCCCCACCCCACCCTACCGACCCATGCAGAAGTGGTGCAACATAATAAACCATTTAATCCGACTACCCAAGACTGTACCCAAAAGAGGCACAACAAATACGTTGCAAGAAAAGAACAAGGAAGAAAACTTGAAAGTACAAACACAAAAGAGCACTGCGATAGGGCAACCCACCCTTTTTGGCGTGTCACTGTGCTCAGATTTTGTATATAAGTGAGCCATTTGGCTGGAATAAAAAGACTACTCCCAGCATTAAGCCTTGGCTCATGTTTGGGGGGGGGGGGACAGCTATACTGCTATAATCACTGCTATACTCTCTTAGAGGAGAGGTCTTCCCACTGGGAGCTGGATCCAGGTGTTGGTCCACGGTGGGAAAGGACGGCGAGACCCCAACCAAGCTGCGGTGGCTAAGGGGGGCTACGGTGCTAATGGTGTCGGTGCAGTGCTTATGGTACTCCACGACTACTAGGATGGGTGATTGGCGGAGGTACCCAGGCAGAGTACCAGGCGGTCCGCCACAGTGGTTAGCCACAAAATGTAGTGACAACACTTTGGAAACAGACAAAACCAGAACGCTAAATATATTTATTAAGATGTACATTACTGTAAGTCTTGTTTGGGTTGAGATCTAATGTATATTTACTTATACCAGACATTCGGAGCTCCTAGAAAAGATGGATATTAGTACAGAAAAGAAGAATTTGGGGTTCTAAAGAGGGGCACTAGGGTCAGGGCCGTCTTTAACTCGGGGCAAACGGGGCAGCTGCCCCGGGCCCAGTTTCTCTTGGGGGGCCCGATGCACCTGCCCCGTGGGCCCCGCTGCCCTCATCAATTTATTTTTTTCCCCGTCCCACCGGGTGGCCCATGCACTTAGGGCAGTGGCGTACATACCAGGGTCGCGGCTGCGACCCTGGTATGCACCCACAGGGCCAGCGTCTTCCCCTGGGGGGCCCAGGAGGCGGCCACCCCAAGGCCCCCCGATGCTGGCCCTGCTGACCCCGGCGGGCGGGTGGCCGGTCGGGCATGAAGGCGGGCGCGCGAGGGAGCACTCAGTGCTTCCTCTTCAGCTCCCTCGCGCACCGCACTGATACCGGAGCCGGCGCGAGGGAGCTGAAGAGGAAGCGCTGAGTGCTCCCTCGCGCGCCCGCCTTCCTGCCCGACCGGCTACCTGCCCGCCGGGGTCAGCAGCACCACTGGACCCCAGGGAATCCCCCCAGCACTCCAAAAGGTAAGGATTCTG
The DNA here is from genome assembly GCA_933207985.1 of Pelobates cultripes. Lineage (NCBI taxonomy): Eukaryota > Metazoa > Chordata > Amphibia > Anura > Pelobatidae > Pelobates > Pelobates cultripes. Next base: position 252,702,006 of record OW240917.1, on the reverse strand, counting down.
GGGGGATTAAATTTAAAAAAAAAAAAAATGTGTGTATGTGTGTGTTAGTGTATGTGTGTTAGTGTTTGTGTGTTAGTTAGTGTATGTGTGTGTTAGTGTATGTGTGTTAGTGTGTGTTTGTGTGTTAGTGTGTGTTAGTGTATGTGTGTTAGTGTGTGTTTGTGTGTTAGTGTATGTGTGTTAGTGTGTGTGTGTTAGTGTCTGTGTGTCAGTATGTCTGTCTGTGTGTCAGTATGTCTGTGTGTGTTTTTGTCAGTATGTATGTCTGTCTGTGTGTCAGTATATCTGTGTGTGTGTTTCAGTATGTCTGTGTGTGTGTCAGTCTGTCTGTGCATGTCAGTATGCCTGTCTGTGTGTGTGTCAGTATGTCTGTGTGTGTGTGTCAGTATGTCTGTGTGTGTGTGTCAGTATGTCTGTCTGTCTGTGTGTCAGTATATGTGTGTGTGTATATCTGTGTGTGTCAGTATGTGTATGTGTCAGTATGTCTGTCAGTGCGTCAGTATGTCTGTTAGTGCATGTGTATGCATGTGTCAGTATATCTGTCTGTGTGCCAGTATGTCTGTGTGTGTGTGTCAGTATATCAGTCTGTGTGTGTCAGTGTATGTGACTGTGTGTGTGTGTGTCAGTATTTCTCAGTGTATGTGGGTGTCAGTATGTCTGTCAGTGTGTGGGTGTCAGTATTTCTGTCAGTGTATGTGTGTCAGTATGTTGATCAGTGTATGTGACTGTGTGTGTGTGTCAGTATGTCTGTATATGTGCCTGTGTCAGTATGTCTGTCAGTACGTCTACCAGTGTATGTGTGTGTGTCAATATATGTACCTGTGTCAGTGTGTCTGTCAGTGTATGTGCCTGTTTATCTGTATGTAGTCAGTGTATGTATCTGTGTATCTGCTTGTGCGTCAGAGTGTGTACCTGTGCATCTGAGCCGCAACTTAAAATACAAATACACCCCTCCATTCAAACTTCAACACTACATATAAAACACACTCCTGCATTGAAACGTCAACACTACATACAAGCACACTCCTACATTCAAAAACAAACACTACACATAAATGCACACTTGCATTCAAACTCCAGTACCACATACAAACACATTCACACAAACATACCCCATACAAACACATGCTTACATTCAAACATACTAACATGGCTCAGTGCTAAATACAACCCTGCAAGCATGGGAAATTGGTAGAGTCCCAGCTGTCAAAGCATTGTTGGAGTTGCACGACAGATGGGGTTCTACCTTAGTCCAACCTTGCAATTGGGGGTCCCAATAAAATTCATTCTACTTTAGTACCGCCACTGCGTTGGGATGGATGCCGTGATTGCATACCAGGGAGTGAGGGGCGAGAGCGGCAGGGCCCAGGGGGCCCAAGCAAACACTTGCCCAGGGTCCATTCGTTATTAAAGACGGCCCTGACTAGGGTGGTATAGTTACATAGTTACATAGTTAAATGCTGAAAAGAGACTTGCGTCCATCAAGTTCAGCCTACCTCACATTTGTTTTTTGCTGTTGATCCAAAAGAAGGCAAAAAAACCCAGTTTGAAGCACAATTTTGCAACAAACTAGGAAAAAAATTCCTTCTTGACCCCAGAATGGCAGTCAGATTTATCCTTGGATCAAGCAGTTATTACCCTACATTGAAAGATTATATCCTTGAATATTCTGTTCTTGCAAGTATGCATCTAGTAGCCGTTTGAACATCTGTATGGACTCTGATAAAACACTTCCTCAGGCAGAGAATTCCACATCCTGATTGTTCTTACAGTAAAAAAACCTTTCCTTTGCCTTAGACGAAATCTTCTTTCTTCCAGTCTAAACTCATGGCCTCGTGTCCTATGTAAAGTCCGGTTTGTGAATAGATTTCCACACAATGGTTTGTATTGGCCACGAATATATTTGTATAATGTTATCATATCCCCTCTCAGGCGACGTTTTTCTAAACTAAATAGGTTTAAATTTGTTAACCTTTCTTCATAGCTGATATGTTCCATTCCTTTTATTAATTTTGTAGCCGCCTCTGCACTTTTTCTAGTGCCATAATATCCTTCTTTAGAACAGGTGCCCAAAATTGCACAGCATATTCAATATGGGGTCTTACCAGTGATTTATAAAGAGGCAAAATTATATTCTTGTCCCGAGAATGAATGCCCTTTTCATGCATGACAATACCTTACTGGCCTTGGCCACTGCTGATTGACATTGCACATTGTTGAATAGTTTGTTGTCTATAACAATTCCCAAGTCCTTTTCATGTGTTATCCCTAATTCGCTTCCATTAAGGGTATACGTTGCTTGTGTATTCTTTACGCCGAAGTGCATAACTTTGCATTTTTCAACATTAAATTTCATCTGCCATTTGAGTGCCCAGTCCCCCAGTCTATCTAAGTCCCTCTGCAGCAAAGTAATATATAATTATAATTTTTTTTTTTTAAGTATAATTTTGTTATGCAAAAACAAACAAGCTGAGATTCTTCAAATTGCTTGAAATGGTGAAGTTACTCAGATTGTCCAGTAGATCTTATTATATTCGACAGTACGCATGGCAGGCTGCTGGTCAGTGAGAGAATTGATGGCTTTTCTTGCTACCATCCAACACATTCCTTATTGCAAACATGTCTGAAATGGCAGACATATACGCCATGGATACGAGAATGGTTTCAATATTTTTACTGATACTGTAAAGTATTATCGTTAGGCCTGGCAAATAAACTCCCAAAGCGCAGTTTAGTGGCTACAGGGCAAGTCTGTCATGGGTAATCTGTAAAATCAACGTTGAGAAGCTTGGCAACAGACAGAGAACACATCGTTTGCATCCAGCACAGCAGATCTCGCTGACAGGAACGTACCTTTTCTCTTCAAAACTTTTAATAAACTTGTTTGTCAAGTTTCAGATTGTTAAATACCTGTCTGTGACAGAAAGTGGTAAATCAACTTCATCTGCGTTCTTTGCTCAGAAAAAAAACGTCTCTGTCGGGTCAAGTCCACAAAATATTTCATGTTTAAACAGACACCAATCACTTTGTTTTTTGTTTTGTTTTTTTTGTATCATGTTTCTAATAATTGCCCATTTTGTATGGCATGCAGAGCCTATACTGGTTATGATTGTTGTTGGTTAAAGTTTGCCGTTTGGTTTTCAATTCACAACAATTGTGTATTCATTGTACAAACCCAGAGTGTTAAAAGCAGAATAAATACTGTGAATACTTTCATTGAAGTCAAGAGACACAATCACTGAAGTGCTGTGCATACCAGAATGTTTGTTATTGAAAAGCTTTTATTGCTTGTGTGCAGTACTTCTCATTGAAACTGACAGAAAAGCAATGATTGGCTGACATATTTCTGTGCTCCTTGGATGACTGATTCTATGTCTCTGGAAACCAAAAAGTGCCAGCCCCAGTGTGGCGTAACAATTTAAAGAATGGAATTCAGCTCTCGCTGCCACTCTGTGAAAAAAAAGTGTCCCGCACACTTAAAAAAACACAAAAAACTGGATACACCAGCTTTTTTACACGAACTGTAACGAAATGCTTCCTATAGTTATTGTTATTGTGTGGAGGGGTTTTAGTCCATGCCTCATGTAGAAGTGCCTTAATCCAGTGACGTGTCTGGGTTTGTGCACATGAGATGCTTAGTTTAACATCTTGATAGAGTGGAGTTCTGTACTTTGATTAGTCCATTGCAAAACTTTTTAACATTTATTTTGTATACTTTTCTTTGTGTGCACTGAATGCTGCATTTTAGTTCAGGTCACGGATGATCTAACATAATTACGTCGGATTCTCTGTTATAAAGCCGAGTCCATGGTTCCTTCAGAGATGGCACCATGTCCCTGTCCTACTTCAGGTAAACACCCCCAAACACTGAAACAGCCCTGCTTGTCTATTAGTATGTGGGTCTCAATATACCAGGGATGTGTTTAAAAAGAGATGTTTATTGTGTGGATATATACTAATTACAGGCCTGAAGCTGATATTTTTTATTACGAATTCAGGATGTCACCTGACCATATCTACTGTGTTCTGACCTTACGATCTGTGGAAATTAGATAAAAATCAGCCGGGTCGTGAGTGGGGCTTGCCAGAGCACCTGAGCGGACGCCATTCCTCAGAGCGCCAAGCCACAAGCACCTAAAACATACGATACCGGCTCCAACGCCTCACCGACATCGGGAAGGGCAGATCAAACATCAGAACGCCCTGCTGCACACGCTGCTGCCTTTCTTTCTCGCCCCGACGGTGAAAAACGCGTTCCCGCGTTCCCAAGGCCTACCGCATAGGCAGACAGACCCGGGAGCTAGAGGGTTAATACCAGACGTGGAGTGCCGCGGTGACATTGGACCAGCACATAGACAACCACAGTGCCAAAGAAATGGGTAGAAAGTCACAAAAACTGACTGCCCTCACACCAAGGGCCCACAGAGACATTGGTCTCATGCTACAGCCGCCCATACCTTCCCAGGTGCCGGCCTGCCGGGAGGCTTCACCGTACATGCTGTCTGGGGATGAACTCCCCCACAGCCCAACACAGCCTGCACCAGACCGAGTGACCCTACCGGCGGTGAGAACTCTGCACAAGCTTCTAAGCAGGATATCCAAACCATGCTAAACAGCCTGCAACATAATCTACAGCAAATGTGGAAGGCAGACTTGGTGTTAATGGCTACGGAAGCACAGGCTGTGACAGAACGTACCCGAGCCACAGAGGAAGATGTTGTGGAGCTTAAACAGGGACTGCAATCACTTGGCAACAAGGTGCACCAACTACAAATGGCACACACTGCCATCACAAGTCAAGTTAATACCCTTGAAGATAGAGGCAGGTGGAAGAATGTAAAGATCAGAGGGGTCCCTGAGGCAGTGCACCTAGAAGAACTTCCCCACTTTGTCAGACAACTGGTAGCCACCATACTGCCAACGAGACAAGCTAAACATTTCTCCTTTGATGGGTTATACCGCATTTCTAAATCAACCAAGCAACAGCACCCCGGGATATCATATTGAGATGGCAAACCCTGTCTGATAAAATTTGGATTAATGACGGCCCTTAAAGGAAAGATTCCCTTTGAATTTAAAGCACATACTATTTCCCTCTTTCGGTACTTAAAGGATCACTATAGTGTCAGGAAAACAAAACGGTTTTCCTGACAGTATTGTGCCCTAAGGGTGCCCCCACCCTCTGGGTCCCCCTCCTGTGGCACTGAAGGGGTTAAAACCCCTTGAGCAGCTTACCTTATTCCAGCGCCAGGCTCCCTCGGCGCCGGTGACCTCTCGTCAGCTCCCGAGTGGAGCGGTATGCACATGCACGGCAAGTGCCGCGCGCGCATTCAAACAGTCCACAGTTCTGCAATCTGATGCTGCAGTGACATAACCAAATGTTTCTAAAATATTGTGTCTTTTTTTATGTTTTTATATCTTCAGTTAAAATTCTTTCACACTTTATCCTGCTAAGACAATTGTCTGCCGACTTATATTTGCCGCTGCGGCTTTTTTTTTTTTTTTGCGTCAAAATTGTCATGACTTGCCCCAAAAATAAAGAATTATAAAGAAATCAGACAGGTCCAATACTTTTTCCATGGAACAGTAGTGATAACAGAACCGGGATTAAAAAAAAAATGGATTTAACTGGGTAAAATAAATAAATGGCTTACAGAAGTATCTTCAGATGGATTTCTAGTTCTTTGTTATTGTGCCCACAAATGTCCCTAATTGTCACCAGTTCCTATCATTGCAGTATGTTTACTGCTGATTGATTGTTATAAACTTGGAGGGGGGTGGGGGCCAAATGAATCTCAATGGGCATATCTCCACAATAACTCACAAAGATTAAATTTTTGGTGAAAGGTTTTGTTTCTCACTGAGCTACAAACAGAATGCAGAACTGCTTACTGTTTGTGACATGATTTTATTCTAATCAGCATTTTCAGATGTTTAAATACTTGATTCTAGCAGCATGACAAAAGCACAATGTGACTGAGGATTAAAGCATGTCTCTTCTTGCTTATCATAACCGTGTGTGTGAACAATACATTGCTACGGATAGGTCCGACACTCACTTTTCTTGTTTAACCAACATGTCTGTTTTTACATACATTTTTCTCCCCAATAAATTTTTCTCATGGTTTTTTTTAACATGCCTCGTCTTGTCCTTAAAATATATGCCACAAACATGATAGAGCAATGATCCTGCCACAAACCGAAGACTCCTCTAAAGAGCAGGTGGTGCCCTGGGGAAAAGGTACACTCTTTATTGTTTTGGGGGGTACCTTATAGAGGCCAAGAGATTCCCCCATGCTGCAGTGTTGGCGTGTTCATTCACACATATCTTTTCATGCCACTGTGCTATGACCTGATGACTTTGTTTGATTCCAGCAAAAATATTTATATACTGAACCATCAGTGCTTTATCATGCTGTATATAGACTGAACACCAAACCCAGCAGCTCTCCATAGACTTAATATTGAACCCTGCAGCTCTCCATACACTGAACTCTAAAGCTTTCCATACACTGAACCCTGCAGCTTTCCATACACTGAACCCTGCAGCTTTCCATACACTGAACCCTGCAGCTCTCCATAGATTGAACCCTGCAGCTCTCCATAGATTGAACCCTGCACTCTCCATAGATTGAACCCTGCAGCTCTCCATAGTTTGAACCCTGCAGCTCTCCATAGATTGAACCCTGCAGCGCTCCATACACTGAACCCTGCAGCTCTTCATAGTTTGAACCCTGCAGCTCTCCATACACTGAACCCTGCAGCTCTCCATACACTGAACCCTGCAGCTATCCATAGTTTGAACCCTGCAGCTCTCCATAGATCAAACCCTGCATCTTTCCACGGAGCTGCCATCAGAAATTGTGGGACCCTTGACACAGCTCAAGGTCTGGGTCCACCACCGAGTCCGCCTACAGGACCTGCCTGACCAAGGGGCCCGGTCGTGCTATTAAAGATAGTCATAGTGCACAGTATGGACCACCAGATGCTCCCCTCGGCATATATGCCCGCTGAGCAGGGCACATATATATATTGATAATCGCTATATATATGGGCACATTTGAAATGTGGGGCCGGAGACATTGGCCCCCAATGTGCACCAACCCCGTGACAACCATCATGGTTGTCATGCCCTGATGGCAGACAAGTCTCTCCATATACTGATAATCCAATAGTATAATCTCTATATACTGAACCTTGCAGCTCTCCATATGCTGGATTCTGAGCTATCCAGACACAACCCTACACTTCTCTGTAGACTGAAACCTACAGCTATTCATAGAGTGTACCCTACAACTATCTATAAACTAAACCAGCAGCTCTCTTTAGACAGAACCCTACAGTTATTAATAGACTAAACCCGGCAGCTCTTCATAAACTGAACCCTAGAGCTCTCTATATACTGAACCCTGCAGCTCTCTATAGACTGAACCCTACAGCTATCCATAGAGTGTACCCTACAACTATCTATAGACTAAACCAGCAGCTCTCTTTAGACGGAACCCTACAGTTATTAATAGACTAAACCCGGCAGCTCTTCATAAACTGAACCCTAGAGCTCTCTATATACTGAACCCTGCAGCTCTCTATAGACTGAACCCTACAGCTATCCATAGAGTGTACCCTACAACTATCTATAGACTAAACCAGCAGCTCTCTTTAGACGGAACCCTACAGTTATTAATAGACTAAACCCGGCAGCTCTTCATAAACTGAACCCTAGAGCTCTCTATATACTGAACCCTGCAGCTCTCTATAGACTGAACCCTACAGCTATCCATAGAGTGTACCCTACAGCTATCTATAGACTAAACCCAGCAGCTCTCTTTAGACTAAATCCTGCAGCTCTTCATAAACTTAACCCTAAAACTTGCCATGGAATGAGTACCAAACCATGTGATTTTCTGCAGAGTAAGCACAGAAACTGCAGTATTTCACAGACAATACTGAGCCCTGCAGCTCTCTACAGACCAAACACTGAAGCCATCTGCATGACGAATATTTGCAAAACATTTAGCATTTAGAGTTAGTGCTGCCATGGGATTATTGCATGATCCGCTGCATCCGATGGAATCTGAGTAAATTGCTGTACTGCTGGTCTCTTCCCAAGCCAGTAACCTGACCAATGAGTGAGGACTCAATGTCTAGGCTTGGGGAGGAGGTTACTAGAAGTGCAGACTTACATTTATGGTTTTGGATCTCTGTTGATTGCGATTGGCTTTTACTGCAGTTTCCAAACTGTATGTGTGAATAATGAGTAAATCCTGTCCACCTGTCCTTCATGTGGGCTGATTTGACACCTTGTGTTTTTAATCATTTAAACCGTTCTCCTGTAGCGCTCTTAACTGATTAGTTTTTGTCAGTAAATTCAGAACACCAGAAATCAGTGTTTTCTCTGAATGGCTTCTTTTACCGCCCACTGGGGGATTTTGGTTGTCTTATTGTGGACTAGATGGTAGTAAACTGTAAGCCATATGTAATACAGAACTACTAACAGATCATACCCACTGGTCACAGTCGGGTGGGGTACATACCACATCAGAACAGATTAGTGATTTCTGTTCCTGGCAAGGTTTAAAGGGACACTGTAGGCACCCAGACCACTTCAGCTCATTGAAGTGGTCTGGGTGCAATGTCCCATGTCCCTTAACCCTGAGAAACTACCTCTAAGGGTTAACTGCACCTCTAGTGGTTGTCTACCAGTCAGCCACTAAAGGGACTTCCGATATCGAATTGGACCTTTGGTCCGTCATCTGACGCTGGATGTCTTCATGCTCTGCATGAGGACTTCCAGCGTCAGATATTTCCCCACAGGAAAGAAATTAATAATGCTTTCCTATGGGGAAATCCTAATGTGAGCTCGGCCATTGCCGCACATGTGCATTAGGTCTCCCCAGCCGGCTGACGTCGGTGGGGGAGGAGGCTGGCGCTGGATTCAGGTAAGTGACTGAAGAGGTTTTAACCCTTCAATGCCGCAGGAGGGGGGCGCGAGGGGCACTATAAGATTCCTTAGTGCCAGTAAAACAGCTTTGTTTTCCTGGCACAAATAGAATCCCTTTGACTCAGCCTTTTATCTTACCTTGGCCAATGCCCCGAATGCCAGGGAGATTAGTATTTTATTACTGACATATATTTATCAGCCACCAATTACGGCAATGAGTGTTCTATGAGGAAAAATGTGTCCCATACAAAACAATTGACAAACATGTAGCTCCAAATAGATATCATTTCATACCTAGTACATCCTTGTCATGGATCTCCCTCAGTCGATGCAGGGCCTCTGTGAAACTGTCAGCTGCCATTTTCCTTCTGGGATAATGTATATCTTTCTGCGTCCACTATAAGGCTACAGTCATTTAGCCTTTTCCCTGAAAGACATAAATCAAAATGGAATAACATAATCAGGGCTATTTGCTAAAGTGAGAATTTAACTAGATTTTACTTTTTAAGGGACACTATAGGCACCCAGACCATTTCAGCTCATTAAAATGGTCTGGGTGCCGTGTACCAGCACCCTTAACCTTGAGCAGATAATTATTGCAGTTCTTTAATAAAAAATAAATAGAGTTAACTCCTCTAGTGGCTGTCTAGTGGCACTATATTTTCCCTTTAAGACAATAGTATCCAGACTGGAATTATAGGTGATTTAGAGAAGTTTTTCAATTTGGCTATTTTGACCTTGAAGGGAAACTATAGTGCCAGGAACACAAACTACACAGCCACTAGAGGTGGAGTTAACCCTGAAAGGTAATTAATTATTGCAGTTTCATAAAAACTTCAATAGTTACCTTTCCAGGGTTAAGGGACCCCGGACAGTGCACCCAGACCACTTCAATGAGCTGAAGTGGTCTGGGTGCTTAAAGTTTTCCATCACATTTGAAATTCGCTTTAAATTCTCACTTTAGTGAATGAACCTATATTATCTACTGTGTGTGTAGCTATGTGGCAATCTGCTTTCAGGGAAAAAATGTAATAGAGAAGAAGTAGAGGGACTAAAGGTTTCCCTGTATGAATCAAGCTGTGCCCATATAAACATCTGTAGTGCGTCTTGTTATCAGCTTTTTATATTATAAAATATTTTGTTGGGTGGTGACAGGATTGGCCCGGTGCTATATCTAGTAGATATTGTATAGTTTCATGTTTTCCTATTCCTGATGATAATATTTAACGGTGGCTGAAATTGGACTAGTTCTTGTCTGTTCCACTATCACAACATGCTAAAGGTTGATCAGCGGTATTATTACAATCTCCGCATTCTTATTTATTGACTTGTTAACAACGACACAGCTATCAAAATCTCACCATAGCAAAACCTGCCGACAACACTGTAAGAGTTGGCTTGGTGCAAATGAGCTATATAAGTTACGTTACGGGAACAATCCACGCTGCGCACCATAACCACTACAGCATGCAACATGAATTAACACAACACTTTCCCTGATTTCATTACGTTAGCATTAATACCATACAAAGGACAAGTAAGCATTGTAACTACAGTATAACATAGTAAAATCAACAATTACACGTTTTCACAATACCTCAGTGCCCGTTAAGGGGTACCTTTAAAGAGACACCCTGCAATGTCAATACGGAACATAATGGGTTAATTACACAGTATGTTACAATGCTGCCGCCCATCCCATGTGTTCCCTATTAAGAGTTAATAAGCATATAGCGGTGTATATAAAAAAAACACCCCTCTCTGTCTCATTAGAGATATCTTTGCAAGAAGGTCAAGGATGCAAGATGAAAGATGTTAGCGTAGGACCCACCTGAGAGGTTTGCCTTGACGTGGCAGGTGGACGTTTCCTCTAATGGCCATCGGAGTAACTAAATAACCTCCATTTGTTTAAATATACATAGGGATTTGGGAAAGAGCACAGGTAACTGTAGCAAACTTCGCCACTTGTAGCATGCTGGACTATATGTATAAAAAGGTTGTCTGTAATAACCGCTGTAATATATGTATAACCTTGGTTGATAATGTTATGTGCATGGAATTCGTATGCTAGCAGCGGAAAGCCGCTAGCATTCATGTGTTTCTCACCAGTGGTGTTTGGTCGTCGAGCGCGTGGAACTGAAAACGGCTACTCGACGGCGCGAACACCGCTGGACTTCCAGGCCGTTTGGGAGCTACGGTCTTTCGTTATTGTGGTTCCCCATCGGTGTTCGGTACGTTTAGGCGAACTCGATGGCAAAGTGTATTTCGTGCGGCGTTCGGTTGTTTTAGTTGGGATCTGAGCGGTATTCCCACGAAATGTGCGCTCAGACCCCAGCTATCTACCGAACATCCATTCGTTTAAATAAACCGAATAGTGTAAAAGTTATGTATTTAAATGTGAATTGCCGGTTCTGCTGCACGGAGGGATAATCCACTTAACGGTGTATTCCAGTGGGAGTATCCCTCTCGTCCAGCAGTGCCTGATGGGAGAAATGCCCAGAATGTTAAGTCCCCCATGTAGCCCCCTACTGTATTACCCCTGCTATGTCAGTAGGGAAACCCCTTGCATGGGGACTTGCATAAATACTGGAGCTGTGAATAAAAACCTCAGTTGACTCCCAGAACTGTGTTTCTTCCGGTTACTGGGGGATTTGGGATATTGCCTTACTTTTCAGCACTTGACTGTGGATTACCTTCTTTACCAGCGGAGATCGGGGGATTTAATATTGACGCTCCGCTACAGTAACTTTTTTTCTTTGGTTTTTACATACTTTTTTGTATGTATTGGGGATGATGTGTACTATGGTCGTTGCTGCCGACCAAGAGTAGTGGGAGTTTGAGTGCAGGACTTTTTTTTTTGTGTTTGTAATTACACACTCTGTCACCTATTAGCATCATCAATGTGCTTGGTTGTCTGTACACTTCAACCTGTGATGGAATTAAAAAGCCAACAGAAATGACTAAACTCGCAGCATAGGGCTTTCAAGCTAGACATTGCAGGATTAATGACAAAGTCACGAGTTAGACCCGGCTTTAAGTTGGTAATAATTTCTGAATTTGCAGTGTTACTGGCTGTAAAATGATCTGGAAATTTGGACCACAACGTCCAACGACTCACTCTAAGGATACAAGAACCGGCTCATAACCCTGCAGAGTTGCGACATGGTAACAAGGCCCAGGTGTTTGTAGACTTAAATGTATCCTGTAAATGCCAATGTTTTTACCCAAGTTGTTACTTATACAAAAACAGGAACTGTAATACGATACCGAGCAACTCTGTTCTGTCAAAAGGTTGCCATATCAAACTGTATGCTTATGTTACCAAACGATGTGATACTTTCCCACTCCAGAATATACCACTAGAACCGAAACATTTTATCACTGTTTGCACTAACCATGTACAAAACCTAGAATGAAAAATAAAAATAAGTTTATCCAAACATATTAAATAATGTGTATAGCTCATCCAATAATATTAAATCAAAGCTTATATTTCCTCAGAACTATACAATTTGACTTTATTGCTGCAATTTCCCAGCACTCCATTTTTTTTTCTCATTATTTAATCACAGTGGAGGCGGTTCAGTTCCTGGAATTGCAAATACAGCCATTTCATTGTTTCTGGTATTGCACATTTGAGCTTAGTGGCCAACCAACAGTAAGCTAAAGCAAATTATAAGGTGACCATTTATAAGGTTCTTTTGATTTAAGTTGTTTAGGTGGGTCTGATCTTCAGTGTAGAATTTTTTTTTTCTTGTGTGTGTGTGTATATATAGTACTTGGATCGGTTTCAGCTATAACATTCACCCAGTTTAAAATGTAGTAACAAAAATGAGTCCCATACTTCCTATTCCTTATCCTAACTGGCTGACGTTTTGTTGCACTGAAGACCTTCATATTCATTAATTACGTTTTTTCTGTTGTATTTTCAGCTGATGTGCAGTCTCTCCATCATTGTTTTATATTTCTTCTCTTAAAGGGACACTCTATGTACCATAACCATCAGTGCTGATTATATTACTACAGCTTATTGCAGTGGTTATTGTGCAAGGAGTCTTTGGGTGCAGTCCATATGATTTTTCTCAGAAGCTTCTTCATGAAAAATGTGATTATCCTAGCACCCAAAGCCCCTCTGCAACCATCGAGATATTGAGGAATATTTAATCTGTAAAAACACTCTGACGCCGAACTAACCATAAAAACACTCTAACAACGAACTTATCGTACAAACACCCTAACACCGAACTAACTGTAGAAACACTCGGACACAGAACTAACCGTAGAAACACCCTAATACAGAACTAACTGTAAAATCACTATTACACTGATTTAACCATAAAAACACTCTGACACCGAACTAACTGTAGAAAAACTCTGACACAGAACTAACCGTAAAAACACTATTACACCGATCTAACCATAAAAACACTCTGACGGGGGCGGGGCCGGGCCGCCGGGCCGAGTGGACGCCATTAACATGAGCTCCTGCACTAAGCGGATAAAAAAGGCACTAAAACACTCACCCCAGACTGCCTAACTATGCTATACTCTGCCAGATTCAAACAGAGAACGGCACCAGCTTACCCCCGATACCTGCACGATGCACACCGCAAGCCAGGCAAGCAGAGAGGGCCGGGACCGGCCTACACGAGGCAGAGCGCCAGAATACCGGCGGCCATTACAGGCAGCACGGCGCTGCGGAGCAGAGAACAGAGGCATCCCGCTATAGACACCTAGACAGGAGGAGATGCGCGGCCCGGGGCACGGCCCTGCCCCCCCCCTTTTTTGGCCGGCGGGGGATATCCCGGCTTCCAGGTGGAGGCACGGGTCGCAGCGGGAGTCCCCGTGCGGTCCGGATGCCGACCGCCTGCACTGGCACCGGCTGCAAGACACTCAGCCAGCCAGCAACATTGGAGGTGCCCGCGGAGGGGCTGAAACACTCACCCGAGGAGGCACCCAGATCGGTAGCAAGAAGGCTTAGACCCACACGGGAGAGCACCATTCTGCGCCCCTACACTGGCAAAGGCTGCCAAGATGAGGCCCACCAAGAAAATGGAACACAGGGACTGAGGAGGCAGACACGATGGAGAAAGTGCACCATGACAGAGGAGAAATGAGCAGGTGGGGGCCCAGAAGGTGAAGTGGAACAACGCACTCACTAGGGGGGTCTGGCATGGACTGCTCATACAGGCACAGGCGAAGCTGACGCCAGATGGAACCTCCGCGCTTACCCTGCACCCGCTGGAGCAGTGAGTACCCCGGCATCTGGGTATGGGGGTCCCCGGAGAGCTATGTCCCCGCTGCCGTGAGCCCTGTGGGGCAGGAGTGTGCTGCCCTACCGGCGGACCGGTGGCCGTGGGATACGTATACCGGCCCCAAGAGTGAGGCCGACAGCGGGAGAGACTTGGGGGAACACACTCTTTGTGGAACGACACGGTGTTGGGGAGGTGCAGGGGGCGGGCGGGCCACAGACTTTGTGGTGGGGTCGAGTGGACGGCCTCAGCCCTTGGGTGCCCACGGCACAGTGGAGGACACAGCCAGCGGACTGGAGTAGGTGGGGAGAGGACGGAAGGAGGTTCGGCAACCCTGGGACTGTGCTGTAGCAGAGGCATACGAGACCAGGGACTGTCACACAGGACGACATCCCATGCTAAAGAGCCCCTAAGGGCTTAAGTCTAATGCCGTTAATTAGAGCTTGTCTAACCGAACTGCAACATAAGATACTCAGACTCTAACTTCACGACACAGCCTACATACTACACCAATAGCTACAGCTAGTATCAGATTGATAGGTAATATAGTGTCTATACTATTCGATAATTAAGATGTTTTAATGTGAATAAGTATATGGTTTCTTGCTTTGCATTGCCCCCTGAGGCATTTGTTCACTGATGTTGCATAATGTTTATTACACTATAAACGGTATAAAGCTTGCCCATAGCGAAGACCTGCTCCGATTAAATACCTGAGCTAAATGGGCGTAAAACAGTTATTCCTAATACCCAAGTTAGAGTCACAATAGACTAAGCGCTACTTGAGCACATCACATGATAGGTCTCATGTACCTAATCACTCGGGGTATAAATCCACAAGGTAACACGTCGCCCTCATACACTCGCTGCATAATTACCTACAGATACTAATGCATATGTTGATTATGTAAATGCATGTACTGCAACTCAAACCAGAATATGTTCTCCACGCTACATGGCTTCAGCGGACATAGG
Organism: Pelobates cultripes; assembly: GCA_933207985.1. Taxonomy (NCBI): domain Eukaryota; kingdom Metazoa; phylum Chordata; class Amphibia; order Anura; family Pelobatidae; genus Pelobates; species Pelobates cultripes. Next base: position 252,686,838 of record OW240917.1, on the reverse strand, counting down.
CTGCATGTTAGCCATAGTAATCAAATTACTGGCAAACCAAATGCGAATATGGCATGTGGTACAACTTATATTGGAATTGTCTACATAATTACATAGGGTTACGTATACTGAAAGCTTTACCACAGGCTTAGTTAGACACAATTTGACCGCATAGTGACATATTAGGCCCCATCTTGAACTCAGCCGACGCAGAGGGGAAAAAAACAAAACAAAAGAAAAACATATTTCAAGTGTACCACATTCTAGGGCTATAACATGCTATGATAAACTCATGTTTTTCCATAACAAATGCATTGTTTACGCTATATCCCCTGCGTGGGAAAACTGCTTAGTGTGTTGACCTCAATAAAAACAGATTTAAAAAAAAAACAAAAAAAAAAAAAAAAACACTCTGACACAGAACTAACCGTAAAAACACTATTACACCGATCTAACCATAAAAACACTATTACACCGATCTAACCGTAAAAACACTATTAAACCGATCTAACCGTAAAAATACTGACACCGATCTAACCGTAAAAACACTATTACACAGAACCAACTTTAAAAACTCTATTACACCGAACTAACGGTAAAAATACTCTGACACACGATCTAACCGTAAAAATAGTTACACAGGACTAACCATAAAAGAATTACAAATCTGAGAATATTTTGTGGACCCTTGCAGAAGCTGTGTGCATTAAGCTAAGTCATTATGCATGGCCATAGCTTCCTATATAAAAAGACATTATCCTCACACAGGTAGAGCAGGTGGAATTTCTCATATGAAATAGGATTCTGACACCAAAACCGGAAGAAGCTAAATTCACACCATCCGCAAAAACATTTAAACACACATTGGCACAAACAAGCTAATAAGCACAATGACTTAGCTTAATGCACACAGCTTCTGCAAGGGCCCACAAAATATTCTCAGATTTGTAATTCTTTTATGGTTAGTCCTGTGTAACTATTTTTACGGTTAGATCGGTGTCAGAGTATTTTTACCGTTAGTTCGGTGTAATAGAGTTTTTAAAGTTGGTTCTGTGTAATAGTGTTTTTACGGTTAGATCGGTGTCAGTATTTTTACGGTTAGATCGGTTTAATAGTGTTTTTACGGTTAGATCGGTGTAATAGTGTTTTTATGGTTAGATCGGTGTAATAGTGTTTTTACGGTTAGTTCTGTGTCAGAGTGTTTTTATGGTTAGATCGGTGTAATAGTGTTTTTACGGTTAGTTCGGTGTCAGAGTGTTTTTATGGTTAAATCAGTGTAATAGTGATTTTACAGTTAGTTCTGTATTAGGGTGTTTCTACGGTTAGTTCTGTGTCCGAGTGTTTCTACAGTTAGTTCGGTGTTAGGGTGTTTGTACGATAAGTTCGTTGTTAGAGTGTTTTTACGGTTAGATCGGTGTCAGAGTGTTTTTACGGTTAGATCGGTTTCAGAGTGTTTTCACGGTTAGTGTTGTGTAATAGTTCTTTTACTGTTATTTCAGTGTAATAGTGTTTTTAATCAACATTCCAAGTTCTAATCAGTCACTGGGGTTGTCTTGGTTCGGAAACCAAACAAAATTAAGTACGAATCCACGTAGGTGAAAGGAGCCAAACGTCATAGGGTTATTCCTTCACAATTATAAACTGTGCTTTCCTGTCCGTGAATAGAGTTCAGAGTGAGAATGAGGCTTATTGTTACATGACGTATTTGACACTGGTATATTTCTCTGTGTATGCTCAGAGTGCTCATTTTATCTGATAATAGGTGTAGTCTGAGAGCAGTGACCAAAGACTTTATTCTACAGTAGTGCAGGGTAGAATGACTGGGACTCAATCCATTGGTATAGGGATAGGACACTGTGTACTGTCTCTTTAAACAATCAGCACAGTGGCTGGGCAGCCGGGGCAGGGCTCACTTAGCACATGACCAAATAGTGATAATGTCAAGCTGTAGTACAATTAATGGCATATGTAGGTGATGGAAGTGCACTTAATCCTTCGTCTGGAATTCAGGGTGCTCTAGTGGATAAGTCCCAGTACCAAAAAAGGACCAATTGGAGCATTTGAATATAAAGAATTATCCAGGCACTCCAGCATATTCCAAAATGTAGGCAATCTTTATTGGAACAAGGAACCAAAAAGCAACGTTTCGACCCCTTAGGGCCTTTGTCAAGCTTGACAAAGGCCCTAAGGGGTCGAAACGTTGCTTTATGTTGCTTTTTGGTTCCTTGTTCAGTAAGTGGAACATTTATTGAAGAGATGATTGTGTTTGATAACTGTTTTATGATTATTGATTGATTATATGATTGATTGATTGTTATTATTCACATGTTTTATCACTTGTTTAATTATTTTGTGTACTTATATATTGTTTGTTGAGAGATGTGTTCACTAGCTTGATAAAGGCCCTAAGGGGCCGAAACATTGTGTGGTTCTTGGGTCCAATAAAAGTTGCCCATTGGTTTGGAACAATTTGGAGTGCCTGGATTATTTTCTACTATTATATGTTAAACGTGGTCTCTTTGGTACTGGGACTGATCCGGGAGCACCCTGAGATTCCATGGCGGGGGGATGAGTGCAGTTCCACCATCTACATATCAACTTGTTAGTTGTACCTATCAGAATGTTATTAGATGGGAACGTTACACACAGATCAATAATGAAAATCAAGTACATTCCAGATGGCATGACACTGTAACACACAGTTTATATAGGGTAAATGGAGGCCATGTGACATTGTAATGGACAGTTCATACAGGGTAATTGGAGGCCGTGTGATATTGTAACGGACAGTTTAGAGGGGTGAATAGTGTGACATTGTAACAGACAGTTCATAGAGGGGTGAATAGTGTGACATTGTAACAGACAGTTCATAGAGGGGTGAATAGTGTGACATTGTAACAGACAGTTCATAGAGGGGTAAATAGTGTGACATTGTAACGGACAGTTCATAGAGGGGTAAATAGTATGACATTGTAATGGACAGTTCATACAGGGTAATTGGAGGCTGTGTGATATTGTAACGGACAGTTTAGACGGGCGAATAGTGTGACATTGTAACAGACAGTTCATAGAGGCGTTATAGTGTGACATTGTATTGGACAGTTCATAGAGGGGTAAATAGTATGACATTGTAATGGACAGTTCATACAGGGTAAATAGAAGGGTAAAATGTGTGATATAATAACGGACAGTTCATAGAAGGGTAAAATGTGTGATATAATAACGGACAGTTCATAGAGGGGTAAATAGTGTGACATTGTAACAGACAGTTTATACAGGGTAAATAGAAGCCATGTGACATTGTAACAGACAGTTCATTGAGGGGTAAAATGTGTGATATAATAACGGACAGTTTATAGAGGGGTAAATAGTGTGACATTGTAACAGACAGTTTATAGAGGGGTAAATAGTGTGACATTGTAACAGACAGTTTATAGAGGATAAATAGAGGCCATGTGACATTGTAACAGACAATTTATACAGGAAGGACAAAGCAGACAAGCTCCTAGAGAACAAGACATTTGCATAAGCCGACGTAAGAAAAATGCTGTTAACATTAGGCTGAAGCCAGGGATGTTTCCTTCTCCTCTCATTTAATAAGACCTATTATGGAACCAATCTGTTAGCTGGGATTGTTTCTTTATAAAGAAACGGCTGGAGGACAGGAAGTCACTACGATGTGATTCCTCAGATCAGAGATAGCAAGTCATGATCTAAAGTGCTTAGGTTTTTATAGAAGGAGACTTATCAAAGTGTTACATATAGATTTATGGCACAAATTGATATATTTGTCAGTTTTTTGTTTTTTTTTTGTTGCTTATTTTGCGAACTGACCATTATTTCTGAGTATGTTAAATTTTTCAGTGTTGTAGCATATTAATTAATGTTTCTGTTACAATTTATTTCAAATTTCTTTTTTCCTCCACTTGAAATTTATCAAATTTTTTTTTTAATTCGTCTGCAAAAATGGCTAACTGATGGAGGTTGGTTTATCAAATCATTATTTATAGCTTGTCTTTTGACCTGTTAACCTGGGTCCATATCACTGTTAATGAGCTCAATTCCTATCATAGTAGAAGGGTTCAGTACATTCTACCTTTACAAATCTGCCAATCCCAGTTCATTATTAAATGGCTGCTAACCTGCTATATGTACAGAGAATGTTTTAATATAAAATATTTCCCTTTCCTTGTTCTCATTCTTCTGTCAGCTGTGTGAGAGGTGTTAATATGCTTTCTGATGCAGGTAGCTGGGTGTCTGCTGATACAGTGTAAAATAATGCTATTTATTATATATCTGGGTGATCCAGTGCACTAAATCACAATATATGTAGCATTGTTGTGTAAAGCCCCAAATCTCCATATGTGTGTGTGACATAACCGCATAGGCTCACATATGTTGGTGCTAAGTTTCTTTACATTGAGTAAAGTAATCTCTTGCTTGTTCTGTAGAAAGATGAAATCCTATAATAGAATACCATCATATTATATCTACAGGTTTGTTTATTTAGAGTATAGCTAATTCCTGTATTTCATAGATCACCGGGTTCATACTGCTTCCTTCAACTTCCAGCAGTTTATTCATTAAGCAATGTTAACTGACACTCCATTTCCAGTGTTTGATTCAAAATACTCAAGTTGAAATCTAAATTTACGGTTCGACTGAGCTGGAATTCCCCCCCCCTTTTTCCTCATACTTTTTTTTTTTTAAGACACATTGGTCAGATCACGTCCACTCACTGTTTAGTGAATATGCCCCTAAATTAATCATATACTTTATGTTACTCTTATACTTTCCTAATGGCCACTGCTCTGTTGGACCTCTCTCTCTCTCTCTCTCTCTCTCTCTCTCTCTCTCGCTATGGTTGTAACCTTGAGTGAACCAGCCTCAGAGCAGTAGGCTCTCTGTGTGCCCAGCACCAAACCCTTCAGTCGTGTGCCACTTACATGTCATTCGTAAAGTCACGTTTCCGCATCCAATTTACAGGTTGGGGGGCAGCCTTGAAGCAGAGATAACAAGCAGTAGACCAGCTTCACAGACACGAACACGTAAATAAAAATTTGTCTTTTTTTTTTTTCGTTTCTTTTTTCTTTTGCCAAACCTGTTGGGCAAGTTTAGGTTCTTGCATCCCTGCAGCAGAAACGAGGCAAACCATATTCAAAGTGGACAAACGGGTTCTGCTGTTTCCCAACAAAGCGGCAGAACGGGTATGGTGTCAGGTGAAATTGAGATATGAGCGTTCGTTGGGATTTGGGCCTTTAGCTGAAGGGACTCGGGAAATGCAAAAATAAAATAAAAAATGGCCCAAGTAGGGAGACAGAAGAATAGGTTTTATGTTCACCCATACAGATTAGCATTATTGTCTGAGACTACTGATAACGATTCAAATTTTTATTTAACGTTTCATGGAATCAAGTTTAAAAACGGTCAGTTTCATCCCAGCACTAGCACTGCAGTTTGAAACTTCAAAACAAATAAGATTTTTATATATATATTTTTTTTTTTTTTTACAGTCTGGATTTTTTAAAATGTATTTATTTAATTTTTTTAATCAGCTCTATAGCAGTTTTGTGATTTTCAGTAGTTATTATGAGTAACAAAAACAAAAATACTGGCTTAGAACTAATTAATAAATAATATTTATACGCAGTGACATGTCTGGAAGCTCTCACTGGTAATAGAAAAACTGGAGTTTGGCTATGAATCTGTGCTTACAGTGCTCTAATCCAGAAACTCATAGATTCTGTCCCTCTATCCCAGACTCGCACAGCACCAGTAACTTTATGTATGTCATTATGAATGTATGTATGTATGTCTGTCAGTATGTCTGTATGTCATTATGTATGTATGCCAGTATCAATGTATGTCTGTATGTCATTATGAACATATGTCTGTGTGTATGGATGTCAGTGTCTGTATGTATGTATGTCATTCTGAATGTATGCATGTTTGTCTATATGTATGTATGCCAGTATCGATGTATGTCTGTATGTCATTATGTATGTCTGTATGTCAGTATGAATGTATGTCTGCATGTCATTATGAACGTATGTCTGTGTGTCTGTGTGTATGGATGTCGGTATGCATGTATGAATGTATGTCTGTCTGTATATATGTATGTATGTATGTTTGTATGCCATTATGAGTGTATGTCTGTCAGTATGTCTGTAGAATGTATTTATGTATGTGTGTGTGTATGTATGTGTCTGTATGTCCTCATGCATGTGTCTGTATGCATGTTAGTATGTGTCTGTCTGTCACTATGTATGCCTGTGTGTCTGTATATGTGTGTATGTCTCAGTATGTGTCAGTTTGTATGCCTATATGCGTGTATGTCTGTTTTAGTATGTATCTGTGTGTGTGTGTATCTGTGTCCTTTTGTATCAGTGTGTGTGTGTTTGTGTCTGTGTGTGTTATCCTGTGGGCGGGGTTTGGAGGCGGACCCTGTGGGCAGGATTGGAGGCAGGCCCCAGGGGGCCCAGACCCTGAGCTGAGTTAGGAGCCCCAAAATTTCTGGTGGCGGCCCTGACTTTATCCCAGACTCACACAGCACCAGTAACTTTATCCCAGACTCGCACAGCGCCAGTGACTTTATCCCAGACTCACACAGCACCAGTAACTGTGACAGACCTCTCTGTCCCTGTATTTTATATTTCTCATTATGGGTTCATTGGTTTGTTTGGTGATTTTAACTTCCCCTATGTACAGTATGATTTTGTTCGAATAACCGAACTAATTACCGAACAGCCGGACCACCCGCAAGTAAAGTGTGCTGCTCGTTAACCTCCCAGAAGCTGTGGTTAACCGCAACTTAATTGACGAACGGCTGGGTGGACGCCGTTCGTATAGTAGAACACGTGGCGGTGGCCATCTTAAACTGTCGAACGGCCAGTGGTGTTTTGTCATCGAGTGTATTGAACTGTTTTCGGGCACTCGACTGTACGAACACCGCTGGGACTTTGTTTCCTTTTCAGACGAACGCAGCAGTGTTCCGTACATTGAAGCACACAAACAAGAGACACTGGAGAATCATGGACACGAACAGTTCTTTCGTTATTTTAATGTGTTTCCCTACCCCTGAGATAGACCGGTTGAACGTATTGAACTATTCTGAGCAGTAGCCTCATGGGCGGCCGGGCAGAAATGTGACCTCCAACTAACTTTTGAACCCCTGAACCGATCTGGGTGAATTTTTAGTATGTTGTTCCCCCAGATCGGGGCTATCAGAAAATGTATATTTTATGGGGGTCTCTTATGTTTTCCAAAAATGTGTAAAATATTTGCATTTTTCATTTGGAGATAATTGAGTTGATACAGTAATTAACTTAATTATCTCCCAAACAGAGGGGGGGATAATGGGGAACACTGTATAGAAGTGACTGAATGTAAAAAAAATTTTATTGGCTTGTTGATCTTGTGTCCCTATGCCCAACAAGGTCCACCTAGGTGGCAACTTTGTTGGGAAAATTGTACAAAAGGCCAGTGTGCCCCATTAAACCTTCAGTTCCTGATCTACCCTCAACACATACCAGCTATTTGGAGCATTATAATCACTAGCTCTTCTAAGAGCTGTTCCTGCTCTGCTCTACAGCCTCCCTCGCACTACAGGGGAGAAAGAACATCTCTCGTAGCTGCGAAAACCCCTCACACTATCTGGGTGACCGCTACAGTAACTTTATCCCAGACTCGCACAGCGCCAGTAACTTTATCCCAGACTCGCACAGCGCCAGTAACTTTATCCCAGACTCGCACAGCGCCAGTTACTTTATCCCAGACTCACACTGTGCCAGTAAATTTGTTTCAAACTTACATTGTGACAGTAACTTTGTTCTAGGCTGACATGGTGCTAATTGTTTTGTCCAGTTATCATTATGTACCAGACACACATGGTGCCGATGTCTTTATATATATATGTCTCATAATGCCCAAAGCTTAGGTAATGCCATTTCTTTACTTTGACGCATGCTGTATCCACAATTGTATCCCCAAGTCACAGTGACTGTAACTATAACTCAGGCCCATGCAGTGCCAGTCATATTGCCCGAGGCAAACACAGTGCCCGCGACTTTAAGTCTGCTCAGGATATGTTTGTAAGGTAATGCCCTGACAAAGACTGAGAAATCCACACCCTACTCCAGAGAACCGGTTGGTCATAATCCTTTCTTGAAGATGAAAATAAACAGCCTGCGAACTGACTCAACCACATGCCAGGAGCGGCAAGATCAGCAGAGCTGCCAGCTCAGACAATGTTTAAAATACATGCATTGCATTGTGTGACTCGTCTCAAAGGCCACCCAACCTTACCATAGCCGGAGTGAAACTGAACACTTAATGTCTGCAGAGGACATGAACCCCTGAGCCTGCTCTCCTGCGTAATATGGATATCAGACGAGTTTGCAATATTACTGAGCTTTCTGTTGGCTCATTTTACCAAAAAGTCTTTTAAATCAATCTTTTCATGGTTTCTTTGTCCATTTGGCTGTCACCTTTGCTTGACGGAACACATCTCACATTAACATATGGTAGTTAAAATACAATCAAATGAGAAAACAAAGAGATACCTGCATAGTGTAGCAAACAAGCTAGAAATCTGACTGCTGTAATCAAGTGGTTACATGTGAACCATGCTTTCATTGATCAGGGAAGCCAGTTGTGATCCCCCCTGCACTCCATGAATTACATATTCACTGTATCTAGTCATTCATGAGGCCCCGAGAGAGTGCACACTAGCTACCAATGTAATTTAATTAATAACGATAGAGGGAATATGTGAGGTAGTTCCCAATTCTTCTTGGCTGCTGTGTTAAGTATGAAATTGATGTTCTTGTCATGCTCGTAACATGGAAATCTACCAAGCAAGCTGCCTTGTTGTTATACCGGAGACAGGGAAAGAAAGAGACAATAGTGAAGGTTGATAACCCATCCAGACTGACTACTGATGAAATTCTGCTCCTTTTTTTCCAGTTATTGTCAGGCACATAGACGGGTGTAGGGTCAGGGAGTTTACTGGACTGGGAGACATGGCCTAGGAAATCCACTGCAAGCGCTGCCATTCATATAACATGGCTCATGCAGTTTCATTGTGTATTCTTTGGGTTTCAATGTTAATTTTGTAACTACGGTGAGTTGACAATTAACTTTCAAAATCAAGGCCAAAATTGCAAACTGTGTTAGAAATCTCTATTTTGGCATACATTTTGCAAGTTATCTATCAACTCTCTCAATGTTTAGTAAATAATACAATCTCACACCTCTTACTTTTCACATCAATAAAACTATGGAAACAGTGAGTATACCTTCCCATAATCTCTCGCTAGTTCAGCACTCAGTAGCTGTTCCATTCCCTGTTCTAACTGATGGTAAACCTGGGTAGCTGCTGTAAGATTACTCTTCATTAAAGGAACGCTCCAGATAGAATGTTATAATAGATATTCAGATCTCCACCCCAAAAAATATAAAAATTAAGTGATTTAATTAACGTATATCGCTGGCGCACAAATCTCACTGCGGCCGCCACTTCCCTGGCTGAGATCACCAATACTGGTGATCTCAGCCAAACCAGTGCTTCCACACAGGTTGCAATTGGGGAGTTTAGGCACATGTGCAGCAAGCATTGAAACACTGTACTGTGCCAAATCCGCATCCTTAATGAGATACATTGACATGGAGCATGGAGACCTTGAACGTCGGTCCTGCAAACTTTGCAGGACCTCATCCATGAAATTCTGCCACTGCTCAGCCTGCAGAAACAATATCTTACCCCCAAAAACACTACATTAAGCTAGTGGTTCTGGTGCCTAGAGTTTCCCTTTAATAGCGTTAATGAATAGGACTATTGTTGTGACCATTTGCATGTATAAAGCTGTAAGACAAGCTCCTTCTTAAAAAACTGGCAAATTACATGCATGTGCCTGCTGCAACTTTCACAACCAGAGGGCTTGTTGTCTGGGGCCTCTACTGGCCTCTAGTGTTATATATTGGTAAAACATAAAATATTCTGGGCGTCAGAAAGGTGAATAAATCAGTTCTCAGCAACTAGAGACATTGGTTCAGCAGTCGTTACTATTTACTGAGCCCTGCTATCCATGCTGTTTGCAAACATTACCACTGGCAGTCAGTGCTGGGATATTGGGTTATATCTGGGCAACCCCTAGATGTTACTGTGCCTCTCCCCTTAGCTAGACACCAGTTATTGTTGCTGTGCCTCTCACCTTCGCCGGGTGCCTTACACCTTCGCTCCATACCTCTTTACTATACATTTTCACAGAGGCTTTAGAGAGGGGCCTTGTACATTACATTCCCATTACTTTTCCAATAAACGTATGTTAATTTTTGCCACTTTGTATATTCTATATGTGTATTTGTATGCTGTAATAAAAATAATTTTCCATATCTCAGACTGCAGCATTTGCACCACATTTGGTGTAGTGGTGAATTGTATGGGAGACTGCTGATCAGTACAGCTGGGTGCAATTCTCTTAGTCTTTATAAAGACAAGCAAAGATGATTTGCTGCAATGCATCTGTTTGTGATTAAATAAATTAGTAAACGTTGGGGGGTTGATTACAATGTCTCATTAAGTAAGTAAGTAATATTTTTTTATTATGTACCCTTCCTTTTTCTTTTTTCTGTATCCCCCCTTTCTTATAATTCGAAAAATAATAAAAAGTAAATTACAAAAAAAAGTATGTAAGTAATATCTCATTAATCATGATCAGTTTGTAAAAAAAAAACAAAAAAACATTTTTTTAAATGCCCTGACCTAGCGTTAAATATGTATTTTCTGGACCCTTCAAGCATGCAATCATTACCAGATTCTAAAAAAGCCCAGCCTTGACCCAAGCTCCCCATTCAACTAGTGCCCTACCTCCCTACTACCATTTACCTTCAAGATCCTTGAGAGAGATGTGTACATGACATTGATAATGGCCTTAAATCTAACTCTCTGCTTGATCCAATTCAGTGTGGATTTTGCACTCATCACTAGGTAGAAATAGCCCTGACCAAAGTATCCAGTTACTTAAAGGAACATTATAGTGTTAGGAATACAAAACCTATAGTGCTGGAGTAGTAGTTTAGTATTCGCTTCTTCTTCTCATCACATCACAACCTTCGGTTTACAAGAGTCTGCTTCTTCCTGTTTTGTTTTTTCAATTTCTCCTTTTCTGGTTCTTCCTCTCCTCCGCAACAACTGTTGGTGTTCCCCAAAAATGATATAATAAGTCAAAGAAAATATTTGCTAATTATTAGCCAGTACCCTGAAAATGTGTAAAGTGTTTATGTATGAGCAGACACCAACCCACAATATGTGACCCAACGTATACGAACGATTCCTGGATGATTACTTGAGCAAATTAAGTAGAAATAAGCACTGCGAGCATAACAGAATCTAAAACACAACAAATAGAAATTTAAACTATACCTAAACTGTGCAGTTTAAACAACCATAAAAACATACATATACGAATGCCAATTTGGAACCCAAATGGTTAAAGGAACGTTATAATGTTAGGAATATAAACCTGATCCTAACACTATAGTGTTATCATCACCAGTTAGCTGCAGGACCCTGAGTGACCGAATGAAAGGTTTTAACTTGCCTTTCTTCCAGCTTCTTGTCAAATCCAGTGCTCCACATCGAGGGACCAACGCGCGTCCAATCAGTGGGAAACATTGTATTTAGCGCTTCCCTATGTGCAGGGGCTCTGAGACACTTAAGCCAGCTGGCAAAATTACTCATGCCAGGGAAGACTCAGAGTCTGACGACTCCTCCAAAGAGAGAACGCCTGGCGAAATGCCATTGGAAGGGCGAGGAGTCCAGGAAGGTCGCTAGCAAGGGCAATGCCTTAAACACAGTAAGCGCCCTGTGCCTGTGCCCCCAACATTTACTAGAGAAATTTCCTCGGAAGAGGACAGGAATATGCCCCACTCCCTCTCCATCTTGGACGAGTGACAGGCAGAGGTCTCAGACTCCAATGACGGCGATTGGGGCTCCAATGCCTACGTCAGGGAGACCTTTCTGGGTGTGCCCCAGAATAAAGGGCATGCGGAGTCATCTACTACAGCCGTTACACAAGACCAGGAGATTTTTCTGGATGCCACGGGTCAGAGGATGTTCGATCCTAGAAACATATGACATTCCCGGAATTTGACCAACTCATGTTGACCTTTATGGAACGAGGTGGTCACGACCCATGCAGAGGGGTCTAGAGAAGCTTTAAATGGGCACAAGACAAGCTTCTGGACGCAATTGGGCCACTGGCGGATGACGCTTACGCCAAAGCAGACTCGTCCAATTCGGATATGGTGCGTGAATGGGCACATGACATCAGAGAGTGGATCAAACAGGGTTTTTGCTTTCTAGGAAACACTAATGCAGCCCTCTCGATAGAGCAGCGCCGTGCAGCACTCTTCCGCATCGACCCCAAACTGGCGGACTTGGGGGTGAAAGAATTAGGCTCACAGGCACAGGGTAAACTTTTTGGAGAGGTGTTCATGAAAGAACTGAACAAACATGTGACCAGCATGTTCACCTCTTTAAACAGGGCCTGCACCTCCATGCGTAAGGTCTTCAGAGGTAACCCTTCCAGAGGTGTTTTTTCCAGGGCTGGTCGGCAACAGGGTCGTGCCACCAGCCGATTTTGTCCACCAGGCCCCCGTATGGGAAATCCTCAACAGTTCTACCCACAACAGTCCTACCCAGAATCGGGTTCAAGACAACACTCCCCATACTACCACAGGGGATCAGACAGAGGCCACGGACTTGCCCGTGCAAGGTTCCCCACAGGTAAGAAACAAAAACATGCCAATGCCTTTACTAACCATGTTTGCTGGCCGTGTTTCTCTTTTTTCCAAGAATTGGGCAAAACTATCCACAGATGCTTGGGTGTTGCAGACAGTCAAAGGTTACCACATCGATAAACATTCACGATACATACCATCACTTCAAAATGGAAGGCATACATTTACTACGGGACCTCCTGCAAGGAGGAGACTGGTTTACGCGTCTAGACCTCAAAGACGCATATCTGTTAATTACAGTCATCTCTTCCTTCGATTCCTATGGCACAGTTTCCCATGGCAGTTCACTTGCCTTCCTTTCGGGCTCAGCTCCGCACTGTGGTGTTTCACAAAAATGCTGAAACCGGTGGTAGCCCACCTCAGGACTTGAGGGATCAGATGTATCATTTACTTGGACGACATACTCCTGTTCTGTAGAACGAGCGAACTGGCTTCACAACATACTGACTATATGATACAATTACAGTTGCAAGAAAAAGTATGTGAACCCTTTGGAATGATATGGATTTCTGCACAAATTGGTCATAAAATGTGATCTAATCATCATCTAAGTCACAACAATAGACAATCACAGTCTGCTTAAACTAATAACACACACAGATTGAAATGTTGCCATGTTTTTATTGAACACACCATGTAAACATTCACAGTGCAGGTGGAAAAAGTATGTGAACCCTTGGATTTAATAACTGGTTGAACCTCCTTTGGCAGCAATAACTTCAACCAAACGTTTCCTGTAGTTGCAGATCAGACGTGCACAACGGTCAGGAGTAATTCTTGACCATTCCTCTTTACAGAACTGTTTCAGTTAAGCAATATTCTTGGGATGTCTGGTGTGAATCGCTTTCTTGAGGTCATGCCACAGCATCTCAATCGGGTTGAGGTCAGGACTCTGACTGGGCCACTTCAGAAGGTGTATTTTCTTCTGTTTAAGCCATTCTGTTGTTGATTTACTTCTATGCTTTGGGTCATTGTCCTGTTGCAACACCCATTTTCTATTGAGCTTCAGCTGGTAGACAGATGGCCTTAAGTTCTCCTGCAAAATGTCTTGATAAACTTGGGAATTCATTTTTCCTTTGATGATAGCAATCCGTCCAGGCCCTGACGCAGCAAAGCAGCCCCAAACAATGATGCCCCCACCACCATACTTCACAGTTGGGATGAGGTTTTGATGTTGGTGTGCTGTTCCTTTTTTTTGCCACACATAGTGTTGTGTGTTTCTTCCAAACAACTCCACTTTGGTTTCATCTGTCCACAGAATATTTTGCCAGTACTGCTGTGGAACATCCAGGTGCTCTTGTGCAAACTGTAAACGTGCAGCAATGTTTTGTTTCGACAGCAGTGACTTCCTCTGTGGTATCCTCCCATGAAATCCATTTTTGTTTAGTGTTTTACGTATTGTAGATTCGCTAACAGGGATGTTAGCATTTGCCAATGACTTTTGTAAGTCTTTAGCTGACACTCTAGGATTCTTCTTCACCTCATTGAGCAGTCTGCACTGTGCTCTTGCAGTCATCTTTACAGGACGGACACTCCTAGGGAGAGTAGCAGCAGTGCTGAACTTTCTCCATTTATAGACAATTTGTCTTAATGTGGACTGATGAACAGCAAGGCTTTTGGAGATACTTTTATAACCCTTTCCAGCTTTATGCAAGTCAACAATTCTTAATCGTAGGTCTTCTGAGAGCTCTTTTGTGTGAGGCATCATTCACATCAGGCAATGCTTCTTGTGAAAAGCAAACCCAGAACTGGTGTGTGTTTTTTATAGGGCAGGGCAGCTGTAACCAACACCTCCAAGCTCATCACATTGATTGGACTCCAGTTGGCTGACATCTCACTCCAATTAGCTCTTGGAGATGTAATTAGTCTAGGGGTTCACATACTTTTTCCACCTGCACTGTGAATGTTTACATGGTGTGTTCAATAAAAACATGGCAACATTTCATTCTTTGTGTGTTATTAGTTTAAGCAGACTGTGATTGTCTATTGTTGTGACGTAGATGATGATCAGATCACATTTTATGACCAATTTGTGCAGAAATCCATATCATTCCAAAGGGTTCACATACTTTTTCTTGCAACTGTATTAGGATCTCTGGGATTCATTGTCAACAGGGCCAAGTCCGCACTGACCCCCACTCGAACAATCCAATTCCTGGGCTTCGAGATACACTCCACCTTCCGTCTACCAAAGTGATGGCCATCAGGAAAGAGATCCGCAAGGTGCTCAACCTCGATTCCATACCACTCAGACAAGTGGCGCTGATCGTTGGCCTACTCTCCTCCTCAATCCAAACCATATTTCCAGGCCCTCTGCATTTTCGGGCCATGCAATGTCTGAAGGCCCGCTTTCTCAGACAAAATCCCAAGTACAACCAACCAGTCCCACTGACGGATAAGGTGCATCAGGAACTCGAATGGTGGCTCAACTGCATGCAAGCATGGAATGGTTGAGCCATCTTTGGTAATCACCAGGATTTCATACTGGAATCAGACACGAGCCGATGGGGATGGGGTGCATCCACGGGAGGAACATGGACAGCACAGGAACTCACGGTGCACATCAACTGCCTGGAGTTATTGGCCGGATCATTTGCTATACGCAGCTTGGCAAGGGGACAATCTAATTGTTGTATCCTTCTGCGGATGGACAACGTCTCTGCAGTATGGTTCATCAACCATTTGGGAGGGACTCGCTCCCAGACGTTAGTAGAATTAATGAAGGAAATCTTCGACTATTGCCTCCCACGCAACATCACGATCAGGGCCAAACATCTAGCAGGGGAGTCGAACCTCACCGCAGATCGGTACTCCCGACATTGAGAGATGCCAGCGATTGGCAATTGAATCCACAGATATTCGCTTGCCTGAACGATCGGAGAGGACCATTCCTCTTGGACCTGTTCGCATCGCGCAACAACCATCAGCTACCACAGTTTTACAGCTGGCTTCCAGACCCGGACTGCACGGCGGTGGATGGCTTCTACTAATGTCTGGGAGCGAGTCCCTCCCAAATGGTTGAAGTACCATACTGCAGAGATGTTGTCCATCCGCAGAAGAATACAACAATTAGATTGTCCCCTTTCCAGGCTGCGTATAGCGAATGATCCAGCCAATAACTCCAGGCAGTTGATGTGCATCGTAAGTTCCTGTGCTGTCCATGTTCCTCCCATGGATGCATCCCATCCCCATCGGCTCGTGTCTGATTCCAGTATGAAATCCGGGTGATTACCAAAGATGGCTCGATCATTCCATGCTTGCATGCAGTTGAGCCACCATTCGAGTTCCTGACGCACACAAGGGGCTTATGCCTTTCCCCCATTCGCAATGATTGCAAGAGTACTCCACCACATTCGTAGACGGGAAGTCACGTTGGCCCTTCTGACACCACAATGGCTGAGCCAACCGTGGTTCCCAGACCTCCTCATAATGTCTTCCGAGGATCCAATTCTCCTGCCGAACGACTCAACCCTACTCAGGGACCAAGTGGGGAACCCACACCCTATGCTTCTGGATGAACGCTTGTCCTTGGTGGCCTAGACTCTTTCAGGGAGTACATGGTGTACCCACGAATTATCGTCAACAACTAAAGACCTGTTGTGGGACTCCTGGGCCCCAGGAACACGAAAGAGCTACCTATCTGCCTGGTGATCTTGACCAGTTGGTGCGTGGGACGAGACCTTGATCCCTTTACAGCTCCTGTTTCCGAGATCATGAATTTCTTCTCCTCCATCTTTGAGGAAGGTAAGTCATACCGCACCATCAATGTCATCAGGTCCGCTATATTGGCAGCCCATGTACCGTCCCAGGGGAGAGCGGTTGGTCAGGATCCCCTGATCTGTCGACTATTAAGAAGCATCAAACTGAGACGACCTCCAGCGCCCAAGTACCAACACCTATGGGATGTGGACGTGGTACTCCGATTCCTGAGGGATGGCCACCTAACGAATTTCTATCCCTATGACAATTGACTGCCAAATTTACATTCTTACTGTGTCTCGTTTAGTCTCGGATATACGGGTGTTTGATACGGACGCCTTTACTATTGGCCCGGAAGGGGTCACATTCCGCATTTCATGACGAACCAAATTTAATTCATCATGAGTCTTCAACCCATTTTTCACCTTGGACCCTCAACTATGTGTGGTTGCGGCACTGCGGCATACATGACGGCAACGGAGACGTTGAGTCGATCAACATCCCGGCAACTGCTGGTAACATATGTTAGTCCTCACAGTCCGGTTTCAGTCACCACACTGTCCAGATGGATTATATGACTCCTCTCCCTCGTCGGACTAGACCCGTCTTTCGGTGCCCATTCTGTGCGAGGAGCAGCATTGTCGGCATTTATGGCAGGCACGTCGCTGTCAGATATCTTGCTAGCGGTGGACTGGTCCCGAGAATCTACGCTTCAGATATTCTACTTCCGTCTGTCTTCTAACCCCGCGTTTTCTCTTCTACCTAAGTGTTAAAATTGCAAAATATGAAGCCTCCTGTCATATTATAAAATTGAAGATTATGCTAGCGCAGCGTACTAATAATCTTAATTTTAATAATGACAGGAGAAGTATTTCCCTCCCCTTTTCTCGTCTTGATGTTCCCAACCCTGGGCTGAGATAAGTTACTAGGTCTTAAGACTTGGAAGAATTATACTTTGGATTATGTTATTGACTGGTATGAGTACTAATATAGATTGCTTTCTGTTAAGGCAAATGAGGTATTGACTCTCTTGATTAGGCTGTATGTTTAGTTAATTTAGTTACTAATAATGGATTAAATATACCATAAGTCATATATTCATACGGTTGGTTCCGTATCACTGAAACTAGTCTCATTTTCTTTCAGCGTAACAAGTCATCTACATCGACGGATGGAGTCTATTTCCCTTATTGGTTTTCAAGTTGGATCTGACAAGTTAATCGTTTAGTTATGGACTTGTGATGTCGCATTTATCAAGAGGAAGTGATATGGATGTACTGTCACTTATATAGACTCTGACTGTATTTTGATTGGTTCTTTATTTCACCTGTTTTTTCTATGCTGCTATGGAGTTAGTAAAGAAAGTTAATGCAAAATACTCGCCTCCTGTCATTATTAAAATTAAGATTATTAGTACACTCCGTTTTTTACTTTTGTGTGTCACTTTTGCATCCGCTCATCCCTTTGTGGTATCAACAGACTCTTCTTGTGTTTTTCTCCTAATCCTCCTTTCAGCCTTGTGTTTTTCATAAATACTTTCACTTTCTTGTGTATCTCTTAACCCATATTACATCTTCTGTTTCTCTTACCACCCCCCCTTACCTCTTATCTGTTTCTTAATCCTTTTATCATTTTTTGTCCCCCACATACATACACAATGGCAAGCATTAGTACATAGACATGCAATCATATGCAAACATTGACACACAGTCACCTACATAGACACCCAAGCACACACAGTCGCAACATAAATAATTACGTGTTTATACACTGTCATTTACAAACGTACACACAGATGCACACAGTCAAACATGCGCAGACACATGCACATAGTCATAAAGTCACAGTCACACATTTGTCAGATGCACACAGACACATACACTGTGTAACATACAGTTACACATGAAGACACAGGACACATGCACACAGTCGTACACAGAATTGCAGGCACACACACGGTTAGACACCATACACATAATCACAGTCACACAGTCACAAGCATAGTCGAAGTTGCACAGAATTACATTCACACACGCTAACCAAATCTGCCTCCTGTGTCCTACATTTATAGGCACTGGTGGCAGGGGAGGAGCAGAGACCAGAGCACAATCCTTGGTATCTAGTGGTTGGGAAAGCAGGAACACCTTCCGCCTCAGCATGCGGCTCTTTTTGGCAGTGGATGCTGTGAAGGTACGACGGGGCCAGCGGAACAGGAGCAAGTCTCTGCGGCTACTGCTTCTTTTGGGGTGGTGGCACCAGTGCAGTGCTCCTCTTCATCCAGAACTTAGAGCACATGCTCCCCAATCCCCCTAGTTTCTTAGCAGTGCAACTAAATAGTAGTACAAATTCAGTTGAAATAACATAATGTGATATCTCACAGTCCTGGTACTTTTCTACATTACTGTTACAAATATTGATTGGGTAAAAAGAAAAGCCCATGCTTTACATTAAAGCCCTGAGTTTGGTGTGGAAAATGCAGGGAAGAAGAAGCAGGTAAACATTAAAAAAATTCATATTTACCTGCTCTTTCTGCCTAAGAGTGTGACAACTGTATGAAAAGGATCATGTCCCTTTAAGCGACCTCAGTTATTTATTAGGGCTTAGGGAGAGTGCACGCTAGCTCCCAATGCAATCTTCCTGAAATACAGGTTCACTGTATCCAGTCATTCACAAGGTGTGTGCTAGCTCTGCGAACACTACAAATTAGCTTTTAGTGAATAACTAACGCAGCTCCATTTCATTGTCAATAAAATGAAACTTGAGGGGTAAAAGTTGGTTATAATCCTTTAACTTCTATAAAGCAGAACTGTCACTTCTTCTGTCACACCATTAAATAAAGCATTGAAAATCTGCTATAACATGTGTAAGCCTTCATTTCATTAAATGCCCTGCTTTTTTTTAGATTTATGTTAAAGGGACACTATAGTCACCTGAACAACTTTAGCTTAATGAAGCAGTTTTGGTGTATAGAACATGCCCCTGCAGCCTCACTGCTCAATCCTCTGCCATTTAGGAGTTAAATCCCTTTGTTTATGAACCCTAGTCACACCTCCCTGCATGTGACTTGCACAGCCTTCCATAAACACTTCTTGTAAAGAGAGCCCAATTTAGGCTTTCTTTATTGCAAGTTCTGTTTAATTAAGATTTTCTTATCCCCTGCTATGTTAATAGCTTGCTAGACCCTGCAAGAGCCTCCTGTATGTGATTAAAGTTCAATTTGGAGACTGAGATACAATTATTTAAGGTAAATTACATCTGTTTGAAAGTGAAACCATTTTTTTTTCATGCAGGCTCTGTCAATCATAGCCAGGGGAGGTGTGGCTAGGGCTGCATAAACAGAAACAAAGTGATATAACCCCTAAATGACAGTGAATTGAGCAGTGAAATTGCAGGGAAATGATCTATACACTAAAACTGCTTTATTTAGCTAAAGTAATTTAGGTGACTATAGTGTTCCTTTAAAGATTTAGCAAATAAAATTGTGATGGGGCTCTCGTACTCTGACCAAGCACCTCTGCCAGGTTTGCTTCCTCATTACCACAGGGGAGCACTGAGCAGAACGCCAATCCCTCCGACCCTCGCCTCTGAAATTCATCTCCAGACAGGAACGCTGCCTGGGTGCTAGCTCTATCCCTCTTGCCAGGATGCCAGATGATGTGCCATTGTCCCAGCGATGTTTCCCCAATCGCTTGGAAGCCATCCCACCACAGCCACTAGATGTGGTACCGTACAAGCAAGTAGCTAAGATGTTGCTGCCAAGGTCCCCTTTAACGCTCATTGTAATTGCAACTGGAGTGATTAAAGCTCAGATGATTATAGTAAGTATTGTTGTTGCACCCAAACAGTAGTGAAGTCTTTGTGAAGGGTGAAGAACTACTGTTACATTGGGACAAATTACACATTTTTGTACCCAGGGACTTCACAGGAGATCCCCAGGAGAAAAATAGCATTGTAAAATACCCAGCAACTTGATGAACCTAAGCTGGTAATTTAACTAGTGGCCAGACACCTCTGTGCCAGGTTAACATTATCCCTGAAAATACAAGATTTTTGTGCTCACGATAGTGCCATCCCCAGGAAGCTCTCTTCAGAGCGCCCACTCTGTCATAAAGCGCTTGGATTGGAGGTTTCTAGTCCGAGTTACCTGGAAGGTAAAGTTTTCACTGGGCCATGACAATCCCTTGATCTGGCGCAGAGTTCCATATCGCTGGGTAGAAATCCCGGTCAGCTAAAATTATGTCGCTTTCCATCGATACATAGACTCCTTGGTGTGGTTCGCTGCCTCATCACCTCTTATGTCACCTCTCCAAATAGTGCCCTGAGAGATTGCTCTGAGACCGAGAGCATGCTCATCAAGTTTTTAACAGGAACTCTGCTTTCCAATCAGGAGTTTCCGAGGACTTGAGGGTTGTTCGCAGTCAGGAGCGCCATGCCTCAGCAAGTTCCCGGCCGGCCAATGATTACTCCTGGGCAGCAAAAAAGGGTTGCTAGGCTCAGAGGCACGGGCTGGAGCGGTAAATAGTACTTATTACAGTATTTTTGGAGGGAGATGGCAGTTAGGTAACATGTACCAGTCCTAGATGACCAGGCCGTCTGTCACAAACATCATAATCCATGTCAGACAAGGCAAAGACAGGGCACATATTGCAAACTGATGAACAAACACACTCAGTGACTGCACTTTCAGTTACTGTCCATTAGGTGGCAGCAGTTACTTTGGGAAACTGCAAACTCCTGACTGTAACAATAGACAAGTAGGTCTAGGACAATAGAGAGATCGTAAAATTATATAACAAAATAGAAAACAATGTTTAGAAGTAGTATAACAATATACACTTAACTTGCTAAGAATTGTTGTGTGGCTGGTGGCAGCTAGCCATTTACGGTTCCTGAATAGCCTTTTGATTATCCAATATATAGAAAAAACACATAAATGGGGTACTATTACATTTTATATTGTGTCCCAGCTATAGATTGCACCCACAGGATATAAGTTATTAAATGCCTCCAAACCCCTCACGGTTTTCTGGTGAGTTACCAGCACGCCAACAACATTTATGTTCTCTGTAGGAATGATCGAAGGACACCGGTGTCGATTGTGAAATTATGTTTATTTACGTGAGAATCTGTTATTACACTTTGTATCCTTTATGGCATGTTCTGCCACAGTGTACAATGCGATGCTCAGTGCATTACATGGTGCAAGGAGGTTTTGGTACTCTCATCTACGACCTACAGTTAATGACTGAGTTTATATTAGAAGGGGGTACCTTTTAAAGTGAAATGTCCTGAAAATGGGAGAAGTGTGATCATGTGGCCAGTGCTGGACTGGGGATACAAAGCAGCCCTGGAAAATAAATATATGCCAGCCCTATAGGTATTTGTGCTATGTAATGTGTATAATATATTCAAAATATTGATCCTTTCAGGGTAATTAAATTAAACAGTAAGCATACCCACATGCAGACACAGACAATCTCACTGACACAAGCTCACAGACAATCTCATTGATATACATAAACTCATAGGCATAAAAACACAAGCTCACTGATGCACACAGAGAAGCTTACTGACACACACACACAAGCTTACTACAGACAAGCTCACTGTCACACACATGCATGCTCCCTACAGAAGAGCTCACTGACACACACATGTTCACTACAGACAAGCTCACTGACACACACACACATGCTCACTTCAGACAAGCTCACTGACACACACAAACAAACTTACTGGTACACATACACACATTTAGTACAGACAAACTCTGACACACACACAAGCTTACTACAGACAAGCTTACTGACACACATAAATACAAGCTTACTAACACACATAGAAACAAACTCACTAGCAGACACACACAAGCTCACTAGCAGACACACACACACAAGCTCACTCACTAGCAGGCACACACACACACACAAGCAAGCTCACTCTGTAGCAGACACACATACACACAATGCTCACTTCAGACAAGCTCACTGACACACACAAACAAACTTACTGGTACACATACACACATTTAGTACAGACAAACTCTGACACACACACAAGCTTACTACAGACAAGCTTACTGACACACATAAATACAAGCTTACTAACACGCATAGATACAAACTCACTAGCAGACACACACAAGCTCACTCACTAACAGGCACACACACACAAGCTCACTCACTAGCAGGCACACACACACAAGCTCACTCACTAGCAGGCACAAACAAGCTCTCTCACTAGAAGGCACACACAAGCTCACTCCCTAACAGACACACACACACACACACACACACAAGCTACTCACTTGCAGACGCACACATACACACACACACACAAGCTTACTTACTAGCAGACACACACACACAAGCTCACTCACTAGCAGACACACACACACACAAGCTCACTCACTGACACACACACACAAGCTCTCTCACTAGAAGGCACACACAAGCTCACTCCCTAACAGACACACACACACACACAAGCTACTCACTTGCAGACGCACACATACACACACACACAAGCTTACTCACTAGCAGACACACACAAGCTCACTCACTAGCAGACATACACAAACACACACACATACAAGCTCACTCACTAACAGAAACACACACAAGCTCACTCACTAGCAGGCCTACACAATCACTGTCATGGCTTAAGCTTACCTGGCACTGGTAGGTGAATTTTTCATTCTCTGGCCTCTTCCTTGCAGGGTGGTCAGCAGTTTGCCTGTGGGGGTGGAGTTTATTGTCAGGAGGTGGGGCTTGTATTCGGGAGGCAGGGCTTAAGTGTGAGGGTTGGCACATGGCGCCGAATTGCTTAGCATTGTGCAGGGAGACTGACAGGTCTCCCTCCAGCCCCTGCACCTCCCAGGCTGTCTGAGTCTAAGTGGAAAATCATTTAAATTAAATTTGCCTAATTTAGAGCTGTCTGATCGACCCCAGCCCCCAGGTGCCCCGGCCCACCGGGAATTTCCCGGTATTCCGGTGGGCCAGTCCGGCCCTGCACATGGTTGGCCCCCATTGGCAGAGTCACAAATATTTAGGCAATGTAAGGAGACTCCCCTTGCTGCGGATTCCAAAACAGTCCATCTTACTTAAAGCTCCCAGCCAAAGTGGCGTTAGGAAAGATGGCAACCATGGCTGCTATGGAGCTCGTTTGTGGCCCCGCCTCAGAGTATGACAATATTGAGGTGAACATGCATGTGTCATAGGCGACGCGTCACAAGGTCTTTTCTGGCCAGTCCCTGCCCTCCTAGGACTATTTTAAAATGTTTTCGGTTTTAATCAATGCCCTGTCATTTCCATTCGCTGGTAATCAGAGAGTGCTTTTATCTTGTATTTCTATTTGGCATTTTGACCTTGGCATTTTCTTGACTATTCTTATTTCTGGTATCCTTGATCGTTACTGTCTCATTCTATATCCATGGCCTTGGCTTGTCTAGAACCATTCTATATTTACGTTAGGTCTAGCCACTCTCACATGTCACGGTGATATGTATATTTCTAAGGAATTTACAAATTATATCCTAACGTGCCTAAAAAAAAAGCAAATTGGATTGTGGTTAACTGGTTTGATTCAGGTCCTCTGCACTCCTGTCAGTTTTATTTTGTTTGTCAGTTACTTGCTGTTATATCCAAATTGTAAAATTTTTAAATGCTGAATAATATGTTGGCGCTATACAAATTCCACTGTGAATATTTTTATTTCTCTCACACTCCATGATTATTTTTAATTCAAGTATGGTCTCAGCCACTGCCTCTGGATGGTGTGGGGCCCTACGGACACTGCTGTGAGGATTAAATGATAAGTCAAACCTTATTCACAACTTTTCAAGGGGATGGGGGAAAGGGGGCAATTTAAAGGAGATTTAAAATGTATAATGTTGAGGGGGGAGTAGTGCACACATGAAACCATTGCCACCAAAGTTCGGTGTAGTGCTTAAGGTGCTTGTAGTGTTGTCTTAATATTGAATGTATTTATCCCCTATATTTAACAAATATGTGTTTGTGCGATTTAAAACGTAAGATTAAATGTAGAAATCCACACAACTCTATTCTGGTACTGGGTGCCTCCATCATGGATCACTGTCAATCACTGTTATAAAACCCTCCCTTTCCACCTGTCAATCAGCAGTGAGAGTGGAGGCCAAAAAGAAGCAATGGGTGGGATTTATCAATGTATCACAAACCATTTTATGCCTTTTTATTGGTGTTTTTATGCATTTCTGTCTCAGGTCCTCAGTGCTGTTTATTCTCAGTTGCAAACTTTGGATTTACATAGTTTTTTCTAGCTCTCTTAGATAGGCACCTAAATGAGCCTTTATCAGCTTAGAAACACTCCTACAGATAAGACTTCAAAGAAAACACATTCTAAATACACTTATTTAAGTGCCCTAAAAAATGTAGTTTCATAAATGTTTGTAATGTGATAGTTAGATAATGCTAAAGGGCATTGTCCAACTGCATGGTGTCCAACAGCTATTCAGCCCCCTTGCCCAGTCTATCAGATAAATAGTTTACTTATTACTCCCTGTTTCAATAACATTACTAATTCTTAGCCAGCCTGCATTTGTATGCTCAACAACTAGCTCTGTAATTTAGCCTGACCCCTGTACCTCTAGGAAATGCTATTGAGTCTTTTTCTAATGGTCAGATGGTTCATTGTTATAATTGAAATTATTAAAAATTGCAATAGATTTTGAGTGTATTAAGGTGTGATCAGCGTCCCAATAATAGCCAATGAATTACGTTCTAGGTGCATTGTGAACCTCAACCCTCGCCCCCACACCTAGGGCTGGGTTTACTTCACCACATGGTGGCGGGTTAACACAGAAAGAGACTTCTCCCATGTATGGAAAATTAATACTCAAGGTGGTTTATAGGTTTAATTTTGTTTTATATTACATTGTAGTGGAAAATGGATAACCAACCGTAATTTTACAACTGAACAAGTGGTCAGCAATTGATATACAAGATGCTACGGATCCGTTTCAGTACTGCAAATAGGCTTTCCTGTAAATCTGCATATAAATTTGCCTTGAAATTTAAGATACTATCATAGTCTAGTCTATTGTAAGCTTAATGTTAGTCTTCAGTGTCTTTAAATTTGTTTTCTGCTTTTTACGTGTCAGCTGAGCAAAGCTCTGTACATTTGTGCACACTATGTTGCTGTTTTAAAAAAATGTTCTTTAAAATATTAAAAATCATGTTTTAAAATATTTTCCCCCAGTTGACTGGAATGTGGAGTTTGGGGGTTATATCTTTCTTATAATGGCTGTTTGCATATACTACTTATTGATTGTTTTCACCCAACACCAGAATATCTGTCATGGTTGAGCCTATATAGTGCATGATCCTTGGTGAGTCATATCGCTCTTTAGGTGTCTTAGCAATGGATAGCCTCTGATTAAAAGGAGAAATGTAGGCCAGTCTGTCTACATTGCTGATCCGCAGTGTTACAGGATGTTACTAGTAAGAAAAAGGAGAAATCTCTCTGATTCCTGTGGTTTGAAAAAATAAACAGTATCATTAAAACATTTGCTTCCCCTCTGCCCTTTCCCCCATCTATTTTGTATTTTTCACTGTCCTACACTTTGCAGTGACGTACACTTTTACTTTGAAGCTGCAAACAGAGCTTTTTTTTTGGAACAAGATCATAAAATTGTTCTTCATCTGTAAGACTGTAGGAATTTCAAGGGAAGACCGGGTAAAGAATGTGGGATTTTTTAGAGGGATCAAGATTTACCTGAGATCTGTACCCAGTTAGGGTGTTCTTAATCCCAGTGTCCGCAAGGTTTGTTCTTAGCCAGTAAATACATTTATAAAGCACTACTAAGTCTGCTATCAAATGGCTGTTAAAAAATCTTAATAGATTTATAATTTGCTTGTATCTGAGTACAAGAAGATGTACACTCACAACTTCATTAAGGACATTGAGATTTGCCAACAAAAGACCATCCTTCTCCAAGTGCCAACATCTGGAAGATGTGGAGACAAACCTAGTCAGGTTCTGATGCAAGAGTTAAAACATCAGCTGTAAAGTTAGTCAGGCAAATGTTAAACAAGAATATACAAGAGTCTTCAGGAAATAAAATATATTTCTTTCCCTAGGCTTTAGAGGTCATGGATGATGGAAACATTTCAATATCCTTTGATTGGTGTTAATGTCCATCCTTGTCCTGCCCTTTAGTTTGTCTACAACACTCTTTTCAATGAGATTCTTATTAAAATTTATATTAGAAGCTGAATTCCTACAATATGTATTTCTCATAAATGTCTGCAACATATGGATGAGGAACGTCTGTCAGAATTACTATTGGGTGTCTCTAGTTTAATGGTCCTATGTCTACTGTCACTTTCTGTGACCACAGAGCTTTGATAGTGCAGAGAATGTGTGTCCAAGGAACTGAAATGCAATCCTGACCCTAAGTATTGAGGACATTTTGATGACCAGTCAGGAACTAGAGAAAGTGACCTTTGTCCAGGTAAAATGAACGCTTGATCCAAACAGAGCAGACGTAGGCCATGTTCAGTAATCAAACAAGGTGTGCTTTCCTGGATTCGCAACATTAAAGGACCACTCTAGGCACCCAGACCACTTTAGGTTAATGAAGTGGTCTGGGTGCCAGGTCCAGCTAGGGTTAACCCATTTTTTTTATAAACATAGCAGTTTCAGAGAAACTGCTATGTTTATAATAGGGTTAATCCAGCCTCCAATTCCTCTAGTGGCTGTCTCATTGACAGCCGCAAGAGGCGTTTGCATGCTTCTCACTGTGAAAATCACAGTGAGAAGACGCCAGCGTCCATAGGAAAGCATTGTAAATGCTTTCTTATGAGACTGGCTGAATGCGCTGGCAGCTCTTGCCGTGCGTGCGCATTCAGACGAATGGGAGGATCGGAGGAGGAGAGCTCCCCGCCCGGCACTGGAAAAAGGTAAGTTTTAACCCCTTTCCTCTCCCCAAACGAGTATGTGGTCCTTTAAAAATCCCCTGGATTATGTTATGTTAATTTTATCTCACCTTGTACACTATCTGGGAATAAACCCAATGATTTAATCATCACCGACTAACCAGGATACAACAATTAACTTGTGCTGCTGTTATCTTTGTCTGTGCCCTGTATCTGTGCTTGCCATTACTTGACTGATAGCTCTGTGACACACAGACTAGCCTAAACTTTATCCTCTCTACTCTGTTCATTCTCTCTTCATCATTTCTTGTCTGTGTTATATGTAAAGTGACACACAGGGTCAATGTGTGATCATTGGTATTAATATCTGAAGGGGATTAAGGGGTGCGATGATAACACAAACATATATATATATATAGGATACACAGCGCAATGTTAAATCATGCATACAATGCATACAATTCGTTTAACCTTTCGCCTGGTTAAAGAAATATATTCTGAGGATCATTTTTTTGTGAAAATAACTTCTTCAAAGATTGATTTAAGCAAAAATGTGCATATAATATTTATGCTTTTAAACATTTTGTCTGCAAGCTCTTAAAACATTGGACAAATTAAGTGGTTGGGAAATAATCTGGCCAGCACATCCCCGGTGTCTTTGCCAAAACTTCAAATTTATAAAGTCTCTTTTGAAATTGATATAAACAGTCATCTTAGGATGTATCATTCCAGAAACACACATTGCTGCCCACCCAAAGGATCTGCCGAGGGAATCTTCTTTGTTCTTATCACTAGTTATTTATTATAGGGGTTGCTAATTAGCAAAGACTCCTTTTTAAAAAAAACATTTTTTAGAAAAATATTACTAGCTGGGTTGTAGCAAACACTAAATATTCTTTAAAGGGATGGGTATTTATTCTAAAGAAAACATTCTTTCCGTAGGGTTATTCACAAAAGTGAGAATTACTGGGAATTCGAGGTGGATTCTAAATTTAAGACCAACATTTTGATTCAAAACAATACAAATCTCTGTCCCCAATATCTCTGTGACACATTAACCCTTAATCTATCACTCTCCTTCTCACAATCCTCCTGATGTCTGCGCTCTATATCCTCATCATCAAACTCGGTTTTAAAACATCTTATTCTACAAATTATTCCACCAACCACATTCTTAATACTTTCATCATATTGACCCTCTAACTGACACAGTCTTCCTTCATCTGCTTTATTGTTTAAAAAAAATGTATCTATAAAATAGTACTATACCCTTCCTTATACGCTCGTTAGATGTTCCTCCAGGTCTCTCGTCAAATTATATGTAATAAAATACAAAACACAATCGGATCATAGAATAGTACATTATTAATGTACTTACAAACTTTAAAATGAAATCACCAAATCCCTTGATGTTATCTTCTTATAGACTCCCATTGATAAATCATAAAATAACGAAGTGAGAGAGGTCGTAATATTATTTACACATAGCATATAAAATTGCATATCACATCTACCTTCTGCAGGGAGTCTCACCCTCCCAAGTGGGAGCAAAACTTGGGAAATTCCCTACCGTCTCTGGTCTTCATAATTAAAAAAAGAAAATGTAATTCTTTATTTTTGTCCCAATCCATGGACATGGTAATAGAGATAAGCTATCAGTTACACATACATAGATCAAATAGGCTATAGACTAAGTTTTATGTTAAGGTAGGTAAACAAGGAGCGGTCATGAAATCCCCCCCCAAATACGAGAAGTTGAACAGGAATAGTCATAACCCCTAATTATTAGCCCACTTAATAAGTGCTACAAACTGGGGGTGTTGCCATCTTTTGGATCAACAGCAAAAACAAGTGTGAGAAAGGCTGAACTTGATGGACTCATGTCTCTTTTCAGCTATGTAACTATGTAAATAACGCTAAAACTTAAGAGTACAAGTGTGATGTAGTTGGTTATAGCCAAGTTGACTACTTTCTATCTGTAGATGAGGAACACGACAGATATAAAGATAACCCCCGAACTAAGGGGGACGTATACTTTTTTTAAGCATGCTTTTAAAATGTCAGCATCGATAACATTTTTCCTTTTTTTTGTATTTTTGTATTTTTTTTTTAACAAAGTGTAAATGGTAGTAAAAAAAATAAATCAAAAACATAACAGTAAACTTTAGTTCTAAAATGTAACTCATTAGACTCTGTTCAGTTTATAGGAAATCAAACTGCCCTTACTATGCTCCCTCACTCTACATCCATAGATAGGTATACATCCATCTAGACAACACTGCAGTACAAAATGAAGGCAAAATAAAACATACAGTGGCCATGGAAAAAGAAAAAAAGAGTAAACAACTAGTAATAAGTAATTGGAGCCTGGTTCCCTGGTCCACTAAAGTAGTGAGGTTTATATCTCAGCGTTGTAAATCAGCATATATAACAAAAACGCATTTCTGGTCTTTATAATAACCAAATGCAGCAAAACATTATAAGGAGAAAAAAATTTAATTATTAGAAAAAAGAGTGAACTCTTGCGGCACCATAACAACATCTTATTTCAGTTTTCTTTTCTTTTTTTCAGGTTTTCTTTTTTTTCCATTAATGACAATTAAGAAAATTGTCCATGACATGAAAGTATCTAGATTAGAGCATTCTATATAGAAGCTCTGTTCTATGATCCGGTTTGTGTTTTGCATCTGTTTTTGTGTTTCCTGTATCTCCTTACACCCGTTCCCCTTTAAATAATAAGCTTACAGACCTGGCTCTCAAAACGTGATAGATTGCTAACAGTTTCTCTCATAGAGATATATTCAAAGCAATGCTTTCAAAGCCGAAATGTTTTGGTGTACTGGAGTGTCCCTTCAATGCCATGTTTTCTAACATTGTACAACTGCTTAGGGAAGCTTGATACAGAAGATATGTTCACTGATCATTGCTAATGAAAGATGAAATGCTTGGAGCAGGTACAACTCTCACATGTAATTCAAATGTTTATAGCCCTATCGGTGTAAGAGAAGTTTAAAACCTACATTTAAGATAAACTTTAATACTGAGAAAATTAAGACTTTTTCCCCCTTAATATGACCTGAATGTTCCTCAAAGCAGCCACTTTCAATACTAGGATATAATTTACAGATTGAAAGATGGTCACCTTGCAATATGATTATCTAACCAATAATCTCATCTTTACTCTCTGGTCCTAAATAAACTAAAGTCAGACGTGTTACCTCTGTACCCATTAAACGCAATATCTCTACATTAAAATCACAAATCCCTGCATATCACTTTCTGGTCACTGCTCTGTGCTGTGTGTACAGGGGATTATATACATTAAACCTTTATTTTCTCTTTAGCTAGTGAAGGGAGCAAGCAAGAATATTTCTGGCACTACACTAAGCCTGCAGAGAATTATTTCGGCCATGATATGTTTGGCAGAACAAGCTCTTGTTTTACTTCTTAGTTGGACGTGTAGATATAACTTAATGCAGAAATGTTTGGTGGCAAATCTCCCAGACTGATTAGCTGTGTGTGGAAGTTACAAACCAGAGGCATCCTTGATCCACTGGAATTTATATGAGCATTAATGGGAGCAGTAAAATTCTGCCACTCTGGGTATCTTGATCCATTTTTATGGTGCCGGGCTGAGAGTGGTGAGCAGACTGTGTCTGGCTGATGGATAATGAAGCACCATTTTGAATTGGACCTTTTTATTACCATTCTGCAGATAACGGCACAGTGTAGCTGTGTCCGAATCTTTAATGCCAAAAACAATGACGCCTGATGCCTAGAGTGCAAGGTAATGTGAAGAATCTGTTCATACAGCGGGCCTCATGTGCACCTTGTAAAGATAGATTAATTGTATAGAGCTCATTAAGAAATACTAATATTAAAGTTTCCTGAGTAATGGGAAATTTTAAGAGTATAGAAACACAGGAATATTATGATATTTTGGAGGAATAGAATGTTAAATAACTCTGACAGGAGTAAAATTACAAAGCCAAAAATAAGGTTTATTGAAGGCATGAAGAGAGAAAGGGTTTCATGGTCTCACTGGTTAGAAACTCAGTGTTCTTCCGATCCAACAAACTTTTTATGAGAAGATCAATAAATGACCCAGAATGTTTTTAAATGTTAGTACTGGTTTATAAAAGGAAACAATTTATAACAAACCGCAATTACTTCAGTCCCTTTAGGTTCCACATGTTGTGCACACCGTGAACTCCATCAACCTATGCTGCTGAAGGTACTTACATCAGTATCATTTTTTTCTGGCAACCCACGGCATTACATAAAGATGGCAGAATACAAGGAAGCCACATTCTACATTCCCCATCATTTTAATGGATCTCCGTAAATTATTATTATTATTATTATTATTACTGGTATTTAAATAGCGCCAGCTAAGGGGGAGATTTAACAATAAATGAGACAATTACAAAAACTTACAGGAACAATAGGTTGAAGTGGGCCCTGCTCAAACGGAGCTTACAGTCTATAGGAGGTGGGGCAGAAAGCACAACAGGACAGGAGGTGGAGTGAAGCAGAGCTGGAGGAGAGAATAGAGTGCTGCCCTTTAGGAGAGAGCAAGGGACAGGTATGTGAGGTAGAGGTTACTCTGTGGGAGGCCATAAGCTTTTCTAAAGAGATGGGTTTTGAGGCACTTTTTAAATGATTGAAGACTAGGAGAGAGCTTGATGGTCATAGGCAGGCTATTCCAAAGGAAAGGTGCCACCTCTGAGAAGTCCTGCAAGCATGAGTTGGCTGTACGGGTGTGAGCAGTGGACAGGAGAAGGTCACGGGCAGAGCGGAGAGACCAAGAAGGGGCATACCTGCGGATCAGTGAAGAGATATAGGAGGGGCTAGAATTGGTCAGTGCTTTATAGGTGTGGATTAGTATCTTGAATTGACTCCTATAGGATACAGGCAGCCAATGTAAGGACTGGAAGAGGGGTGAGATGTGAGAGGAGTGACAGGAGAGGAAAGTCAGTTGCAGCATTCATTACAGACTGTAATGAAAGTAGATGTGTCCTGTATGAACCTACAATTGAACCTTGTTAACACCCCTTGGCCATCAATCAGACAACAGGTCCTGTTACTTCCCTGTTTTGTTTACTCAGTGGAGCTAAACTGAAGAAGCAGCAATTACTCCGAGCATCTGCCTTGCAAATACTTATCTGTGATTGGACAGACACAGAACGTCTGGGCGGGGTTAGAAGGTGAGGGCTTGCAAAGGCTGCAGACAAAAGATCTGCAGGTTTTGCAAGCTGTTTTTAGATATTTTTGTGTTTAAAAAATGTATAATTGGGGGGGCGGAGCTTGCTACCTGACCTGTTCGGATGCCATTTCTATCAGCTCCCAAAACCTGCAAAGCAATCCCCTCAAATTCGGCTTTTCTAAGATACCTCAAGCCTACAATATATCCAGCCCACTTCAGTGCAGCAAACCGCAACAATCGATGCCTTTCTTTCAGCCACAAAGACTGCCGAAACGGAGACGTAAGGTCGGGGCCTACCTCACGCCATCGATCCTAGGCCTCGAGTAGTTCCTGAATTGACATTCAGCAGAACACGCCAACATCACTCACCCTCCGGCGCTACCTGACACCTTTGCTTACATGCCGGCTATGGGACGCCTCTCCCAAAAAACCCAAGGCAGACATAGGGACACTGCTGCAAAGGCCTGCACAGCCTAAGCCTGCACCCGCGGAAGCACCACCACCAGCTGACCGGGCACCCAATCCAGCACAGCAAAGGCCTGAATTACCTAGGCACCCTCAGGCACTACAGCCTGACAGGGCATACCATCCAGCACAGCAAAGGCATGATTCACCAGGGCTCCCTCAAGCACAACAGCCTGACAGGGCATATACTCCAGCACAGCAAAGGCCTGACTCACCTGGTTACCCACAGGCACTACAGCTATCACCACTGGAGTCTTCAGATAACTCTGCCCCAACCACAAACTCCTGGCGCCTGACTCAGCCCTCATCAAAACTAAATTACACGCAGTCACGGAACTGGTGAGAGCTACCGAAGAAGAGGTAGAGACTGTACATGCTCACCTAAACCCGCTGGGAGACAATGAAACCTATCCAACAACAACAAATACATCTGTCACTCAAAATGACAGTCATGGAAGACTGGCAAAGCCGCTCACACAGAAAAATCAGAGCCATCCCCATGTCAGTTTTGGATGAAGAACTACCACATTACATTGGGCGCCTCTTACCTACGTTTCATCCCCATGCTGTGGCAAAGAAACTATTGACTGGGTATACTGCCTGCCAGTCACCACCCAACCAAGGTCCCTGATAACCAGAGATATCATCCTTCGATGTACCACAGTACAAGACACATCATGTCGGGATTGAAAGGCAAGACACCCTTGACATTCGAGAACTCCTCACTAACGTTCTACCAAGACCTGTCAAGAGCCACACTCCTGTGGAGCAAATCATATGGTCCAGTCACCACACAGCTAAGTTCGGCAGGAATAGCCTACAGGTGGGACGCTAACGGGTCTCTAGAAGTACCCCATGATGGAACTACCCATGTCATAACCTTCATGGAGGAAGCACCACCCCTCCTTGCCACCCTGGGGTTGCTCAATCCAACAGCTGCTCCACTGGAGAGACCTCCCTCGGAGGCATGGGATCCCAAGAACGTTACTCAGTTCGTACCAAGACCCAATGGATCACGACCTCCTCTGCCTTGAACGGGAGTGGACTGATAACACAAGTCTTGCTAGTATAACTGTTGCACATGTTTAATTTTGAGTTCGTAATTTGTTTTTTGTTGCATATGCTCCACTACCACAGGTCACTGTTCTATTAACCCTATCTTGTAGGGAGCCTGGGCTCTTAAAACCAATATAGCCAGCACAAAATTTGCCTAAACACTTAGCCTGAAACTTTTTTTAAAAAAAAAGTATAATTAAATATGTACATGTTTTCATTGTGGGAATATCTGCTGAATAGCGATTTATTTTATATAGGCAGTGGAGTGTCCCTTTAAGTCTCCCTTTAAGATACAGTATGAATGGAAGGCCCTGATTTTAATCTTACAGCTTTGTCTGATGTTATTTTATACAACGCTAAATGCAAGAAAAGGGGAATTATGAGAGCCCTATCTGTGAGCTTGCATTCTAAATGGATCACAGGTCGGGGAAGCAAGGATCAACAATAAACACAATGGTCACCAATGAACACATTGTAGAAAAAGAAAAGATTGATGAGAAGATGGCATGAGGAATTCTGGGTAATTCTAACAGAAAAGAAAGTTTACTCTGGACCCCATAACCACTGCATTGAGATAAATTCCATGTCTTGCGAAGGTCCAGGCAATTATGGGAAACCGTAGAGTACAAATTTAATGGGAAGCCAGGAGAAAGGTATGGATGCTTTTTGCATAAACAGTATATTCTAGGGAGATAATTGATATGTATGTAAACAAGTTGTTGAACCAAGGAGATATATCATTGTCATTATGGAGTCAAAAAGGATATTTTTTTCATTTTAATTGTAAATGGCTACAACTGGGTTTTTGCCTTCTTTTGGATCAACTTATACAATTATGTAACTATGTAATATGTAACTATGTTGCATCAGTACAGTTTTTTTCAGTATCTAAGGAGATGTGTCAGGATGAGGTTGGCATTATCCAAGGAGATGTGTCTGGGTGAGGTTGGCAGTATCTAAGGAGTTGGGTCAGGGTGGGGTTGGCAGAACCTAAGATGATGTGTCAGGGTAAGGTTGATAGTGTCTAAGGTGATGATGAGGTGAGGTTGGCACTATCTAAGGTGATTTTCTTTGTGGTGAGTTTGGCAGTATTTAAAGGGATGCGCCCAGGTGAGGTTGGCAGAATCTAAAGTAATGGGTCGGGTAAGGTTGGCAGTATCTGAGGCGATGTTTATGGGTGGGGTTGGCAGTATCTAAGGAGATGGGTGAGGTTGGCAGTATCTAAGGAGATGTGTATGGGTGAAGTTGGCATTATCCAAGGAGATGTGTCAGGATGAGGTTGGCATTATCCAAGGAGATGTGTCTGGGTGAGGTTAGCAGTATTTAAGGTGTTGTGTCAGGGTGGGGTTGGCAGAACCGCAGATGATGTGTCAGGGTAAGGTTGATAGTGTCTAAGGTGATGATGAGGTGAGGTTTGCACTATCTAAGGTGATTTTTTTGGGGGGTGAGGATGGCAGTTTTTAAAGGAATGCGCCCAGGTGCGGTTGGCAGAATCTAAAGTAATGGGTCGGGTAAGGTTGGCAGTATCTATGGAGATGTGTTGGGGTGAGGTTGGCAGTATCTAAGGTGATGGTTATGGATGAGGTTGGCAGTATCTAAGGAGATGTTGCGGGGTGAGGTTGGCAGTATCTAAGGCGATAGGTCTGGGTGAGGTTGGCAGTATCTAGGGAGTTGTTATGGGGTGAGGTTGGCAGTATCTAAGGAGATGTGTATGGGTGAGGTTGGCAGTATCTAAGGAGTTGTTATGGGGTGAGGTTGGCAGTATCTAAGGACATGTGTCTGGGTGAGGTTGGCAGTATCTAAGGACATGTGTCGGGTGAGATTGGCAGTGTCTAAGGACATGTGTCGGGTGAGGTTGGCAGTGTCTGAGGGGATGTGTCGGGTGAGGTTGGCAGTATCTAAGGGGATGTGTCAGGATGAGGTTGGCAGTCTCTAAGGAGATGTGTCGGGTGAGGTTGGCAGTATCTATGGGGATGTGTCAGGATGAGGTTGGCAGTCTCTAAGGAGATGTGTCAGGGTGAGGTTGGCAGTATCCAAGAAGATGTGCAGGGATGATTTGGCCAGCGTTACTAATGTGGTCCAGTGTTTTTGTCTATTTCCTCTTTAATAAGTACCAATAACACTCCATAAACATTATTCTCTCTCGCAGAATGCGAGACCGTTATTTTGGATGTAATAAACAGTGAGTGAAATTTAGCAGAGTTTGTGGTGGTTTCATGGTACATCAGAGAGAAGGAAGGGTACCCTGGGTATATCAGACATAACATTCTGTCAGAAAGCAGATAAACTGTTTATTTTTGGAGATTTTCAATATTTTGTAGATTGCAGAACATGTTGTAAGGACTATGGCACAGCGTATACTATTTTAAAAAAGTTTTTCCACTTTTACACTATTAGTGCAAGATTTCCCAGTCAGAATTAACATTTACTGTGCTCAGCACCCATCACAGCAACAAATATCCACAAGAAACTTCCTAAATTAAGTGGGACCCGGATAACCTCCATCAGATATACCAATGTGGTAACATTACCTTTTATTAAGGAATTTATGGAGATTAATAAGCGCTTCTATGGCAGTTGTGTGTGTTTGAACTTTACGTTTCGGTTTTACATTAGAAACTCTTCAACCCTTTTATATGCATCAACGGATCGCCCCCTCTTCTGTAATCAACAGGGTATAGAAGATTGGTGCTGATGTTTTTTAATGGCTGGTGATCACAGGGAAAGGAAAAATAGATGGGGCTGAATCTTTAAATACCAACTGCTATCAGTGTTCTCATGTCAAACTGAGGTTACACACCAAAGCTATCAACTCTTACTATGGCATCACATCACACAGTCCCGGTGTTGTTTTTTCCAAGACACTGGGGAAGGCTTCTAGCAGGCTCCCTGCTCTCCCAACCAGCAGGAAGGGGCTGCTGGACTGAAAAGGAGCCAGGCTGGCTGGGTTAGGATCTGCATAGTGGAGGCAGATAAGCTTCTCTGACATAAATTAGTGTAGTCCTTGACAAGGGGGACATTGACCAGAAGCCCTGCTGACAGAGAGCCAGGGAAACCTCGTAGGCCCACTCAGATCATTTACAATAAATGTTGCCCCTCCTGAGCAGTTAACGAAGTCTATGTCCGTTTCACCTTAAAGAACAGATTTGCACTGTCAGAGCTAAAGCGTGAAACATCTGCTGAACCGCCCAGCTTGCCCAATGACATACATTTTAATTATTATTACTAATTATTGTTTTTATAGCAAGAAAATGTCCTGAACTGCTTTAATAGCAAATAAAAAGTTTTCCTCCTCTGACCTCTGAGCAGGCAGGAGAGTAAGCCAATTGTGATTGGGGTCACCTGTCTTTGGGGGCTCATGATGATTTTTCTGCAAAATTGTTTACTGACTGGGGCTTGGTCTTGCTGACTCATGGTATACAGCTAAATTATTATTCTGTTATTACAGTTACAGGGTTATATACTAGAGTGAGAATTGTCATAAATGCAAAGTGAATTCAGAGTCAAGTTTGGCTACTTTGGCTTTAAATTTGAAATTCACTTTGAACCCCCGCAATTCTCACTTTAGTAAGTAACCCTGTTAGTCTTCATACCACTGCGGATTTAACAAAAGCCCTCTGTAAAATCAGACAGACACACACACATACACATATGCACACACATACACAGACACACACACATCCTTGTGTTACAGAAACAATTATAATGTGGAGGGTAGGGACTTTAGTGGGGGACTGAAGCTGTAGTGTATGGGACTGTAGTGGGGAATAGGGGCTGTAGTGGGAAGATAGGGGTTGGGTGGTTAGGGGCTATAATGGCGGGACACATTGTTTATAATGTCTTGGCACCCGGTAACACATTGTTTATAATACCTTGGTATCCGGTAACACATTGTTTCTAATACATTGGTATCCAGCAGGGCCAGACTGGGAAAAAAATTAGGCCCAGGAATTTTTCAATTAGAGCGGCCCCCCAAGAAGGGGGCGCGGCCAGAGAGGGTGTTTTTTGTCATCACTAATGACAAGTACGCCCCTTCTGAAAGTGAGCATGTTGGTTCAATGCGCAGAGCCCCGCTGAAGAGCTCTAGCATTAAAAAAAGGCCCTGAATTTGTTCTGCGCAGCGCAAGCAAATGTAATAACATGCTTGCGCTGTGTTTGCTTTTAAATTGTCTTTGGTGTCTCCACAAGTGGGATACCAGAGGACAAAAGGGCCAGGAAAGTGTATGGTGCATGTGTTTGGCGGATGCTTGTGGGATTGCCTGTGTGTAGAGTGTGGTGTGGTATTGTGTAAATAGGTCAATTTTGTGGTGTAATATGTGTGGCTAGGGGCTGTAGAGAATGCGTGTATAGGGGCATAGTGTTATAGGGGATGTAGCGAGTTTGTGCATACGGGCAGTAGTGTGTGTGTATAGGTGACGTAGTGTGTATAGGGGTTGTAGAGAGGGTGTGTTTAGAGAATGTTGTATGTGTTTGCTTACAAGGAATGTGTGTGTAGGTGGTGCAGTGTGTGTGTGTAAGAGATCTAGTGTGTAAAGGACCGAGTGTGTGTGTGTGTGTGTGTGTGTGTAGAAGATTAAGAGTGCATATAGGGTAAGGGATCTAGCGTGTATCTGGAGCGTAATGTGTGTAGTGG
>OW240917.1:252298255-252647983 GCA_933207985.1 Pelobates cultripes | reverse complement strand
TCCATGGCCCATTAGCCTCAATTGTAGTCTCTACTGGGGCCTCGAAGGGCTTATTGCCCTTTTGTTCCTTGTGTCTAAAGATTGTGTAGGGTGTGGCTGGAGGCGGTGCATGGAGGCGGGACAAGGGTGGCGCTTGCTGCAGAGTATGGGTGGGGCCTGTAAGGGGGCCCTTGATTTATTTTGCCCGGGGGCCCTGAGGGTTCTCAGTCCGCCCCTGGCTGTATATGTGTGGGAGTAAGGGTGCTTTCTGTCTGAGGGTGTTGTGTGTGTCTGGTGGTGCTGTGTGTGTCTGTGTGTGTCTGGGGGTGCTGCGTGTGTCTGGGGGTGCTGTGTGTGTCTGAGGGTGCTGTGTGTGTCTGGGGGTGCTGTGTGTGCCTGAGGGTGCTGTGTGTGTCTGGGGGTGCTGTGTGTGTCTGAGGGTGCTGTGTGTGTCTCAGGGTGCTGTGTGTGTCTGGGGGTGCTGTGTGTGTCTGGGGTGCTGTGTGTGTGTGTTTGGGTGCTGTGTGTGTGTGTCTGGGTGCTGTGTGTGTGTGTTTGGGTGCTGTGTGCGTGTCTGGGGTGCTGTGCGTGTCTGCGCTGTGTGCTTTTGCCCTGTGTGTGTCTGGGGGTGCTGTGTGTGTCTGGGTGCTGTGCGTGTTTGGGTGCTGTGTGTGTCTGGGGGTGCTGGTGTGTTTGGGTGCTGTGTGTGTGCGGGGGCTGTTAGGGAATTTATTTTAAAATTTTTTTTTTATTAATAATTAAAAAAGAAAAGTTATGTCCCCCCCTTCTTACCTTTAGCCTGGGGGGTGGGGGGTAGCCATTCTGCCTTGAGGGGGGGACCATGCTGCATTCCCTGGTGATCCTAGTGGTGAGAGTGAACTCTAACCTGCAGGCTAGAGTTCACTCTCACGAGAGCTGAGCGTTGCCCTGCGGCAACGCTCAGAATCCTGCGAGAGGACCCGGCGGAGCTGCTTGTTAGAGCTCCGCCGGTCCTCTCTCCTGCCTCCCTCCCTCCCCAGCCGGCGGCCGCATCTCCATGCCTCTGGGCCAGTGAGGGAGATCTCCCCACTGGCTCATGGAGGCACACAGCAGGCCCGGCGCTCGGATAGCGCTGGCCCTGCAGGGGCCGGCCGGGGAGATCCTGTGATCTCCCTGCCGGCCTCGGCCCCACGGCCATCGCGGCCCACCGGGCATTTGCCCGGTATGCCCGATGGCCAGTCTGGGCCTGATATCCAGTAACACATTGCTTATAATACCTTGGCACCCGGTAACATTTTGTTTGTAATGCCTTGGTATCCGGTAACACATAGTTTATAATACCTTGGCATCTGGTAACACATTGTTTATAATACCTTGGCACTCAGTAACACATTGTTTATAATACCTTGGCACCCGGTAACACATTGTTTATAATTTGGCACCCGGTAACACATTGCCTTGGCACCCGGTAACACATTGTTTATAATACCTTGGCACCCGGTAACACATTGTTTATAATACCTTGGCACCCGGTAACATATTGTTTGTAATACCTTGGCACCCGATAACACATTGTTTATAATACCTTGGCACCCGGTATCAAATTGTTTATAATGCCTTGGTATCCGGTAACACATTGTTTATAATACCTTGGCACCCGGTATCACATTGTTTATAATGCCTTGGTATCCAGTAACACATTGTTTATAATACCTTGGCACCCGGTATCACATTGTTTATAATGCCTTGGTATCCGGTAACACATTGTTTATAATACCTTGGCATCTGGTAACACATTGTTTATAATACCTTGGCACTCATTAACACATTGTTTATAATACCTTGGCACCCGGTAACACATTGTTTATAACATTTGTTATTTATTATTTTATGTGTATATTTTTTACACTCTGGGCTACTATACAAATAGGGGTAAGTGGAATTCCAATTTTGTTATATATTACATGATTGTCTGCTTTGGGTTCCCCCCCATAGTGCCCAGTAGTGCATATACTTTTATACATTTTTATACAATAAATATTTTGTACTTAATCTTGGAGTCTCATCTACCTGATTCACCTTTTTCGTTAGCCAGGATTTGGCACCCCTGAGCCTGATTTACAGAGCCTGGTACGGCTCTGGAGCATGTGAGTGAGAGTCATATGTTCATTTATTTTCCATCAGTCATTATACAGTTTGCACTATGTTGTTTTTTATTTTTTTCTAGTTTATATCCCAATCAAGCTCTACGCTGTTTGTATTACAGTTTTATATTGGTAATATTACTCATTTTTGCTGTGATCACATTGGGGAGGTGTATACACTGGTACATGTTTCTTTAAATTACATTGTTTATAATGCCTTGGCACCCGGTACCACATTGTTTATAATACCTTGGCACCCGGTAACATATTGTTTATAATGCCTTGACACCCGGTAACACATTGTTTATAATGCCTTGACACCTGGTAACACATTGTTTATACTGTCTTGGCACCCGGTAACACATTGTTTATAATGTCTTGGCACCTGGTAACATATTGTT
This sequence comes from Pelobates cultripes, assembly GCA_933207985.1. Lineage (NCBI taxonomy): Eukaryota > Metazoa > Chordata > Amphibia > Anura > Pelobatidae > Pelobates > Pelobates cultripes. The sequence goes on along the minus strand of OW240917.1, from coordinate 252,645,480 downwards.
TATAATGCCTTAACACCCGGTAACACATTGTTTATAATACCCTGACACCTGGTAACACATTGTTTATAATACCTTGACACCCGGTAACACATTGTTTATAATGTCTTGGCACCCGGTAACACATTGTTTATAATGCCTTGTCACCCGGTTACACGTTGTTTCTAATGCCTTGTCAACCGGTAACACAATGTTTATAATACCTTGGCACCTGGTAACGTTTTGTTTATAATGCCTTGATACCCGGTAACACATTGCTTATAATACCTTGGCACCCGGTAACACATTGTTTATAATACCTTGTCACCCGGTAACACATTGTTTATAATGCCTTGGCCCCTGGTAACACATTGTTTATAATACCTTGGCACCTGGTAACGTATTGTTTATAATGCCTTGATACCCGGTAACACATAATACCTTGACACCCGGTAACACAATTTTTATAATGTCTTGGCACCCGGTAACACATTGTTTCTAATGCCTTGACACCCGGTAACACATTGTTTCTAATGCCTTGTCAACCGTTAACACATTGTTTATAATACATTGGAATCAGGTAACACATTGTTTATAATACCTTGGAATCCGGTAACACATTGTTTCTAATACATTGGCACCTGGTAACACATTGTTTATAATACATTGGTGCCCAGTAACACATTGTTTATAATTCCTTGGTATCCGGTAACACATTGTTTATAATACCTTGGCATCATTGTTTATAATGCCTTGATACCCGGTAACACATAATACCTTGACACCCGGTAACACAGTTTTTATAATGTCTTGGCACCCGGTAAGACATTGTTTCTAATGCCTTGACACCCGGTAACACATTGTTTCTAATGCCTTGTCAACCGTTAACACATTGTTTATAATACATTGGAATCCGGTAACACATTGTTTATAATACCTTGGAATCTGGTAACACATTGTTTATAATACATTGGCACCTGGTAACACATTGTTTATAATACATTGGTGCCCGGTAACACATTGTTTATAATGCCTTGGTATCCGGTAACACATTGTTTATAATACCTTGGCATCTGGTAACACATTGTTTATAATACCTTGGCACTCAGTAACACATAGTTTATAATACCTTGGCACCCGGTAACACATTGTTTATAATGCCTTGGCACCCGGTAACACATTGTTTATAATACCTTGGCACCCGGTAACATATTGTTTATAATGCCTTGACACCCGGTAACAAATTGTTTATAATGCCTTGACACCTGGTAACACATTGTTTATAATGTCTTGGCACCCGGTAACACATTGTTTATAATGCCTTGGCACCTGGTAACATATTGTTTATAATGCCTTAACACCCGGTAACACATTGTTTATAATACCCTGACACCTGGTAACACATTGTTTATAATACCTTGACACCCGGTAACACATTGTTTATAATGTCTTGGCACCCGGTAACACATTGTTTATAATACCTTGGCACCCGGTAACGTATTGTTTATAATGCCTTGATACCCGGTAACACATTGTTTATAATACCTTGACACCCGGTAACACATTGTTTATAATGTCTTGGCACCCAGTAACACATTGTTTATAATGCCTTGGCACCCGGTTACACGTTGTTTCTAATGCCTTGTCAACCGGTAACACATTGTTTATAATACCTTGGCACCTGGTAACACATTGTTTATAATACATTGGTGCCCGGTAACACATTGTATATAATACCTTGGAATCAGGTAACACATTGTTTCTAATACACTGGCACCTGGTAACACATTGTTTATAATACACTGGTGCCCAGTAACACATTGTTTATAATACCTTGGAATCCGGTAACACATTGTTTATAACCACTTGGCACCCGGTAACACATTGTTTATAATACATTGGTGCCCAGTAACACATTGTTTATAATACCTTGGAATCCGGTAACACATTGTTTATAATTCCTTGGCACCCGGTAACATGTTGTTTATAATGCCTTGGTGCCCGGTAACACATTGTTTATAATACATTGGTGCCCGGTAACACATTGTTTATAATACCTTGGAATCCGGTAACACATTGTTTATAATTCCCTGGCACCTTGTAACATGTTGTTTATAACCACTTGGCACCCGGTAACACATTGCTTAATATACCTTGGCAATCGGTAACATATTTTGTCAGATCTGTCAGAGAAGGAACCTGTACTCACTTCTCTGCCCATAGAAATACACAGAGTGGGGACCCCACCTTACTTCACTAGATTTTAAAGAGGACCTGAGATGCCACTGTGCCCATGCATGGTTGGCGACTTTTTTTGAACCCTGCATCCAGCGAAATTGGGGCTGTCTAGCCAAACCTATATACTTAACAAAAGAGGGAGCAACTTAAAGGCTTCTGATTTATGGATCCATTTCTTTGTCTGGCCGAGTTCGTTCCTGTGAATTAAAACCAGTCACAGGAACCTTTAAAGTGAGTGTATTTTATTTTCATTTTTGTTTTCTCATTTCTGTTGTTTGCAGTAAAAATAGTAATCTCCTGGAATGTCCATTTAACATGTTTGCCATTTTAGAGTAAAAAAAAACCCCAAAACATGATTATATTATATCCCCATTGTTTGTCGCTATGAAACCTGTAATTATAATTACTATTTGAAGTAGATCACACTATAGTCCAGCTCCCTTTATGACGTCTATGACCGCTTGTTTCAGCAGAGTCGTCATGTTTCCGGATGATCCATTTAGTCATTGTGCGACTCTGCGGACTTTGTTGTCGCTATAATCTGTAAGCTCATTTGAGCAGGTTGCTCATCTACCTATTGTTCTTGTAACATTTTGTAATTGTCCCATTTATTGTTAAATTTCACCCTTTCATAAAATTGTGAAGCACTGCGGAACAAGTTGGTGCTACGTAAATACCTGTACTAATAATAATATAAAACTGATCATTTGCTCTGCAGTCGGCACTGAGAATACTGACAGCTTGTTTGTAATTACAAGGAGGGACTGGCTATTGTTACACTTTGCCTGACACCTCTCTGTCTTTTTCCAGGGGTATAGAGATAACATCCCCAAATTCTCCTGTGGCTGCCAGTCTCAGATCCCTCCTACACTCCTTGGCGTCTCCTTGTTTCCCTTTGAAAATCTCCTAATTTATCATTGCATTGAGGAGACACTGGCTGGGCCTCTGGAGTCTAGGAGCTGTCAGCGGGAGCACATTATCTATCCAAAATGTTTACCTAACCCTTTGTCATACAGGCCTCCAAACAATGGGCGTGCAATCTGGACAATAACATCACATTGTACAAGCTTGGCTAGATAAAGATGGAACCTCTTGATGTTCTTAGCTCAGTAAACGTTATAATACTTAATAATAAACATATCAAGCTTTAGTGGCCTCTTCACTGCATTAGTGACAAGTGAACACTTTAGTGCTTAGAGTTGGGCCTCGCTTCCCACACAGGGGCTAACAGAGTCTGCAGGCTGGGGAAAAAATATGTATTTAGACTGGAGAGTCTGCATTCAGGGAAAGAGTCTGCATTCAGGGGATTAAGTCACTGGCTAGGGGAGATAGTCTGCAGATTAGGGAGAGAATCTGCATTCAGAGGAAAGAGTGCAGGCTGGGGAGAGAGTCTGCAGGCTGGAGAGAGAATATGTGTTTAGACAGGAGAGTCTGCATTCAGGGGATAAATCTGCAGGTTGGGGGGAGAGTCTGCAGGTTGGGGAAAGAGTTTTCAGGCTCGGGGGAGAGTCTGCAGGCTGGGGGGAGTTTAGGATCTTGGCTTGGGTCATAAAATTGGGTTCAGTTGATATTTTGGCGCAGACACTTCATATTGATTAGGACGCAAACAACTGCCCATGTGACATTGATTTCTATGCAGACTGTTTCCCCAATCTCAATGTATCCTTCCTGGTAAAATATTTTATAAATAAATAAAGCATTGCCTTCCGTACATTATTGGACACCGCTTTGATGATGGACGAGTCTAATGAAGTTGTCTTGCAGAATTATTTTTATATATATTATAGAAAATGCCAATAATAATAATTACAGGATCAATATCCACGCTACCCTGTAAACAGTCTATGTCTTCTAAGCCAGGAACTAAATGTATGTTTGTTTATCTCTGCTAAAGAAGCCTCTCAATGTTTTGAGCAACTGTGTTGCTCCTCTTGGTGCTGTTGGTGATGCCGTGTGAGATTTATGAAGATGTGATTTTTGGATTCCATGTCTCTATTCTGTTTGGTAATGTGGGCTGGATCTCTGTGCTACACACCTCTTTGTCTGAAAGGCTAGGGTACTGCGTCTCTGGCTTACGTAAAGAAATGCATGATGTGAATCATTCGGTAGGACACAATACCCTATAACTCCAGCTGTTTAGGGAAGCAATTAACAGTCTAACTGCAAAGCCATTATTTCTGGGAAGCATGAAAAAACTGCGCATCTGCATAATAATTCATAACCACCAAAAAACAGTCTCTGTAGTGTACTCACAGTCTGTTGGTTTACACATTACTCCTAAATAATACTTTATATTACCAGCAATTAGTGACCGACCGCAGCCACTCACCTGTCCTAATCCTGCCCTAGAATAGTTGTTTTAACCTCGAGAATGTGCAAAGTATGAGCATCAAGTGAGCAATAATAAACCTTTTCCATGGAATTGTCTTTTGAGCATAATATGATTATGAACACTGTGTTCAAGCTATGTGCCCCTGCACAGGAGCCTGGGAATATTTTGTGTTGCCCTCATTATGATGTTGCTGCCCTCATTATGATGTCGCAGAGATTTGACACAGTAAATTGTTTTATTATGGGTCATATTGGAAGAGATTTAATAACGAGTGACATAAGGAAAAATGTCAAAAGAGAAGCTATCGCTATGGAAACCAATGGAATCTTCCATGACACCACGGTTGTGACGAGAGCAATCTTGCCACATTGCATTGGAGAAGCCTGGTTTCTCGCCTGTTGCCTTTGGATTATGGCCCCATGTTAAAAGGCTTTATTTTCCCTTGCAAAGACAAGAAAGCCGGGTCATTTGGTGCTTGCCCTGTTTGAGCAGTGATACCCCAGATAGCTATGCCATGGAGCCCATTCGTATAATGAAAGACTATGGAAAAGACTATGGCTCCATGGCAATTGAACTGTATCTGTGTGCTCTGAGCGCCATTTAGTAATAATGTGCGCTTAGACCTAAGCTATCTGGGCATATGTTGCATGTCTGTATTTTATGTCATAAATGCAACCTTGTGTATTTTATTGTATTTTACTGTCTTTTTGCTGCCATGTGTTCAATGAAGTTTTGCCTCTGTCTTTGGAGATAATTGGATTACTTCTAATTATCTCCAGGATAGAAGACTCTGTGGAACTGGTTTTGGGCAGAAAAGCCATGCTTCCTGTGGTCACAAAGGACTACGATCTATCCTTTGAACCACTGGACCAATTTGTATGATTATGACGTATTTGGAGTATGCTGATTCTGAAAATGTAAGTTTTATGTGAATGTGATGCATACTTTTCAAGTTATGAATAATGTGGAAAAATTGTATTTTGCTTGTGCTAAATTACATTACCCACTGTGTAAGGTAATTGAATCACATGCAGAGGGGAGGAATTTGTGTGGGAGTGTCTGAGTGTATTGTATGTGTTTATTGGTTGTGTTCCAAAACCCTGTGGGTGGTACTAATGTGTAAGAATGTGTACATAAGCACAATAAACCCACAGCTCTGTCTGTTCACTGCTTGACTCTCAACACGGAGCTTTGTCTCGTTCTTGGGGGGATTTATTGTATGCTGTTCCAGTTTGACTGCTAGGAGTGTAAACCTATTCGTATGGTTTTTCCTATTCGGCTGTTTACAGCATTCATATGGTTTCCTGTTCGGCAGATTGGTGTTCTGCAGTAGCTGTGCCTGCATCTCTAAAAGGGGATGATCGCCTAAACGGTTTTAACTCCTTGTGTACTGAAACGGTCCGTTACAACGGTAACTGCTGCACTCTTCTGTCAGCGACATTTCTCCTTTCGCTTTCGTGCACAGAGTGAGCAGGATGTTACAGTTCATGTTGTACTAATGCAAATATTGCAATAGATTATATATGGTTATATATACTCTGGTGTAAACTCACCCAGACAATCGTGTGATCCAGAGCAGACTTGTGGGGCAGTTACTGCCATCATACTTGTATCTTTCATCGTGTGGCAATAAGGACAATCCAGAAGTGTTGAGAGATTCATTGTGGTTTTCACAAAGAAAAGAAATGTATCTCTCAGTCTGCAAGCTGCGTTCAATGGTAGAAACCAGTTACTTACTGGGACACGATCCAGAAAGCGACGGTTCATTGTCTACCACCATTAACATTATTAAAAAGGGCTGAAGGTGCGCAACTGTGTATTCCTATTTTTTACAATATTGGTGACTGTTCTTATTGTGTAATGTCTTTATGACAGTGGGCTCTCTTCCAAACACTTAGTAAGGGTTAATCCTGTGTGTAAGTAATGGCACGTAGCACTGGTAGATATTTATTGCATTGTTTTGTTCTCACACACAGGGATACGTGTACCCATACAGAAACACAGGGCCATGTCAGCAGGCTTCAACTAAGTGTTGGTGTGGAGGATTACTCTATCCTGACACCCTTTTTGTTCTTAGCCTTAGATAGTATTATTTTCCCCACAGGTCACTTCAGATATGTTCTTCTTAACCATTCAGCTACTACTAGTAGCATTACTTTATTGGGCCCAGTAATTTTGACCCTGAGTGTACTTGGGTATATAATTCCCTGTGGGCTAATATTATTGCTAAAATGCAAGATCAGAATGAGAGACCTGCAGGGTCTGTGTGTCCCACACAAGGGGTTCCCCCCTCAGGCACGGAATGTAAGGATGACGCCAGCTTTAAGGTCTGCTTAATTACCTGCTCCTAGTTCTTGGGATCCGCTGTAGCTGCATCAGGGTTTTGGTATGTGGCTACACAAACGCTGGTGCTCAACACCAGGGGGCGTGCGGTTACCCTGCACCAGACCCTGCTAATCCACCTCCACACTGTGACTCCTACTCTGAACATCAGGCATACTGGGTCCCGGTCCACAAAGCGCCGCCCAGACAGTGTCTGGGTCCCGGGCTCCAGACCACTCACCCTGACAGGAAGGACGTAACAAACTACTGGCGGAATGCCCACGGCCCATCCTTCCAGACTCAGTGGGAAAAACCCCTGACGTGGATCCCCAGTTGGTCCAATTTTTAAATAAATCTGGTTGGAAACCGAGGAGAGGCTTAGACTTTTCTCTTCGGAACTGCCAGGACAAGTTCCTGGACACTTTGGGGCCCATCTCTAAGCTATATGAGTTTGTGGAATCTGCCCAATTGGGTGAGAGTGACTTCGATTTCGAAGTAGCGAAAGGCTGGTTGCAGAGGTTAGTCTGCGTGGTGGGTGACGCCAATGCGGCCATGGCAACCAAACGCCACAAGGCGATTCTCTTGAAAATAGAGCCCAAACTGGTCAGTATGGCAACCAATGAGCCGGGGCCAGCCGCTGAAGGCTTACTTTTTGGTGAATCCTTAATTAAGGATCCTGGGCTGTACGTAAAAACATTTAAAGCAATAGACAAAGCTCAGACTTCTCTTAAGAGAGTATTTGCACCTTGGGTTTTTGGAGGGGTTGGTAGGGGTAGGAGCTGTCTATCCGGCCGTGGATTTCGAGGCTCATTTAGAGCCGGCAGAGGCTCCTTTAATACCCAAACACCGGTACCAGAGCGAAACTATACCCCGTTCTTCCCATCTCGTGGATGCCCTTGGAACTCCTGCGGACCACAGGGGTCTGTCTCAGGCAGACGACCTTATGGTGAGTACTGAGTATCTCCATTTTTCCCATATAAAAGTTGGGGGCAGATTGGCACTGTTTCACCATGCTTGGAAAATGCTAACCTCAGATGTTTGGGTATTAAATACAATACAGGGGTACCTATTGGAGCTAGTCTCTCACCCTACTCAGGTGCAGTTCCCTCGAGAACTAAACATGGCCAACGAACACCACACGATGATCTCGGCAGAGATTGCAGATTTGGTGTCAAAACACGCTATTCAACAAATCCCATGGGACACAGAAGGGTTCGTGAGCAACCTGTTTCTGGTCCCCAAGAAAGGGGGTGGGGTATGCCCAGTAATCAGTATCCGACCCCTTAATGCGTTTGTCCAATATCACCATTTCAAAATGGAGGGTATTCATTGCCTTCGGGATATCCTACTACCATCAGATTGGATGGTCAAAATAGATTTACGGGATGCTTATCTGACATTCCCTGTCCCGGAAGTGCACCAAAACCTACTGCAGTTTCAGTGGCAAGGAACAAAGTGGAGGTTTGTTTGTCTACCATTTGGCCTGTCCTCTGCTCCATGGTGCTTCACAAAGGTACTGAAGCCGGTGATTGCCTTCCTGCGCACACGAGGGGTCAGATTAATAATTTACCTAGACAATATCCTTCTCCTGTCTCAATCTCAATCCCAATTACGTGTTCACTTGTCTTGGACAACCCACCTTCTCCAGAATTTAGGATTCTTGGTGAATTGGGAGAAATCAGTTCTTCAATTCGTGTTTGTTGGAATATTTTGGAACTTACAATATGGTCTTCGGGATCTACGCAGAAAGAGGAGGAGTCAAGGAGCACCACACCCATATGGATAGTACTGGATGCTGGTTGGTGCCACTGTTACCAGGCTGTTGTTATGTTTTTTTCTATGATTCTCTCATACTTCCTTTTTCTTGCTGCTGGGAGTATAATAAAGAAAGAGAATGCATAATACTCGCCTCCGTGTCATTAATAAAATCATGACTTTACGTCACGTTAATAGTAAAATCTGAGAATTTTTTCTGGGGAGTCTCCTAGTCACCATATTTTACATTCACTGGTTCCTATACTGTACTGCACACTGTACTGTATTCCGGTAATCTATTGGGAACACGTACGTAGTGTTTTGGCACCCTGTGAGAAAGGCTTTGTAGGGAGCCGCCACACTGCCTGTAGCTTCCCAATAAATCTTCAGTACATGGCACTTCTTATTGAAGTGCTAGTGTGTGAGGGTTTGGCCATGCAAATGACAGATACCATCTGATTGTGATTTAAGTGGGGTAAATAACATTGCTTCCTATTTGGCTATGGAATTAGTATCCTGTATGGTGTGCTTAACATAATAAGATAAATTAAGGATTTGTGATTGTTGTTGTTCCCAGGTTAAAGAGGAAAAGATTTACATGTAAAACTGTTCAATATTATGTCCATAGACTCCTCAGAGCAACAATGATTACTTGTACGCATTGTCTCTTCCTCTCTAATGGAGCGCACTTTTCATCCTATCCCTGCAGACCTGACAAGAAATGCACCCAAACAATAACAAACTGGGATTGTTTATGCCAGACAACGAACTGGGTCTGAATGAGACCACAGACCAAACACAGACCCTTGACGCTTTTTTCCCAGGGCCGGCTGCAAAGAAAAGCGAGAGGGCTGGGACTACTCTGCTAAAACACTTGTTAAGTCAATGTGTTGAAACAATCCGGGCGGACTTGAGTCTTGTGCCCCTTAACACAACAGTCTAATGACTCTGTGTTAGTGTGCCTTAAGAATAAAGCTTCCATTCCCACAGGTACAATCAATCGTGACCTGGATTCCCAAATCTGCCATTTCTATCAGGGCCTTGGCAATGCAACTCTGATGTTATTACAATATAGATTAAAGGAGATCTGTCACTTACCGTGATTTATTTAATATAATGTTTACTTATCCCTACACAAAAAAAATTATATTATAAGGGGAAATTAAATGTCGACTTTCACAGCTCTTTATCCTGTAACTGGGCACCTCCATCTTAGCTCCCTGTCAATCATTGTTATAAGCTCCGCCCTTTACACCTGGCAGTCAGTATAGAGAGAGACACCTCCATCTTAGCTCCCTGTCAATCATTGTTATAAGCTCCTCCCTTTACACCTGTCAGTCAGTATAGAGAGAGCCACCTCCATCTTAGCTCCCTGTCAATCATTGTTATAAGCTCCGCCCTTTACACCTGGCAGTCAGTATAGAGAGAGCCACCTCCATCTTAGCTCCCTGTCAATCATTGTTATAAGCTCTGTCTCTTACACCTGGCAGTTGGTTCGAGCTTGTGGGTAGCTCCGAACCTGGTGTGTGTAGGGTGTATCTCAGGTATACGCCTACATTGTGGAATATGGTAAATCATGCCTACGGTGGCAATGGTTTATATGGTTATATGTAAGATTATGTGTTAGAATGTGGTATCATTGATTTTTTTTTTTTTTTTAATTCTTTATTTTATTTGACAAAGTATTATAGAACAAGGCAAGATCCGGTTTAAGCATATACCGTGGTCAAGTATAACATAACATATTACAGTATAGGCATACAGTTGATAAGCGTGGTAGACATCAGATGCTACAATAAGTGCCTGTAGCACAGGACTCTTTATTAGGGGGCTTGGACATCACTTTTGTGCTGTCGATTTTTTTTATTGTATATTGAGTCAGTTACAGGTGGCCAGAGCGTGAAGGTGGGTTTCTGTAGGCATTCGGTGGTGCCTATCCTAGCGCTATTGGAGGGTTTCAGGGTACCGTTGGGTGATGAGATATCTCTTAATGATGCTGTGGAGTCTCCAACTATGTTAGATACAGGTGACGGCCCTTCTGACTTGTTCCAGCTGCAAATTGTCCCCTGTATTGTGGAGCCCGCGTTCAACTCCTGCTTTGTACTAGATACAACTGAAATACACTTTGGCCTGACTGGGCCCCCCTCCACTCCCTGGCGCCTACCTGCCTGGCGTGTGAATTCGTGCGTGTTTGCGCTGATAGTTCGCTTCAGTGTGCTATCATTGCCTGCGTGTGCTTAATGTGTATATTGTATCAAGCGGGCCCTCGTCTAAGGCGAGGACCCGGGTAAGAAGATAAGAGAAAGGTAGAGTGAAGATAGAAAGGAGGGTGGGGGGGTGGGTGGACCAGGCGCCCGGGCAGGCGGGGGGAGCCCAAGGGGACGGGGGGGGGGGAAGAAGGAGGCGGGGAGAGGGCGGCGGGAAGGGGGGAGGGCACCAAGCAGACTAGCATCTTCCACCTCTCGGACCCCCCGGGCCGCGGCCCCGCCAAGCGCAAGGACGGTTACTCCGCCAGGGGGCAGTCCTTCCAGCGTCCCCACGTCCTTTCGAAAGCCTTTTGGGTACTGCGCACCCTTGCTGTGAGGTCGTCCATTAGGCAACTATCTTTTATTCTCCCCAGGATCGCTGCCCTGGTGGGGGGCTGCATTTTTAACCAGCGTTGTGCGAGGGCTCGTCTGGCCGCCAATGTGATTTTGTTGAATAGTTTTAGGTCATATTTGGGCCATTCGTCAATTGGTCTGCCCAGGAGGTATGTCCACGGGTCATGGGCGGGTGCCCTCTGGAATACCTGTCCCAGTATGTCTCTAACGTCTTCCCAGTACCTGCGGACGACGGGGCACCCCCACCACATGTGGATGTATGTGCCCCGCAGACCACAGTTCCTCCAGCAAAGATCAGTGGGTGTCTTTCGCATGCGATGGAGTTGTACTGGGGTGGTGTACCATCTAAAGAGGGTCTTGAAAGATTGTTCCTGGAAGGAAACACAGATGGAGGAGGTGGCCGCCGTCTCCCAAATATCCTGCCAATCCACTCCCTCTAATACCTCACCCAGGTCCCTCTCCCATTGATCAGTATATGTGAGGTTGCCCCATTCTTTGGTTTCTGAGCATATGTGCGCGTATAACAGCGTGATTAGGCTTCTGGGAGATTGCTCTCTAAGGCATATGTTTTCAAAGAAGGTGGGGGATGTGAGTGCGGCCTTTTTTGTGTGCGGTTGCCTGGCGTAGTCTGCGATCTGGAGGTATCGGAAAAAATCGGCCGGGGTTAAGTGGTGTCCCTGCTTTATGGTGTCAAATGGGATGATGGAACCCTCCACATATAGTTGGCAAGCTCTCTGCAGGCCCGTATGTTCAATGTTTCTGAAAGCTTGTGCCACTAAACCAGGTGGGAAGGCCCTGTTTCTGAGATAGGGCATGAGGGGGGAGGGGAAGGATGACAGCCGGTATTTCTGAGATGTTTGATCCCAAATGTGAATGGAGTTGGTGATGGCAGGGCAAGCTGTCCGCAGTATGGGTCTGGAATCCTTTGGTACCCAGATAAAGTATTGTGGGAGGTCGGCGCCCATGAGGAGAGATTCCAGTTCTACCCATTTCCTCGTGTCTATAGGGGAGTGCCACATTGCAATCTGGGCAAGCTGGGCTGCTAAGTAGTAGTTATGTAAATTGGGAAGGCCTAGACCTCCCGTTCGTTTTGGGCGGTATAGCGTGTGCCTCGACACCCGATGTCTTTTATTTTGCCATATAAAATTGCCGATGGCTCTTTGGAGGTGGGCCAGGTCCGTTTTTGCGAGCGGGAGGGGAAGGGCTTGAAATAGGAAGAGGATTCTAGGGAGGAGATTCATCTTAATGGAGTGAATCCGGCCCATCCATGAGATGGGCTTGTCGACCCAATTCTCCATGTCTCTGATAAGAGTAGCTATCATGGGGGGGTAGTTGTATTTGTGCATTTTGGATGGGTCTGAAGTCAATTGTACTCCCAAATAGGTGATTGAGTGGGTTGCTATGTGGATGCCATGAGCTCTATGTATGTGAGTTATCACGTCTGGCGTTAGCTCTATTGGTAAGGCACTGGACTTGGCCATGTTGGGTTTGTACCCTGAGAGTGGGCTAAATATTGCTAGGGTCTCCTGAACAGCCCTCATGGAGGTGATCGGAGACGTGAGGGAGAGGAGGACATCATCGGCATACGCCGAGACCAGGAACTTCCGTCCCTGAACCGTTATTCCCTGGATATCAGGATGAATGCGTAGCGCCTGAAGGAGTGGTTCCAGTACCAGAGCAAATAGGAGGGGGGACAGCGGGCAGCCCTGCCTCGTGCCGTTGGACAATGGGAAGGGGAGCGTGTGGGTCCCAGGGATGCGTATCTGTGCCGAGACCCCGTGGTATAGCGCTCGTATTGTCGCAGTATATGTGTCTGGGAGTCCTAGGTGGTCGAGGAGAGTAAACATATACGGCCATTTCACCCTGTCGAAAGCTTTTTCAGCATCGAGTGAAACTATGAGGGTGGGGGTCTTGCTAGTGTGTTGTCGCCAGATGATGTCGCAGTTCTTGCGCGTGTTTTCGAATAATTGCCTCCCTGGGATAAAACCCACCTGATCGGCATCTACTAGTTTGCTAAGGAAGGGGTTGAGTCTGTCTGCCAGTATTTTAGCTAGTAGTTTCGCATCATGATTAATGAGCGATATTGGTCTGTAATTCCCCGGTAATTGCGGGTCCTTGCCCGGTTTCGGGATCAGTACTATGTCTGCTCGAGTGAGGTCTCCGTCAGGGAGGCCCCCTGTCCGGAAGTCGTTGAATAAGTTCGTCAGGTGGGGGGTTAATGTTTCTCTGAAGGTTTTATAGTATCTGCCGCTTAGTCCGTCCGGGCCTGGGGCTTTATTACCATGGAGTTTTGAGATGGCTCTATCTATCTCGTCTATTGTGATCTCCGAGTCGAGAGCGGCTGTCTCCTCTGGGGACAGTTTGGGCAGGTCTAGCTGTCCTAGGAAGGCGGCTGTCATCTCCCTCTCGCTCGCCCATTGCGATGTGGTGGTCGGGGAGTGGTTATATAGGGATCTATAGAACTCAGTGAAGATCGAGGCTATGTCGGTTGGGGCTGTCTTTATTGTTCCGTCCGGATGTTTCAGTGCTGTGATGTGGTGGCGTGTTTGTCGTGGTCTTAGGGTGCGGGCTAGGAGAGTGTCCATCCTGTTAGCCTGCTCGTAGAAGGTCCGTTTGGACCAGAGAAGGCTACGGGCTGCGTCGTCGAGAAGCAGCTCCCTAATGGCCCGCCTAGTCGTGTCTAGTTGGGCAAGTGTGGTCTCCGTGGGGGAAGTCTTGTGGCACTGTTCCCTAGTGCGTAGGGAATCCATGAGTTCGCGCAGGCGTTGTGTTTTTGCTTTTTTCTTGTGGGTGGCGAGTTGGATATCATTGATTTTTTATGTGAGTCATTGTCTGGGGTAGAATTGTTAAAGGATTTGGGGTTGATATGCAATGTTTAAGTTGACAATGACCTTTTTATAATTTATATGTTTTATTTTATTATTAAAGCTGTGATAATTCCCCCAAAATAAGGTGTCTGAGTATCCTCGGGGTTTTTGAGTTGGTAACAGATATGCCGAAAAGGCGACTATGCATATGTCATGGGAAATTGGTTTAATTCCATGTGAGATGTTTCCTTACAAGCTGACGGGAGATGATAAATAAAGCCTAACATTGAATATCAAAGGATCCCTTTTATTATACTGGCAGTGGGAAGATGGGGTAGTCCTGTCATGTAATAATACCTTTTGACTTTTAAAATATTTAATTATGTTTTGGTGACACTTGTTAGCAAATTACAAATAAATTCTGAAAACTGAACTAAAAGTACATTATGCAATCATATATATCTATATAAAATAAATAACATCATTATAATAGAAACTGGGCATGCTTGGGGCAAAAAGAGGAACTGTATGAATGAGACTGAATTAAAATAGGTAAATAACACATTGTGTGCCACGTATGTCAAACCTCTTCCTTTTGGGATTTATCATTGATTTATAATAATTGATTGTCGACGATCTTTGTTTAATTCACGTTATCATTGGCTGCCAGATGCAATTCCTGTTTCTTCAACAAAGCAGTTATATTCATTTAATGATCGAATTAGGCTTGTTGTGCTCGTTGAGTGAAAGACATACAGGCCTTTTCACTAAAGTGTGAATTGTTGCGCCTTAGAAGCAGTTGAACTGTAAGCGTTGGTGACTTGGGTTTTTCCAGATCAGTTAGTCTTGTCTTAAATTGGAAATTCACTTTGAATTCCCAATAATTCGCTCTTTAGTTTAAAAAAAAACCTGCTACAGTTGATCTATTTAATAAAAAAATGGAATTTTTAAGGGAATAATTTCCTGATTATCGTGGCATTTTTATCAATCTTCCTCTATAACAATTTATACCACAATGGCGTCCTGGGAAGTGTTTTATTCTGGTTTCTTTTCTGGTTCTTCTATTCTGGAGCCGGCAATATATCATTTTACAGGGTCATTTATTCCAAGGGAACACAAGATACAATTATTGACAATTACAAACTAATAATGAGGGTAGGGTGGTTTGGAGATATAGATGCTGTGTACACGTTATAGCCCTAGTATAAAAGGGGTGTACATTTCAAAGTGCTGAGCAATGTGACAATTATAAAGACACAGTGATGGTCTCCCACTGTATATCTCACCAGAGTGTTAAAGTAACTGGGTTTACAAAGTAAAATTCTCTGAATTTATGCCAGAGACTACTATCATGTCTCCTTGTGCTAGGGTCCATTTTGGGAAGGGTATATTGTTATCCCTTGTGGGACATCTTCCTCTGTATTATCTGAAAGTAGGACCACTGTCTGTGTCTTTTTTTTTGCCATTCTTTTGGCATTTGTTAGCCTTATGGCTAGTGAATACATATTTGTTAAGCTGAAACCAACATAACTTCCTGGTCTTCTATAGAGAAGGCAGTTTTTTTTTACTAATATTATTTCACATTGCTGATATTGCACTTTGGTTTATTGGTGGCTATTTTTATTCAGGGAAACCTTTGATCTCTGCTCTGTGCCGTGTCAGGGTAATAATGCTGCTACTCACAGGAGTGCTTGTAAAAAATGATCTTTTCCATCACCTGTTCTTCCTGATAGCCTTTCCTTTGCCAAACACACTTCTCTGTTTACCATATTGGCTGCCAGAAGTTAATTCCATATGCAACTGTTCATGTATACATTTAGCAAGAATTATTTTCCTAATACAGCTGTTAGAAGAGTTCATGACTTAGAACAGAGTGGATCCACTCTGCCTGAGTCCGAGGTGTGGTCCACCTAACTTTACTCTAGAACACACCTAACTGTACTGTAGAACACAGCTCATTCTCATTAGGTCCAGTGATTTGCTTGTACCTGTAACTGCACATTGCTTTCAATAAACTTTTCTGTGACTGCGCCTGCTTTATATCTACAACGATAAAATAAAATACAGCGGGATTATTCATTAACATAGTCCCATATTGATCCAATCTCTCTTTCTCTTTCAATGTCTTAATTATTGCTTTAGTTATTTCTTATTTTCAAAGAACCTAATGATTTCAAATATCAGATATCTCAGTCCTGGACTGAAAACCACATTTTCTAAATGTAGGTCAAAAAAAGGCAAGTTTGGAGACTATTTCCAACTCAGCTCGCTATAAGAAAATTAGTTTTCAATATTTAATTTTCTGCTGAACAAATCTGTCATATTTGTATATATGTCATTCTTTGTTACTCTTACAAGTCATAATTAAAGCATCCACAACAGGCTTGTATCTAATCGTGTGATCTGTTGTAAAAAAAATAATATGTGTACTCCCTCAGCATAGACAGATGGCAGCATCCAGTGGTTATTTCTCCATTTGGAGTTGCAGAACCAATTTTTCTTGTACATTAGGAAAGCTGGTAGTGCAAACCGTTCCGATACAGTGATAACAAGTAGTCGCCGCAGTGTTGTCCTGTTTGTCCACTGGGTTTACAACATCCATCAAAGCATCTGTAGACATCCTGTGAGTCCATAGCCCTGATTTGGCCGTCTCCATCCTGCTTCCCTGGATATCAGTGACAGGGGCCTGGGGGAACGTGCTTGCAAGGTGGTAGCAGACACAGCTTCCGTGCCATAACAGAAATGTGAGAACAGGGTGTTTGTGAGTGGCTTTGCTGGAGTTAATAATTCACCCTCTTCACCTACCGTTCCTGTATGTCAAACATGTTTTGTTCGAATTGATGGTTTGTCGTCTTTTACCAATAATACAGCGCAGCAGAATATGTTGGCGCTATATAATAAAATGTAAATTGATAATTTATTCATGGAGAGCTAAACTGGGGTCAAACTGGGGGCATCAACGTGGTGTAAAAATGTTTGATCAACACCCACACCACCATGAGGAAACAAATTATAGTCTAAATACTTGGAAACAACATCCAACATTAAATATAGAATGATTAGATAGAAAAATGTTGGTGACAACATACATAGAAACCTATGAAATTGAATTGCTCCACATCTAGAACTCGTCCCAGGGTTGCCCCCAGACAACTCCTCCTGTCCTGCACAAAATATTCTTCTTCGACAGCTTTACGTGTCTGGAAACATATGCAAGTAAAATTTGGAAGGTTTTTTTTTAATACAAAAAAAAGGACAAGGAGCAGTATCACCAAGTATTGTTTAATCCATTTGTACAATGTAGTCAAGGAGCAGGGTGTGTGAATGTAATCAGTGCTGGCTAATCAGTGGAGCACTAGATATAAGCATGGGTTTGGATTTGATATTTTGCCACGTTTCAGGCACAGGTTAGAATGTTGATGTGTCCTTATTCAATTAATTAATTAATGGAACTCCTTTTGTGAAGCCTTGATTTTACTTTTAGAAGTATCTACAAAGATTTTCTGAAAGTAGGTGACTTTATAGATTGTCTTTCTAGTCAAAGTGATGGAATCAGGTTTCATTATCACCCATTGTCCAACACAAAGGCACTTCATATTGTACCAGCAAGTCCGAGTAAACAACGTCTCAGTTTTGTGTTCAATTCTTAGTTGCCAAGGGACTCGCCTTGGACACACCTGAAATACCAAATGATGGATTATTATGTGTAAATAGACCTTGTAGAATTCAGCAGAATGACATATTCGGACACATTGTGACACAGACACTGTTAAACACACTTTATCCAGGTGTCTGATACCGATTATGCAGTGATTTCCGACACACTTCTGCTCTCCTTGTACATCGCTGTTTGTACATAGAGTAGAATCACATACTGAAACATTGGCCCCTTATTATTATAAAAGTATACATTTTATTTTTCTATTGCACTCTTTAGATACATAGGTGCAAACAACATAGGCCAGTTGTATATTCTCTGCTTCCAATTGCTGCAAATATTGCCTTTATCTGTATTTCCTTTTTTTAAATTGAGATTAACTTTCAAATCAAATAAGCTAGGGACAGAGAAAAAATATCTTTAAAAAAGAATTAATTAATAGATATATTGTGTTTAGTGAGAATAATCAATAAAACAGTTTGTAATTTACAGAAAATGTTACAAAAATGAAAATTGCAAATGAATCCATCTATAATATAAAATGTTGGCGTGGATGTGGTTGAATTGCTTCATTATCTCATATTTGGTGGCATTTTCAAAAATATTAGTGTGACATACATACATTAAGAAAATTGAGCCATCACTAATGGTGCTGACACCAGAGTTAAGTTTAAAAAAAAAAAAAAATTCCCGATAACACCAATAGACTTGACAAGATCGTGATAGTTCATATTTTGATAGCAGCGTAGATACTTGAAATCACCAAATATACCATCTGTTAAAGAGGTTCTATATCTAGTACTAGATAATAAATGTTATGAAATGGCTCTTAGACAGTCATCATCTATAGTGGACCAGTTGAAACTTTATTGGAACACATGGGAAGATAATATCAAGCATGCACACTACTCTCATATCATAGGTGTACAAACAACATATAATAATATTACATAGTTTAATAATGATGTAATTGACAATATAGTTTACGCTCTTAATAGCTGAATGCATTCTTTGATGGAAGCTCCCATGCCACAGACCTTTGGAGAGGCTTGAAGGCCAGCCTCCTGCCCACAGACTATGAACATGATCCCAAGAGCCCCTAAAAAGGGGCTATTGTCACTGTGGGGAGTAGTATTGGGGTGATGGATGCTTACTGTACCTCCCAGCCAGACTTAAGGATCTCTGGTGATTGCCTGGACTCGTTTCACACATCGAGAGCCTTGCTGGGAGATACACTCAAAAACTACCGGAAATGTGATTGGGGAAAAGGCTATAGAAAAGCTATAGTCTCTGCTTTAGATGAGCTATATTCACTGCAGCCTTGTTCGGTGGAAGAGGTCTTCAGAGACCCCAGTCAAGCTTTGGTGACTGGATCTGAAGTGCGCCAGTGTTCCTGGTAGCAATGAGGAAGCTGACCTTGTAGAGGTACACAGTCGGAGGATGAGATCTCCGTCACACATACATATTTTTTTTTATTATGTTATTTGTACAATTGTTTATAATTCAAAATAATTGTATTGTTTGTTTATGAGTTTGTGGATGGAAATTATTTCCCTTTTTTCCTCCTTTTTAAATTTGTGTTTCCCCTTTTTATTTTATTGCAATAATATTTTGAAAATATTTTCAATAAAAAGAACATTTGACTAGAAACTATTAAATACTAACGAATAGTTTCACTGCTATTATGATGTATTTTTCCATTAAATTCTCATTGCATATTCCCTTTGTCTCCCTCAGTCAGTTGGGGTTGACAGATGACAGGTTGCAGACTGCCCTATGTGCTGTTTTGGGGAGTTTTCCTCCTTATCCCATCTCTGCCTGTTTCACAAGTACCAAGGGAGTAATTGGGCTAATTACAGTGATATTATGTACACTGAGCATAACTCCTATCACTCAGCTGATATCTCTGTCCTGGGGGAACTGTCAAATGATTAACTGAATGAAGGACACCTATAACAAATACATATGTTAAGGCTCAATAACAAATAAAGCCCTTAGGGATGATGTGTCGATCCATGCAGGTTTCTATAGGGAAAATTGTACACTTAGTAGGCTGTTAGTAAAATGGGGTATAGACAGTGGTGGAATTCAGCTGGTTCGCACCAGTTCATGCGAAATAAAAATCCATTACTAAAATTTAACAAGTTCACCGAACCGTTAGCAAAGCCGGCCCCCACCTGGAGCACAAAAATCACTTGTCAGTCCATAGGGGAACCACACGCACACTAAGCCAGCTAAGCCCTCACACTGTCACCCTCCCACACACACTATCACAATCCCACATGCACTGTCACCCTCCCACAATATCACCCTCCCCGCACACACACACACACTGTCATCAGCCCACACACTGTCACCTTCCCACAACATCACCCCCCACACACACTGTCATCAGCCCTCACACTGTCACCCTCCCACAACATCACCCCCCACACACACTGTCACCATCCCCACACACACTGTCATCAGCCCTCACACTGTCACCCTCCCACAACATCACCCCCCACACACACTGTCACCATCTCCACACACACTGTCACCATCGCTCACACTGTCACCCTTTCACACACACAGTCACCCTCAGGCAGAGAGATGGCACAGAGAGACTAAGGGCAGAGAGGCTTGTGGCAAAGATATTTAACAGAGGCTGGTGGCAGGTAGATGGCAATGGCAGGTTGTTTGAGGTCACATGGCACTAGTAGGCTTTTTGGAGGCACATGTAGCTCATTGGCATGATATACAATTTTTATGAATTTGCTGCTCTTTGGCATCAAATTTATGCATTTAATGTTAATTGGCATGATATAACAAGTTTATGCATTTATTGCTCACTGGCATAATATACTTGGTATATGCATTACTACTCATTCTCATAATATACAAGGTTTATGCTTTTAATGCATTAATAGTATTCCCTTTGCCCCCCAGGTATATAAGCGTGACTGCGTCGATGTGCTTGCGTGTGTGCATGACTGCATGCATTACAAATGAAAAGTCAGAGCTGGTTACTAAATTTTTTGAATCCCACTACTGGGTATAGACCTATTCATAGGCGTGCGCACGGGGTGTGCCGGGTGTGCCTAGGCACACCCTAATCCCCGCGGCACGCGCTATGTGCCTCCCTCCGTGGGCAGGTGAGGGAGATCAAAGATCTCCCTCACCGACCCGCAGGGAGGGAGGCAGGAGAGGACCCGGGGAGCTCTTGCCAGCAGCTCCGCCCGGTTCCTCTCGCGCGCTCAGATCTCGCGAGAGTGAACTCTTGCCCCACAGGGGGCTAGAGTTCACTCTCCACTGGACCACCAGGGAAGGCAGGAACACTGGGTTGTTATTAACTAAACTGCCACCACACGTTACACACAAACATACAGCACACACACATACATCACCCTTACACACACAGCACACACACACAAACAGCACCCTCACACTAACAACACCCTTACACACACAGCACCCTCACACATGCACACACACATCACACACTAATAGCACCCTTACACACACAGCACCCTTACACACACACTAACAACACCCTTACAAACACAGCACCCTCACACATACACACACACAGCACACAGTAACAGCACCCTCACACACACAGCACCCTTACACATAGACACACTAACAGCACCCTCACACACAGCACCCTTACACACACACAGCACACACTAACAGCACCCTTACACACACAGCACCCTCACCCACAAAGCACACACTAACAGCACCCTTACACACACACACACACTAACAGCACCCTTACACACACAGCACTTTCACACACACACAGCGCCTTCACACACAGCGCGCCCACACACACAGCGCCTTCACACACAGCACCTACACATACACACAGCACCTACACACAGCACCCTCGCACACACAGCAGTGTGTGTTTGCGTGTGTGTATGTATATATATATCTACACGGCATGTGTGTTTCTGCTTTAGGGTGCACACCCTTATACAATAGGCTGCGCACGCCTATGGACCTATTTAAGCTATGTAACCTCTGCATGCAGTTTCTCACAAAAAAACCCAACAATGTTGTGCACTAAATGCATTCTAGATATGTTTTCACCTGTTTGTTGTAATTGCTTTAAAAGCTATATGAATAGTAACCAACTCTGTTAAAATATGTTTTGTTTTTCTCATCTTTCTTAAACAGTAAAACTTATAATTTAACCCCTTATGGACACATGACATGTGACATGTCATGATTCCCTTTTATTCCAGAAGTTTGGTCCTTAAGGGGTTAAAAAACGGTGTTATCATGACTGGGGGGCCTTTCAACCCCTTCCTGCGTCAAACCATCCAATCTGAGGCACAGTATTTCAGTAAAACGTCAGCCTTTTAGAGTAGTCACACTAATGTCCTGATTGCGGAGTATTTACTGTGCGGAGTATTCCCTGAGAGGAGAGATGTGGCCTATTTTCAGTAATAGAGTGATGTATCCCAGGAGATTAGATCTGATTACCTGCTCTAAGGCATGCTATATAACATTGTCTATCTTCTGCTAACACTCATGATATGTACCTCTCACAGGGCCCAGAACATGTTCTCAAAAAGTAGATAAGTATATAAGGGGTATTCCAGGTATGACAGCGATACAGCAGGAGCCATTATATGGAAATGTCTAATCTAATCAGTAATAGCTGCACAGACGTCGCCTAGTCCTGGGGTAGAGGATGCTGGATCCTGAAATAAATCACCATTCCCTAAATTGCTGGGAAAGATTTACTGGAAAACACTACCTTCTACTTTATCCAGTAAAAATACAGCTCTGACCCTGGGATTCGCAGTCCTATTTATATTTTCTCTGTTTACCAATATCCGAGTGACACTGACAGATTCCTGTTTGTGTGATATTTATATCCTGCTGCCTTGGAAGCCAGAGCAGCCCTTTCATGGGATAAAATGAATTGTAATATATTGATATATTATGCCTCTACCTATACGAGCTACATGGCAATATTTACTATAGACAGAGAGACATGGATCGTACAATACTTCGTCATAATGAGAGCACAATATAACTATTACACTTAACCTTCCCTGTAATCTGTGCTATATACACCATCTCTTGTCCCTGTTTTCTTTCTCAATATGCCTTAAATGGACATTATTTTTAGATCTGTGCAGTGTATTTGAAAAGGACTTGATCATATTAGCCCCAGGCTGGACGGTGCCTGGGAGGGCTTACACTTTGTGCACCTAATCACCCCTTGCCAACTGAATAGTCATTGAAACAGGCATAAATGTGTGTGATTTTGTATAATGAAGCATGTTCAGTTTTGCACTTTTTCAAGTCTCGGCTGATGTCTGGGTGAGCTGCGATAGAGCTGAGACAATCACTATAGGCCCTCTGTGGGTAAAAGTACCGCGATAAGCGGAGATACTGAGGCTGGGTACTTGGTACATAATGCTGGTCCATCTGATTGAGTTACCCCTCAGAACATTTTTTTTTTATTTACACTAATCTCAAAGTCTCAGTGGTTTGAGATACAGAACTGGCATTATTAAGCACCACAGACACACACATATCATGGGGTACGGGTAATTGAAGAGTATGTACCAGCTCCCCCTGCTGACCTGGGGATCCATGCTTCGGACCTCTCTTGGATTCAATCAACCTCATTCTCCTTGTGTGACATTTCAGATTGTTTGGCGGGCTGCACCGTTGCCCTTTGGCTTTTGTAGGGAGTTTGGATATAGCATTGACATCCAGTCTTTCTGCCATCCCCAAATCCGTTTACCACAATTAGGTGCTTCATGTAGGTGCCTACAACTCTTAGGTCTAACATAGGCCCACAATCCACCTAAATCCAAGAATGCAGATCATGCATGAATAAGGTTTGAAGCTGAAATGTCACAACTTATCCTGTTGCTACAATAAATGCTCTATTATTCCAAATGCTGTAGTTCCTCCACTGCATTCATGGATTTAAGCCAGTCTGTCTTTGGCTGATACATTATTGCCAATTCTTATTTACTTTGAATGGAGCACTCTACGTACCATAACCACTACAGCTTCCATCTCCATATTTTGCCAAACTGCTTTTGAGCTTTTTTTATGAAAAAGGCAGCCAAAGGATAGCACTGCAAAATAATCACAGGTGGTTGTACATGTTAGTGGTTGTGGTTGGTTGTGAATTTCAGTAGTATTTTGTGGGGGTGGGAGGTAATAAGTTGGCTAAAAACATCCAAACATAGCTAAATATTTCAGCTTATATTAAATCATGGCCCCTTATTGCTGCACAAACCTTGCATTAACGTCACTATTTTTAGTGCTGTTTTGTCATATGAAATACATAAACTAATTATCCTTTTGTCCATTTTTGGTCTGCAGGACTGTGCCAGTCCCAGTGGATGTGTTTAGGAATTGTGCTATGCCAACCGGACTGTTCCAATATGTTCAAAGTATCCCCTATAAACTGCACAGAGCAATAATAGAATTTACACATCACCCACTTACTGCACAGCACCCTCAAACTGCACAGTATCCTCAATCCGCACAGCACCAACTGACTGCAGCACACACGTATTACAGCACTGCAGCACCCATTAACCACACAGCACCATCAAGCACACATATTACAGCACCCTCAAACTGCACAGCACCCTCAAACGCAGAGCACCCACTAACCGCACAGCACCCACTGACTGCAGCACAGACATATTACAGTACTGCAGCACCCACTAACCGCACAGCACCCTCAAGCACACATATTACAGCACCCTCAAACACAGAGCACCCACTGACTGCAGCACACACATATTACAGCACTGCAGCACCCACTAACCACACAGCACCCACTGACTGCAGCACACACATATTACAGCACTGCAGCACCCACTAACCGCACAGCACCCTCAAGCACACATATTACAGCACCCTCAAACTGCACAGCACCCTCAAACGCAGAGCACCCACTAACCGCACAGCACCCACTGACTGCAGCACAGACATATTACAGCACCCTCAAACTGCATAGCACCCTTAAACACACAGCACCCTCAATCCGCACAGCACCCTCAATTCGCACAGCACCCACTGACTGCAGCACACACATATTACAGCACTGCAGCACCCACTAGCCACATAGCACCCTCAAACACAAATATTACAGCACTGCAGCACCTACTAGCCGCCCAGCACCCACTAACTTCATAGCACCCACTAACTGCACAGCACCCTCAAACTGCACAGCACCCACTAACCTCACACACTAACCGCACAGCACCCTCAAACTGCACAGCACCCACTAACTGCACAGCACCCTCAAACTGCACAGCACCCACTAACTGCACAGCACCCTCAAACTGCACAGCACCCACTAACCGCACAGCACCCTCAAACTGCACAGCACCCACTAACCGCACAGCACCCACGGACTGCAGCACACACTTATTACAGCACCCTAAAACTGCACAGCACCCTTACTTTGCACAGCACCCTCAAACCTCACAGTATCCTCAATCCGCACAGCACCCTCAAACCGCACAGCACCCACTGCCTGCAGTTCCCATGTATTACAGCACCCACTAACTACACAGTATCAACATATCTGCTGTTAGTATTCCCACATCTACTCTGCAGTCTCTTACAGTATCAGCCCAGAGCATCCACCAAACAGACAGCTGTCTGATTAGCTTGGAGTTATGTAAACAGAACTAGTCTTTTTGATGGCAACATGTTATATTCAAATATCCCTGATCCCCTGTAATAGAAGGGCTCTCTGCAATTTGGTAATACCTTAACCACAACCAGTATTCAATAAACACGTTTTCCAAGAAATCGTGTCTCCCTGTATTTTATTCTCCTTCAGGCATTGACAGGATTAGTGTGTCTGATGATCCAGCACTCCTATTTAGCCCTCTGTCAGACTAGTTCTGTTTAGCTGTATTGTGTATGGCATACAGGGCAAATATAGAGTTTAAAAAAAAAAAGTAATTGTTCTTTAAATGACTTGTAAAAGTTTGACCTATGAATGTATCCAGGAAACGTTTGGAATTGGTGATTTCAGTGGAAGTTTGCTTGTTTTTGTGTTTTTTGTATTAAATCTTTCAGCGGAGAGTGCAGGAGGAAGTGGTAGGAATGAGGACTAGTGAGTACATTCTGCAAAGTTCCCAAATATTCCAAAAACAGTTACAGGGAAATGCTCGTTTATCACCAATGACAGGCGCTGGCTAATAAAAGGAGCCCTTTAATTAATGCCTCTTTGTCATTACCCAGCCCATATACTCTGCTTCACCAGACAGGCCTTATTTTAGCTACTCAATAAATCCCTGCTGATTTTTTCTGCCAGAAATAAAGCATAGTTACTGTGTGCATGCTCGCAGGATACCAAGGGTAGGAATTAAAGGTACAGTAACTCCATTAAAATGAAATGTTTTTGTTTTTATGGCAAAAAAGACAATGTTACTTCTGCATCTTCTATTAATTTAATGTATGCACCCCACACAAAGCACTTTACAAAAGGCATACTGTCTGGCTATAGTAAAAGGGGATGTGGGTCCATTGCTGGTGGAACTGGGGACTCTAACCCAACCTGGTACCTGCAGAATAAGGACTACTTATTACACATACTTATTGCATGGAACACACACACTTTGCTGATCTGTCAGCCAATCAGGTTTCTACTTATTGGGCTTTTTATATTATTGTGCTCTAGTGCAGGGCTGGATTTACAACTCTACTTGTAGACACGGAATTATCAGGCTTCCCTACCTCACAACAACAAAAAATAAGTTCTCTCTTTCTTGCTCCATGATTTGATGGAGACACAAGTGAGTTACAAAGTGAATGTCTCACTGACACTGGCAAAAAATAGACCAAAATATATCTGAAAGAAAAAAATGCACCGGTTAGGTTGGAGCCTGCAGGCAAATGTAGCATTGGTCTAATGTTAGCTCTATATAGATATTACTGGTGATTATAGAGTTTGATTGGGTAGGGGCATTGCCAGTCAGAATCAGAAAAAATGGAAAAATAAAACGACAACATATGATTAATCTCAAACTCTCCTGGTGGGAACATAATGAACCAGCGGAAAACCTCATACTAACCCCTATCTGTTCATTACATAAATACTATGTTCCAGGTAAATATTTCCACCCCGTGACCACAACACAAGATAAAACCACCAAATTCTGACCCTGGAAACCATTACCAAATCTGGCTTTGGTTTTCCCCTGACCATTATGGCCTCATCTCGGTGACAGGAGTGATGGTTAGCCTTGTCTTCTTCTGGTATAGGAGGTCTACCTTAAGGTTCGATATGGTGTCATTCTGCATACAACCATTTATTTAGATATGTAACTTTTTTTTTCTTCAAATAAAATTCACTTTATTCTTATACACAGATACCAACAGTGTCAGAATTTTATTACTGCAAATTTAGGATAAACTGAATCTTCTACAGTGAATATTGTCAAAGCTCTCATTAGAGCTATAGACAAGTTGTACTGCTGGAAGTGGAGATCAGAGAATCACACACGAGGAGCGTGAGCTATGAATTGCTGGAAACCAAAGCCATTCATTTAACAGCAATGAATGGGCCCCTGACAGCATCAAAAATAGCCCTCAGGATGAATGGGATACGGAAGCATCATCTTCCTACAGATGGCTATTATTGGGGACAACTGCCAGGGCACAGCATTTAACTTCTTCATTACCTGGCCTGTAGGCAATACAATGACTCACTTCCAAGGTTAAATGTTCAACTTATTATTTGTGAAATCTTCAGTTGTATCAAGTTGGTCTTAGATGTAATCAGATATTGCTGCTGTAGGCAGAACAGCCCCTTGTGTTCTAGCTCCTCCCACTGCGCCCACATGGGTTAGCGGGTGGAGCTACAGAATGGTATAATATGGATTATTATTATTATGTTATTTATATAGCGCCAACAAATTCCGTAGTGCTGTACAATGGGTGGACCCATGCTTGTTCTTTATTTTGCAGCTAGGTTTTGGTACTAGATGAATGTCTTCATTCACATACACATGGGTGGTTATTCCATGTATCTACTACCCTACTATTATATTTTATTACAGTATTTACTAGAGTGAATGGCACAGCAACAATTCTAGCTGGAAGGTGATTGGAGACAGTAGGAGAATGTGGCTATTTTGGTTCAGAATATTAGTGAATGATTTACTTGTTTCTGTTTGCTTTTTTCCATCCAATCGCAGTAGTGTGGTGTTGGTTTTATTTATTGTAAATGTATTGATTTTGTTCGCTATGCTGTTGCTGTTGAAAAACTATTTAAGCATAACATTCTCCGTGATCAGTTTTCCTGTTCTCAGAAGCTTCTTGCATGTTAGTGGACCTGTTATCTGTCTCTTGCTAAATATTTCTGAATATTTAACCTCCTGAGATCATTGCTATGCACATACCTGTGTCACAGAAAGGCTTCAAAGTCTGTTTTCTGGAATTTCCATCATTGTGTAAAGCACTGAAAATCACCTATAACTTGGTCTGTTTTCTTTTAAATTGTATATTAATTAGCAAGTGGCATCATAATATAGTTCTGTCCTGGCACAGCAAAGGCATATGATGCAAATTAATGGAAGAAATAGAAACATTGTTTCCTGTTCCTCCTCCTCTCTTTCTCTGCACTGATGTCACAAATTCCCTTCCTTCTGGACGCTAACATAAACTAATGCCTTTTGTCACTCCGGTGTTAATTTTAACGCAAACAGCTTCACTCCTTGGCCTTTTATACCTCCTTGAGCTCTGTAATCCTTTACTCCGGTCTGGCTCTGAGTGCTATCTGTATAATAACTTTAATCCTGACCACTCTAAGGACCAGTAATAAATTATTCTTGTACTGTTCGCTCTGGATTTGCGGTTGAGGTATACTAGCCTTTGAGGTTAGTATGAGGTATACTAACCATGACAGCTGATTAACAGGGGCAAAGGGTGGGGCTTACACATTAACTACCCGGGAGCCAAGATGGAGGGCCCAGTTCTAGGATAGGCATAAATACAGCCAGATGAATTTCTAATATTTCCAGACCTGACAAACAAAAAAAAAATGGTAAATACAGGGCATAAGGAAGCATTCTATGAAAAATCCCTTTAAACATTGCTGTCGTGGCATTGCAAGCTTGTTTGTATTTATATTTACATGCACAGCAAAAATAATGTTTGACAAAATACATTTTAGAAATCCCTTTACATTTAGTTAAAAACCTTAGTTTTTAAAATACATTTAGTTTTATTTGGAGTAATAAAGATGATTTAGTTGGTTGTTTGGTCACTGTGAAGGCACCAACTAAAAATATCTTTGGGGGTGCTGGATATGTAACCCTTTGCTTGCTGCTGTTTTCAGTAACCTGTGATAGTTTAGAGTCCCTTGCTGACGGGCTATGTCTGAAGTATAACGTCCTTGCTCCAATGCAGTAATCACGCAGAGCTCGTGCACAGATCTGCATTGCAGAGCAACACTGATAGAAAGTCATTAATTCCCACACCGCTTTCATAAGTGGGCATTGCATCTTGCCATTGGAGGATACAATATTTCACATCCGGCCGTGCCAGACATTATTCACATTCTGTATCACTGAATATAAGAAAGGTTATGTTTTCTGAGAAATAGTGACAACCCTCTTTGCATATACAAATGATTGTATTATAAAAACTAGATCTATTTTTAAAATTACATCTGCCTTGTGTCACCTTCATTCTCATAGAATTGCAAGGACGAAATCTTAGAATACAAGGGTCTGCCTTTCTTACTGGCATAACATTGCTCATCATTATGCGGCAAATATGCTTATCCCAAAATGGCCTGGTGCCTCGTGTAGTAAGAACATAGCCTGCACTGAGCACCCATTGGATTTATTCACTAAGCAGTGACTTAAAGAGAACTAAGAAGAAATATGCAAAATAAAAAGGTGGTTGGAAAAAATTTGAACTGTGCAATTTGTTTTATCAGTTCACACAATCAGTTTGTGTCACGGGTTTGTGAGTCTATTGCTGTTATTCCTTCAATCCTCCACTAGTCCTAATTCCATATGTGCTGAATATAGTGAAAGTATTCAATTTGTGTAGAGTTTCCCCAATACAATGGACGCAACCAGTCGTATTGGGTAAACACATCAATCTGAACTTTATTAGGCCACACTCGGCTTCTTATGCAGAGCCCCTAGCATGGGGTTTCTAATACAAAATCACAGGGGTTTCCCACAAGCCATTAATCTGGACACCTGCCTCTCCTGGCCCTGTCGACTGCTCCCTTTTCTCTTTTTTTTTCTCTCTTCCCTCTACTGCCTACTCCCCTCCTGCTTTTCACAGTCTTCCCCACTCTCTGCATGCAATTTTTACATATCACAAAAATACATTAAAACAGCATCGGAACAACTACATGCCTATCTTATTCAATACAGACATATCTTCCATAATGTTCTTACACTGCAAATTGGGTTTTAAAGCTAATGTTTTATTCAGCAATTCCTACTGCTTCCCTCCCACTCTTAACAATCTTCCCCACTCTCAGAGACTTGTTTAACTTATTTGATATATGTTTATCTAATTGGATGGTATCGCAAGACTAAATGGGGATTGGGAGGACAGGTCTTAATATGTAACCTCTACTGTATTAACAGTGGAGAGGTAGGGGGAGGGAAACGTGAAGCCTGGAAAAGCTACATAAAGATAACCATATAATCTGTGGATCCTGTAACCCTACAGTCCATTATACTCTATGCTTGCTTTCACCCTGTAACACTATTGTTCTCTCTTGATGTTATTAATCTCTACAAATACTAAAACAAAAATAAAGATTGAAATAAAAAGAGAAAAGAAAATCGAGGAAGTCCTCTGTTCTTCTGACCTGGAACAGAGGAAATCGGGCGATGGCTGGTAATCTGACTGGAAACGGAGGGAATCGTAGGATGGTTAGTAACCTAACAAGGAACAAAGAAAACTGTAGGGTGGCTAGGAATACGACTAGGAACAGAGGGAATTGTAGGATGCCCGGTAATCTGAGCAGGAAAGGAGGAAATCGTAGGATGCTGGGTATTCTGACCAGGAAAAAGGGGAACCGTAGCACGGCTGGTAATCTGACTAGGAAAAGAGGGAATTGTAGGATGCCCGGTAAGATGACCAGGAACAGAGGGAATTGTAGGATGCCTGGTAAGATGACCAGGAACAGAGGGAATTGTAGGATGCCTGGTAAGATGACCAGGAACAGAGGAAATCGTAGGATGCCCAGTAATATGACCAGGAACAAGGAGAATCATAGCACAGCTGGAAATCTGAGCAGGAATGGAGGAAATAATGGGATGACCTGTAATCTGACCAGGAACAAAGGGAATCGTAGCACGGCTGGTAATCTGACCAGGAGCGGAGGGAATTGTAGGATGGCTGGTAATCTGAGTGTAAACTGTGGAAATTGTAGAACGAATGGCAATCTGACTGAGAACTTTTAAATTCTTACAACTCCAGCTAATTTTAATAATTTACTGATAGTGTAAATGATCTGTACCCAAGGAAAGCACTGTGTTTTTAGCTGACCGGGAACTCTACCCAGCAGTCTGGATATCTGCGTGCATCGGAGGCTAGTCACATCCCTCTGAACCTTGGACTCCCACTTAATTTGGGCTAGCCACATTTGATCTGGATGCTTTTTGGACAGAATGTGTGCTCCAGAGAGACCTTTCCAGGAATATATAAAATGTGGGGGTGCATTGTTATTTCTTGTATGTTTTGGGCTTATTTTGTCCCAGACACAGAGGCTCCTGGACGGGCTTAGGTTGTATTGAATGTAGACCCATGCTGGGGGTCTGGGTATATAATTATGTGCCTTTCCTTAATAAAACCAGTTCATTTTCACCCTTCACAAAGTCTCGACTAGTGCTTGGGTGAGACAGCGGTACTCTCTGCAAGAGAGCATAATCACTCTGGAGCTTCTACACAAGGGCAAGGGACAACCAAGGCGGTAGTAACCCAGTTTACAAGCTAATAATCTGACCGGGAACAGAGGAAATCGAAGGATAACCAGTAATCTGGCGGGGAATGGAGGAAATTGTTGGGCTGCCAGTAATGTGACTAGAAATGAAGGAAATATTAGAATTGCCAATAATCAGAGCAGGAATGGAGGGAATCGTAGGATCTCCATTAATCTGACTGGGAATGGAGGAAATCGTAGAACGGCTGGTATTCTGAGTGGGAATGGAGGGAATTGTAGGATCTCCATTAATCTGGCCGGGAATGGAGGAAATCGTAAGACATCCAGTAATCAGACTGGAGACTGAGGAAAGTGTAGAACGGCTGGTAATCTGACTGGGGATGGAGGGAATCAAAGGATCTCTATTAATCTGACCAGGAAGGGAGAGGATTGTAGGACCAAGAACCTTGAAAATCGTAGGATAGATGGTAATCAGACCAGGAATGGAGGGAATCTCGGCATAATATGACCGGAATGGAGGAAACCAAGGACGGCCAGTAATCTGACTGAGAATGGAGGGAATGATAGGATGATCTGTAATCTGACTGAGAATGGAGGGACTGGTTTTGTGGCCTCAAAGCCAGGAAATAAACATATTGACGATTTGTTTTCTTTTTTGGTAGGGCAGAGGGTCGCTGTGATGTTTATTTTGCGATCTGTTAATTTGATGGTTATAATCCTCCCCAGACCATACCCTGCACCTGAAGGCTTGAAAGCAACTACAAACTATGAACTCACAGCTAACAAGTCCAGAAGCTGCAGCTCTTTCATGTCCCATTAAAGCCTTTCTTGTGAACTATCTCTCATGAAACTGAAATAAAAACTGTCTGCTTGGCGTACGGCTGTAAACTCTCTGGGAAAGGAGACCTATGTGCATCTGCGATTGATTTCATAAAAAGCAGCTGCAGTACAGAAATTAAACTGTCAGGATTGCAGTGCAGAGTAGCACAAACACTACCTGACACAAAATCAGTACACATACAGTTCTAGTGCTGCCTCTCTATCAGGTCCTAATACAGGGGATGTGACTATATAGACCGTGACAGACTGTCTCTATACACACTGATAGAACATAGAGTCCTAATACAGGGGATGTGACTATATAGACCGTGACAGACTGTCTCTATACACACTGATAGAACATAGAGTCCTAATACAGGGGATGTAACTATATAGACCGTGACAGACTGTCTCTATACACACTGATAGAACATAGAGTCCTAATACAGGGGATGTAACTATATAGACCGGGACAGACTGTCTCTCTAGAAAAAGAAAGTAACCTTAAAGGAACACTATAGTCACCTAAATTACTTTAGCTGAATAAAGCAGTTTTAGTGTATAGATCATTCCCCTGCAACTTCACTGCTCAATTCACTGCCATTTAGGAGTTAAATCACTTTGTTTCTGTTTATACAGCCCTAGCCACACCTCCCCTGGTTATGATTGACAGAGCCTGCATGAAAAAAAATGGTTTCACTTTCAAACAGATGTAATTTACCTTAAATAATTGTATCTCAATCTCTAAATTGAACTTTAATCACATACAGGAGGCTCTTGCAGGGTCTAGCAAGCTATTAACATAGCAGGGGATAAGAAAATCTTAATTAAACAGAACTTGCAATAAAGAAAGCCTAAATAGGGCTCTCTTTACAGGAAGTGTTTATGGAAGGCTGTGCAAGTCACATGCAGGGAGGTGTGACTAGGGTTCATAAACAAAGGGATTTAACTCCTAAATGGCAGAGGATTGAGCAGTGAGGCTGCAGGGGCATGTTCTATACACCAAAACTGCTTCATTAAGCTAAAGTTGTTCAGGTGACTATAGTGTCCCTTTAAGGAGCCTTTCCTGCGAGGTTTCTTTTGACTGAAAGGATCCCCATTAATTTGAGTTGACTTGTAACCTTAATTCAGTTTGATTTATTATAGGGAGTGAAGGCTCACATATAAATTCTGACCTAAATCCTTTTCGGGTTCTTTCTAAATACCTCTCCATGTGCATTTTATCTTCTGTCTGAAGAACAGAACTAGCCATGTCTCTGGTGCAGAGGTCAAACAAAGGCTGAGAAAGAATGCCTTGTTTTTTTTTCCAGCACAGTTAATAAAAAGTGCAGCGCGTAGTTTGAAGATCTGCTGAGTGAAAGTGTGGAGCACAAAACATGTTCCATGCATTGCGGGTCATGTACATGGATACGTAGATTGCAAGCTCTCTGTGTCAATATCTAACCACCTGCTTATTACGATCACAGAGCTAATTTCACTGCAAAATATAAATGGTACTACATACAGTGCAATCCATTTTAGTCACCATAATTGGTGGGTTTGGATTAAGGCCAAAATATGGTTTTGAAGAAACTTACATCATCTATTCAGTATGACAGCCACTAGAGGTGTGTTTAACCCTTCATTCCTGCAAAATGGCAGTTTTACCTCAAAGGGTTAACCATACAGGACCATGCACCCAGATCACGTCATTGTGATAACGTTGTCTGGTTGACTTTAGTCAGTGACATTTTGTTGAATCTCTCCCACTGATTTCAGGGCTGTAATATGTTGAATTATTAAAACTAATACCTTAATTTGGCCAGAAGTATGGATATCTCTCTAGTAAAGATTCAAGAAAATGTGCCACGTATAACCTGTTAAAAAGAAAAGGAAATTAAAGGAGCGCTCCAAGCACCATATGCAGTACAGTGACCAGTAGGGTTATGGTGTCTGTAGTATCCTGGAACTATCACACTTTGTAAATGGTCAACGTCTTACCTGGGGATGTGCCAGCGCCGGTCATCTCCTCTATGAAAGCCGGAAGTGAGCTAAGCCTGACTTTATCACTGAGATTTTACTAACAGCCTGGAGGCGCAGGACTTTATTCACTAGTTGAGAGTGAATTGCTGATGCTCTTAGATAACCCATGGTAGCTACTAGCTCTCCTGCGTACCTCATGTATTTTGTCAAACCATTAGCAGACAATTTCATTACCTTCCCTGAGGGGCGCCTGGCACCTTAGCACAGTGCAGTGGTTATGGTGCTTGGAATGTTCCTTTTAAAGAAAGTTTCTATGCCTTGAGAAGTTTTCTCTAAATGAAGTGTGATGTGACCTGGTCTATGCAATACAGTGATACTGGACAGTGACAGATATTCTACTGAATTATAACGTTTAACTCCATTGTATTGTAATACACAGATGGCTTAATACACTAGTTCTTAACATTTTATGACAGAGACACAAATTAAAAACGTGGCACTAACTTAGTGACCATTGCTTAATTTTAAAAACAGCCCTAGTGAGCCATTCCTCGGCTGTTCTGTACATAACAAGATTGGTTCTCCAGGTGGACCCACTACACTAAGGAAAGCAGCACTGCTGCACTAAGCACAGAGACCCAATTCCAAGTCCAGAATACCTGGCTTAAAGGAACACTCAGGCACAGTAGTGGTTATGGTGCGCAGAGTGTTCCTTTAATAGAAAAAAGTAACCAGTATTTATTTAAAATTAACAACCATTAGCAGAAATCTGGAAAACAATTAACAAATTTTATTGAAAGACAAAACAACATTTCTAACGTTAGAATAAAATCTCCATGTGATTTCACGCCGTATTACATTATGTGAAACATTGCACTTAAAAAAGACAGGAAATAATCTTTGGGGAAACTGTTGTGCGGATTAAACTTCAGGCAGGAAAGTATCTTTTGGGATTCGCTTTCCATCTGTATGAATGAAAGGCTCCAGGTAGAATGTGACAATCACAGACCGGACTTCTAATCTGACATTTTTCAGCTTGTGTGAAGTCTTTAAAGCCCTTTGGTTATGAGGGAAGTTTCCCTTTACAGTTGAGTCATTGCAGCATAGTTACCCAGTGGAGCATAGTGCCTCGTACATCTCTCCTGATTACCTGTCCCACCACCTTGAAGTGCACAATAACTGCTGCAGTAAAGTCCTCTTCTCTTTCCTGAGATGAAGAATCTTTACAAACCCAAGGTCTATCCCATCCCCAGAGAATGAAAAGTCTTTCCTGGCACTAGCAGTGCCTAACCCCCATTGAAGCACCAGTTGTACACACAATTAGCAGTCCCTTCTCTGTGTGTGGCTGCCCACCGGAGCAGAAAGACATCAGGATCTCAGTTGTGTCTTGTGGCAGTTGAGATTTAAGCCAGTGCTAGTGCACACCACGAGTCTTGTCGGAGAGGCACACTGAGACCGGACTGCTGGCTTAGAGCAGCAGGACTATAGGAGTATTCATCATGTATAAACTTCAGCTCGTGAGACCCGCTCACCAGATCATCTGCATGGCTCTGACTCTGAAAACCAAGAAATGGACAATCAATATCCCATTAAATCCATGCAGAGGAGGGGCTTTTAAGTGGGGGTTTTTAAAATTTCTTTTTATTGAAAGAAAATAATTTCAGTAAATTACATCATGAGACGCATGTATAATGAAGCAAGACAGACAGGTCTGAAGTCAAACAATAATTCAAGTCAATTGCAAGGAGATTAGAAACAATAAGTATCGATATTTCCTCTGAGTTAAACAAGTATTTTCCAATGTATGGCCTAGCAATACCTTCAAGTTTTAGTTGGTGGAATTCCTTGTTTTGAAAAGTAGGGGTAGAGTAATGGACGTGGGGAAAGAAAATAATAAAATATAAAATCTATATGTATATACACACACACAGCTTGACCAGTCGGAGGGAAAACACTTTATCAATGTGCATGTATGTGTGTTTTACCTCTCGAGTAATAGAATAATAGTAAGATTCAAGAGTAACAAGTTTTATCCAACTTTTTCATAATTTCACATGTGACCCTCTATCTCTGAGTCCCCACAATTAGAATTAAAACTAATACGAACACGAAAACTAACATCGGATTGAGCATGATTTTAAGTGGGTTTTTTTTAGTTTGAATCTTGTAAATTGGTTGTCAAGGCATCATAACAGTGAGCAAACTCACTTAACTTGGATTTCATTACCATCTATATGCTGACAATACTGAGATTTACCTCTCCGCCTTTGGCTTCACTCCTACTCTCCTGGAACACGTCACAAACTGACTCTCTCCCATCTCTAGCTGGATATCTTCCCACTATCTAAAACTCCTCATCTTTCCTTCCTCAAATAGTCTCTCTGTAAATCAATGGACCACTTATTATCCCATCTCATTTCGCTCGCTGCCTTGGAGTTACCTTTGACTCAGGTCTTACCTTTTCCCCTTACATTCAGTGTGTCTCTAAATCCCAAAATATCCATCTTATCCAAGATATTGCTGCTTTCGCCCTTTTCTAATTCAAGATACAGCTAAGGCTCCATGAATTAATCATTTTCTGACTTGACTAGTACAACTCACTACTCATCAGTCTTCTAAATACCCACATCGCCCCTCTTCACTCTGTAATGAATGCTGCCGCCAGGCTCATCTTCCTGACTGACCACTACTCCTACCCCCTTATCCTTTTGCCAATCATTACATTGGCTCCCTGTACCATTTAGGGTATATAACCCCCTTACACTTCTCCTACCCCCAGACACATCCCTTAACACCGTGACTACAGCTCTTAACCCCTCATAACAGCCCCTATTCCTCACTACTAACCAAAACCCCATCTACAGCTCCTAACTCCTCACTACTGCCCCTACCCCACCACTACGGCTTCTAACCCGCAAATACAGCTCATACCCCCCACTATTGCCCCTAACCCCTACTACAGTTCCTAACCTCCTACTACTGCCCTTATACCCCAAAACATGCCCATACTCCCCACCATAGCTCTTTAGCCCCTCATCCCTACACTACATCTCCTAACCCCCACCTCAGCTCCTAACCCCTACTACAACCTTTATGCTCTTTAACCTGCACTACTGCCCCCAACACTCACTTCTCCCCATATTACATCCTCTAACCCCCACTACAGTTTCTAACCCCCCCACTAACAGCCTCTAACCCACACTACAGCCCCTATCTCGGCAGATGCGAGGTAAGTTGTAAAACTGTTGAACGGTTTGACTACTTATTCTGGGAGGGCGTCATGGCACTCCTAGCACCATACCCACTACAAAGGTTGTAGTAGTTACTGTGCCTGGAATGTTCAGTTAAATAATCTACCAATGCCCCTCCAGAGATTTGGTTCTGGATCCAACCTTGCATGCTATCAGGATCTCCTGTAGCATCCAGCCCTTTAAGAAGTCAATTAAAACACATCCTGACATGCTGTTATTTCTCTTGTGTGTCTTTACCCCTTCCTCATAGATTGCAAGCTTGTTAGAGCTTTTTCACCTCTTCTCTCTCTTAATATTCTGTACTTCTGTTGCTTGCTGTAATCCCCATTCTATAATTGTAAAGCGCTACAGAACATGTTGGTGCTATATAAATTATAATAATGAAACCTGAAATGTAGCAGTACGTTATAACAGAAAGCAAAGGTTTTCTGCTATGGTTCAGTCTGGTGTCTTTCTAAATGTTTTGCACTTTTTAAAGGATTCCATAAAACACTGGTTTTGGTTAGAATAACTCCCTCTGAGGTGGTCTGCACCACTCCCTTTAAAAATAAATACATGCTAAAACTTAGCTCTGTTCCAGTATCAAGGTCAAGTTTTCCCTGAAGCCCTATCCCCCCTAAGCTGATGTCATCCCACCTTGCTTAAGGGAGATCACAGAGGATGGGCTGAGGAAACGACAGAAAAGGCACGGATGGAGGTTCTGCCATTGGATGTCTAGCACCAGATGTGTATTTTGTACAGAATTGACATTAGCCAGCCCGGAACTCTTGTTCTGAGTTGTCTCATAATGCACAATAGTACAGGTGGAGGTGGAGTTAGGGCAGCAGAAGTGTCAGATTTTGGTTTGTGCAGTGTTCACTTTAAACAGACTCCACGCACCATGAGCACTTGCTTTATGGGTAGTGTCACAATGGGTTGGGCACACAAGTGATTTAGAGCAACCAATTGTGAAAATATTTGTTAACTATAGTAGAACAAAGTGGGGGCTTTGATTGTTTCCAATCAAATTAAATAAGCACCTACCTGGGACATGGACCCCATAACCTGCCCTGGAAATTGGGGGTTCAGCCCTGGCTCT
The DNA here is from genome assembly GCA_933207985.1 of Pelobates cultripes. NCBI lineage: Eukaryota > Metazoa > Chordata > Amphibia > Anura > Pelobatidae > Pelobates > Pelobates cultripes. The sequence goes on along the minus strand of OW240917.1, from coordinate 252,606,770 downwards.
GTTTTTAGTACAGGTGTGCCATCTGTGTTAGATATGGAGGATGGGGAGTTGGTGGCTGAAGTCGAAGACCCTGGGAAAAAATTGTTGATATTAATAGTGCGTACATCTCTTCTCATCCTATACGGTAAATGACAAACTCTTCATCGTATACTGTGAAGATGATACAAGTGAAGCACATAACATATAAAGCAGAGTGTTTTTATTGTAACTAGAATGGATGGAACATTTTATCATGAACCAGAGATTGTGTCTTCTCTGTAACACAGTCACCATATAGCTTTTGCATTACAGAGCAACATGTAACTATGCCTGAAGCACCAGAGCGTGCTCCGTGACATAACATATTTACTGCATATAATTATGGCGTTACACTACCTGTGGATGTCTTTCCTTTGCTGACATTTTTGGGCTTTCTCTTTCGAGTTTGAATACTTTCTTTCTTCATGGCCAAAGGACGAGGTACCTATAGAGAATTCATAGGCGCTTAGTTACTTTTAAAATCAGTATTGATGAACATAGTCACATTAAAGGAAGCATCAATTATGGAGTCAAACATGCAGAGTCCCCCGCCCCCATCACCCCCCAGCAATGCTTTGAATAATGAAATAAATGTATCCAATACTCACTGTCCCATGGATCCCCTTCCAAGATTATAAAAAAAATCACATACTGTGTCCTTGCACTTAAAATGGAAATAGCACCACTGTAGTTAAAAAAATCATCTTTATTAACATCCAAATCAAATAAAATCACAAAAAACAAAATAGTGCCAGAAATGAAAAAGAAAATAAGCATAATTTATGACCCGGGGACGGGACACATGCAGGACAGGCACAGGCCGGTGAGGTTACGTTACATTGGTGCTTACTCAGCAGTTCGAGTATCCCATGTTCTCCCAGAAACAAGAAACCCCAAAACATTACTTTCTCTAATTCTTCCCCTCCTAAAATAAAATGAACCCCTTCTCAGGTAATATGTTTAATTTTACTGTCTGACCCTATTTTGTGTTTTTTGATTTTTTTTTGTATTGGATGTTAATAAAGTAAGTGATACTTTTTAACCACCATGATGCCTTTTCTATCCTGAGTGCAAGGACACCATATATGAATGTGTTAATTAAAACCTCTGGCCGGATGAAGCTCACACAGTTTGTAAATCTGTCATACTGGGCACGGTGTTTAGCAGGTAGTAACAAGCAGATCATGTAATATTGATGTATCTGCTCAGGTTAGCTTTATGGCTACCATTAAGAGGAAAACATACTTACCACAGAGCATTCACAATCAAACAATTTTAAAACATATTTTAAGCAATTAAAACACAAAACAGGGGATTAAAATGGTCTCCAGCCCCTAAAATAATCGTATATTTTTGTTTTGTAAATTGTTCTACTTTTGAATGCTTAGGTGATATTACATTATACACCCCATGGTTTGACCTTACCCCGTGTAATTTCATATACAGGCCGCAGGCATTACACACAGGCTCTCCTTCAGCATTGCGTCTCCATAGTGTAGTGGTGCTGGTGTGGCAATTTGTGCAGCACAACCCGGCTCGCCGAGAGGAAGACTGTGGGAAGCAGAGAGATGTGGTTAATATGTGTGGTGACAGTTGGGAGGTATGTAAGATATTGTATGTCCATAGAGAGGAGGGGTACACGGGAGGTGGGCATCTGTTCTACACATGCATCTGATACTTCTATCTTCTGCCCCAGCAGACTGCGTGCCTGGCTCACTGTCTGCCCCATGTCTACATCACTAGCACCAGCCCAATGTGGATTTTATAACATGACAGGAGGCTTCATATTTGCTTAAGTCTCTCTTTACTAGAACTCCACAGCAGCAAAAAACACAGAGAGTAAATAACCAATCAAAAACCAGTAAGGAGACCATATAACTCCCTTCTCAACATTCCATTTCCTCTTTCTTTGCTGCTCCGCATCAGTACAGGTCAGAGTACCACTGCCTCCTGCTATTATTAGTTGGTAGCTGTGTATATTATTTATATCTTTGTGTTTGCATATTTTACTATTTGGGGACTTGTTGTTTTATGCCTAGTTTATACCCTCTGTTTCTCTTGCACTGGGTTTGTGGGGAGGTTTTTGTGTCCCTGGGTTTTTTCTATCGCTGGGATTCTTCCCCCTTAGCTGTCCCCTTATTATTATTCCTATTATTTTTCGTATTATTAATCTTATTATTTTCCTATTATTCTTATTGTTTCTTTCCCTGTTTACTTACCCGCTTTCACTGCTGTGCAGGTGCGTTTGCTGCTCGGGGGTTTCAGGAGGCCGGCCTGTTCTGCCTCGTCCGATCCCCCCGAGCTCCGGGACTGCGGAGTATGTTTCCAGCGGTCCCTTGTGTGTGTGTCCTTGGCTCCGGTCGCGGGGTGCTGGGCTTGCGGTTGCCCTGCCAACTGGAGCCTTTACACATGGCCGCCGCCCGCAACCGGCTCGATCCGCCGGGTGGAGGAGGGAGCACTGACGCTCGCCTCCTCCCCCACCTGTTTATGTAGAGGAATCATTATACACATGTTTTGCATTGGTGGACAGTGGAGGGTGCCCCCTTTTCAGGGTGCCACATTATTTAACTGTACTCTACATTTTCAAAGTTTATATTATACAATAAACAATTAAGTGGACCCTCTGCCCCAATAGGGCCAAGCACTATACACTTGCCCTCCTGGGAGCATCACCTCTACAGGCTACATATTCTGTACCAGAAGCCTACAGCTGATTCTTAACACTACAGTGACCCTTATGCTAGTTATACTACACCTATAAGTGACTTGGCCTGCTCTGTCTGTGCCACATTGACTGGCCTGCTATGTCTGTGCCCCTTTGACTGGCCTGCTTTGTCTGTGCCCTATGACTGGCCTGCTCTCTCTGTGCCAACTATACCGGCCTGCTCTGTCTGTGCCCCCTGACTGGCCTGCCCTGACAGTGCCCTATTGATAGCCGGCACTTGCCCGTGCTGGCTATCAATAGGGCACTGTCGCCGTCTCTGTAGAGAAAGCACTCTTGAGGGAACTACCCTTAACGTCCCAAGATAGGGACATGGCGGAGATGCAACACACGCCGATAGAGTCTGGCCCCAACTCACCGGACGGAGACCAGATACGCTCACCTAAGCGCTACTGGAAGGGTGAAGGCCCTGAGCCAGGTACCTGGAAGGGTAAGGCTCCTGCAAAGCGACCTAAGCGGACGACCGCTTCATCTCCAGCGCCACCAAGTTACTTCCCCGAAGAGGAAGAAGAATTCTTTCTCCCCCCGCCCATGTCCATCCTGGATGAATGGCGGGCGGATCAATCCCCCTCGGAGGACAAAGGCGGGTGGGGTAAGCAAGACTCAGAGGAATTTTCGTACCAACCAGAATCCGGTGAGACCGCTTCGTAGCACCTGCACTCCTCCTTAGGGGAGGACGTGTTTGTGGATTCGACGGTCGAACCCCTATTCGACCCACGCACCATACAGCACCCCAGGTCTCCTGAGTGGTCCCTGCCCGAACATCTGGCACAGTTTGTCCACTATTGGGTTCGCAGACCCCTAGATTGAGCGGTCCGGAAGAGACTGAGGGCAGAGTGCCCCAGGCCCATCCTACCTGACAAGGTCGCTGTGACACCTGAATTCGACCGGATGGTCTCCACCTATCTGACCTGCACGGATCACGATCCCAAGAAAGGGATTGAACGTAGCCTTCGCTTAGCACAAGATAAGGTGCTTGATATGTTGGGGCTGCTGGCCCGAATTCTTACGATGGCGGACGAAGCTGTTACTCAGGGCTCACCCCTGGACCCAGCAGCCATAAGAGATTGGGCGTTACGCTCCATTTGCCTGCTGGGCAACTCCAACGTGGTGCTATGAACGGAGCGGAGAAAGGCGGACCTTATGCGCATTGACGCTAAATTATCATAGTTGGGGTCCAAAGAGCTGGGACCGTTGGCCAAAGGGCTACTATTCGGAGAATCCTTTAACAAGGAGCTCCATAGACACGTCAACCTCTATGCTACTCTGAACAAGGCCCAATCATCAATGAGGAGGGTGTTCCGCTCTCACACCCCTCATGTTTTTGGCAGGGCTGGAAGGCAGCGGGGTCATGCCTCCAGTTGCTTCTGACCAAAGAGCCACCGAGGATCCCGGACACCGACCTTCTTTCTCAGCTACCGCTCTGGGTCCTTCACCTCCCAGAGGTCGGACCGTGGCAGAGGAAGCCGGACGCATGGAAGAGGCAGAATGCCTACAGGTGAGACAAATTACACCGCATGTTCTTCCCAGTCTTTTGCATGCCGGCAGGTTACGTTACTGTCTCGACAGGTGGCGGGACATTTCTTCGGACGCATGGATACTCCAGACAGTCCGAAATTACGTCATAGATTTCCATTCGCCCCCAGTCCAGGAGGTACCCCCCCCCGGATTCCGGTATCGCCAAGAGAACTACAAGTCCTGGTGTCGAAATACAGGCCCTTTTCGACAAAGGGGCAGTTCAGTGGGCGCCGGACGAAGGAGGTTTCTTCAGCACCATTTTCCTAGTCAAGAAGAAGACGGGAGATTTCCGTCCAGTTATAAACCTGAGGAACCTGAACGCTTTCATCTCCTATCAACACTTCAAGATGGAGGGCATCCATCTTCTAAGAGACTTACTGCGCTCAGGGGATTTGTTCACTCGCCTAGGCCTGAAGGATGCATATCTATCCGTTCCAGTGGAATCCGGATGCCGATACTTTCTACGCTTCGTTTGGAAAGGGAGGCCTTGCCAATTCACCTGCCTACCCTTCGGCCTCAGCTTGGCAACATGGTGTTTCACCAAACTGTTAAAACCGGTAATGGTATGCCTGCGCTCCAGGGGCATTCGATGCCTGATATATCTGGACAATTTGCTTCTATTCTGTGAGGACGCCTCCAGACTGAAATCTCAGACGCTTTACACGGTCTCCTTGTTCGAATCCCTGGGGTTTGTGGTTAACCGAGAGAAGTTGGCCCTTACACCAACGCAGGTAGTCCAATTCCTGTGATTCGAAATAGATGCGACTCAGTGCATCCTATGCCTCCCTCAGGCCAAGATCACGGCCATTCGAAAAGAGATCCGACGGATCCTGTGCCAAGAAATTATTCCACTCAAGGTCCTGGCACGAGTGGTGGGCCTCTTGTCCGCATCGATCCAAGCCATCTACCCAGTTCCCCATCACTACAGGGCCATGCAGCGCCTGAAAGCACGCTTCTTACGCAGGAAACCCTCATACGACCACCTGGTTCCCATCACGCAGGAAGTCAAAACCGAACTTCGCTGGTGGCTGTTACACATGTCAGCTTGGAACAACAAGGCGATTTTCAGCCCAACTCTGGACTTTGTCCAAGAATCGGATACGAGCCTATGGGGCTGGGGAGCGACCTGTACAACCGCCTCCACGGGAGGCCCCTGGTCAAGCACGGAAGCAGGATATCACATTAACTGCCTAGAAATGATTGCGGGTTAATTCGCAATACAAAGCCTTGCGGGTCATCTGTCGGATAGCTGCATCCTGCTGAGAATGGACAATATATCAGCGGTACAGTATATTAACCGCCTGGGAGGGGCCCGCACACGGGCAGTGACGAAGGAGATTTACAACTTTTGCCTTCAGCGCAATATCAGTCTCCAGGCAGAGTATCTTCCAGGTGTGTCGAACCTGACGGCAGACTGGTTCTCCAGACACTGGAGGGATGCCTACTATTGGCGGCTACATCGACGATCTTCCTCGAAATGGCGCGACAGAGGCGCCCATTCACGGTGGATCTGTTCTCTTCCAGAACGAACTTCCAGGTTTTGAATTACTTCAGCTGGCTCCCGGATCCGACGTGCGCAGCAGTGGATGCCTTCCTTCAGGACTGGCCGTCAAAGGGAGCCTATGCGTTTCCACCATTCACTATGACCACCAGGGTCCTATTCCAATTACGGCGTCAACAGGTATCGTTGGTGTTGATGACACCTCTTTGGCAAGGCCAGGTTTGGTTCCCGGAATTACTGGAGCTGTCATGTCAGTACCCGCTTATCCTTCCATCCCCGCGAATACTCCTTTCGGATTCATGAGGCAACCATCACCCCCTCGTATTGGAAGGCCACCTCCAATTGGTGGCTTGGACTCTTTCCGGGGTACCTGGAATGTCAATGAACTATCGGGATCAGCTAGAAGCCTCCTCTGGGACTCCTTGGCCCCAGGAATGAGGAGATGTTATCTGTCCGCCTGGAACATATGGTGTCGTTGCTGCATGGAACGGAGCATCAATCCCTTTACACCGCCTGTATCCCGCGTCCTGAATTTCCTTTCTCACCTCTTCGATCAAAGGAGGTCGTATCGTTCAGTTAATGTTGCCAGATCGGCCATCTCGGCTCACGTTCCCCTTCAAGGGATGCCCATCTGACAAGATGCCTTGGTCTGTAGACTCTTGAGAGGCATCAGACTGTCACGTCCGCCAGCACCTAAATATGCACCCCTCTGGGATGTACACCGGGTTTTGGATTTCATTCAGGAGTGGCCGAAGAATCAGGAGCTTTCCCTACGACAGTTGTCGGCCAAGTTTTTACTTCTTTTGTGCCTTGTATCTTTTCGTCAGGTCTTTGACGTCCGGGCTTTTGATGTTAACGCATTCACCTTTTCCCCAGAGGGGGTGACCTTTTCAGTGTGGAGACGTACCAAGTCCGACTCAACTGTTATTTTCTATTAATATTTTCGAGAAGCTCCTAAGCTCTGTGTGGTTTCTACTCTGTCTCGCTATGTGACGGTTACTACCCCACTTCGAGGTTCCCAATAGGGACAACTGTTGATATCTTATGTACGTCCACATAAACCGGTGTCTACCATTACTTTGGCTCGTTGGATCAGATGGCTATTGTCGTTGGCCGGCGTGGAATCATCATTTGGTACTCATTCAGTAAGGGGCGCGGCGGCATCAGGAGCCTTGGTAGCGGGTGCCTCCCTTTCTGATATTCCACGTTCAGCAGACTGGTCTTGAGAAGACACTTTTCAACAGTTTTATTTCAGGCCGGCGAATCATGCATCTTTTGCCTTACTGGCTGAGCGTTGAAACAGCAAATATGAAGTCTCCTGTCATGTTATAAAATTGTAGATTATGCTAGCTTTAGTGTACCTATAATCTTAATTTTATTAATGACAGGAGGCGAATATTTCCCACCCTTTTGTTCCCGACCCTTGTTTGTATTTATTATCTCGTATGTTGAGTATTTTTGGTCAATTATTTCTTATGGTTATTTATGCCTGTATGTTTTCATTACTGCCTAGGGCGGGGACCTGTAGACTTGGTGGTGTTCAATATAATTTTCACTGAATGGCTGGCGTGGAATCATCATTTGGTACTCATTCGGTAAGGGGCGCGGCGGCATCAGGAGCCCTGGTAGCAGGTGCCTCCCTTTCTGATATTCCACGTTCAGCAGACTGGTCTTGAGAAGACACTTTTCGACAGTTTTATTTCAGGCCGGCGAATCATGCGTCTATGAGAGTCGTTATCTCTGTCAGAGACTGGCTGTTTTTGTTATGTTATGTTATGTTTACTGACTGTGTTTGTTATCGCAGCTTGAAAGAGGAAATGGAGGGGGCGGAGCCGAGCAGCCGAAGCGATCAGACACACACTCTCAGAGCTCCAGGCTAAACAGCGTTAATAGGCGAAATCCTGGGAATAAAACCCCAAAAAACAAGAAGCCCAACGCTCCAGAACGACCAGAGCTACCATGGGTCGTAATTCTAAGAAGCAGAAGTCAGACAAACCCAAACAGGGAATGAATATAGGCGAGCTCTTCAGGCAGGCGCATGGCGCACTTGGGCCCAAAATGGCCGCGGAGCTGTATGAATACTCCGACTCCTCCGAAGAGATGTCGCAATACACCGGAGCGGCAGACATACCATCACAGAAACCCTCTCACACACACACCCGAAACCTACCCTGCCAATCTGTCACAAAGGAGACCCTGCAAGAGCTCCTGGCGGGGCTTCAGACAACTCTCCAGGCAGACGTGGCCGCACTGTGTCAGGACCTCAAGGGCCTGGTAGGCCGACTGGGAGTGATGGAGGCCTCCACAAAGGACCATGATCAGAGAATATGCTCTCTGGAACAAGAGGTACAAGCGCTGAAAAAGCAACAAGCTGGGGTTGAACAGAAACTGGCGACCGTGGAAGACACAAGGCGCCGCGCTAACCTTAAAATAAGAGGTATCCCGGAGGAGGTACCAACAGCAGAGTTACAACACCTCATAAGAAGGCTGCTGGGAGCATTGCTGTCTCCAAAGCAAGTCAGGCAAATTGCAGTGGATGGAGTATTCCGGATCCCGAAACCCAGGAGGGCCCCAGAAGAGGCGCCCAGAGATACAGTGGTGAAATTCCAAAGAAGCAGTGACAAGGCGACAGTACAAGAAGCACTCAAGGGACAGTCCCCATATGTATTTGAAGACATGTCCTTAACCTTTTACACCGACCTCTCTGGGAGCACTCTGCAGTGGAGAAGATCCCTGCAGGGGTTTACCACTCTCCTACGGAGCAACAACATCCAATACAGGTGGCGGATGTCCCGTACGCTCCAAGTGCAACACAGAGAATCCTTCTACTCGGTCCATGACATACAGGAGGCATCTGTGCTCCTGGACACCCTAGGCCTCCCAAAGGACGCTCTGCAGAGTATTGGGCCTCGAGGGGCAACCACACAGGCACACACGTGGGACCCTGCAAGAAGCACTCCATTTGTCCCGCAACAAGCCCCACAGGGAGCCTACGCTTTGGTTACTACTTGAGGCGAACTTCTCTCACACATATCTGTTACCAAAGGGGTTCCGAGCCGTGACCGTTTCTGTGACTATATATATATATATATATTTCATATTTTTTTTTTTTCTCTCTGTTTGTTTCCTTTTGTACATTACTTTCTATCTCGCTGGTACCTATCTATTAAGCACCGAGTATCCCATGAGGACAATTCCCCTCACCCCCCCACCCCCGCCTCCCCTCAATGGCCGTTAGACTAAGACCCACTCTATCTCGAAGTGAGGTGTAAAATTTATCCATAGCAACCTACACCCAGACCTACTCACTAAAAACACTAGTCATGTAATTTGTAGCTCTAGTCTCGCTACTAACCGCTAGATGTCCCCACTACTTATGAAGGACGAAAGCAGCCTCCCCAGCTAGCGGAATACTCATGGTAGTACCCGACACACTTAATGCGTTACACATAACTCAAAACAACCCCCTATGTGGAATGTATATAGCATAACGAATCTCTGGGTGACGGGCATAGCTATTTTTAAACTAAGTAGATCATCCTAACCTTCATACTCTGCAACATACATCTGCCCCTCGAACGGCATCTTAACCCTGCTGCCACCAATAGAATGCTAGTAGAATAAGCTCTAGGAGATGCTAACACCAAAGGTGGCTCCTAACTAGTCACTCACACTCAAGCATACAAACTTCCACTAGGTCCTACTTTGGTTACACATAGATCTTAGCCACACGTGCAGATAACAATACTTGACTCCTATAGAGTGCATATAACCAATCTATACTGTTAACTGTTTCTGTATCACGCATGCACTGTTCATTTACTATTCCTAGATTAATCTAAAAATGTGCTGTCATTTAATGCCATGATATTGTTTATTTTGTGATATCTCAGCGACTTGTATCTGCTGTCGTGGCGATATAGTCATGTTTGTTACTCGAAGCACTACAAAAATAAAGAATTTAAAAAAAAGAAAAAAAAAAGAAAGAGGAAATGGAATGTTGAGAATGGAGTTATATGGTCTCCTTACTGGTTTTTGATTGGTTATTTACTCTCTGTGTTTTTTTTCTGCTGTGGAGTTCTAGTAAAGAGAGACTTAAGAAAATATTCGCCTCCTGTCATTAATAAAATTAAGATTATCAGTACACTAAAGCTAGCATAATCTACAATTACTCTCTCCTTCAACCATTTCCATACTGTGAATTCTTAGAAAACCTCTTAAGTCAACAAATGTTAAGAATTTTACTTTTCAGCTGTAAAATAATTTCGTATTGCAATTTTTTGTAACACATTTTGTAAAATTCTCTTTTCAAGCATTCTACATGCACAACCAATATTCGCAAATCAATCCATGCAAGTGATAACTCCCAGAAACTGTGGCTCTAAGAACCACGTTCTTCGGTTTTCAGTGGAGCAGAGAATTTAAACAATTTCCCGCAAGTTCTGAGTGAGTTGAATGGTATGTGCAGGCCCCCTCGGTGAGCCCCAAGAACCTCTGTGTCAGACAGAGGTTCTCCAGAGTCTACAAAGTCTGACGTGTTAGCTAATTATTATTACACTAGCAAGGGAATACACAGGATAATGGCATACAGAGGAGGTTTCTTATCATACCTCAGAATATCAGTCATACGGAATGAAAAATACATAAATACATAAACAAAAGCACAATATTCTAACTTATTAATATAAAGGCACTCTTTGTTGGACTTACTGCACATTAATAAAAAAAAACGATAATCACTCCAGAATGTCCCCCCTTTTAAAAGGGTTTTCCAAGATTCTCAAAAAGACAGTCCCCAACTACACATGTAGTTGGGGACTGTCTTTTTGGTATTTTTCAGTGTTAGGCCCTATTGTTGGAAATGTATCCCTCTAGGAAACATGTCTTTCCTTTTCTTTACGATTTTCCAAGATTCTGACTCTCCTCAGATTCCTAATCAAAGCAGGAAATGGCAAAGACCCCTCAGCCAATCCCTGTCCTCTAATAGCTTTCTGTGGTAATATTAGCATGGCTGAAAATGTCTATATGGCATCTAATTTCTTGCTTTTTCCCTTGGCAGCACATCATGTGTGTGAATTCACCCATGCCACTAATTCCTATGAGAATAGAATAAGCAGGCAATTCTGGGATGGGGATTGGAGCCTGGCTGCAGAGGATACTGGGATAAGAACTGGAGCTGGGCTACAGATTATTCAAGAATAGGGACTGGAGCCTGGCTACAGAAGATTCCAGGATAAGGACTGGAGCCGGGCTGTAGAGGATTTCCGGATAAGGACTGGAGCCTGTCTGCAGAAGATTCTGGGATAGAGACTGGAGTCTGGCTGCTGATGATTCTGGGATAGAGACTGGAGCCTGGCTGCAGGGGATTCTGGGGTAGAGACTGGAGCCTGGATGCAAGGGATTCTGGGATAGAGACTGGAGCCTGGCTGCAGGGGATTCTGGGGTAGAGACTGTAACCTGGTTGTTGGGGATTCTGGGATAGAGACTGGAGCCTGGCTGCAGGGGATTCTGGGATAGAGACTGGAACCCGGCTGCAGGAGATTCTGGGATAGAGGCTGGAGCCAGGCTGCAGGAGATTCTGGGATAAGGACTGGAGCCTGGCTACAGGAGATTCCAGGATAAGGACTGGAGCCGGGCTGTAGAGGATTTCCGGATAAGGACTGGAGCCTGTCTGCAGGAGATTCTGGGATAGAGACTGGAGCCTGGCTGCAGATGATTCTGGGATAGAGACCAGAGCCTGGCTGCAGAGGATTCTGGGGTAGAGACTGGACTGGAGCCTGGATGCAAGGGGATTCTGGGATAGAGACTGGAGCCTGGCTGCAGGGGATTCTGGGATAAAGACTGTAACCTGGTTGCAGGGGATTCTGGGATAGAGACTGGAGCCTGGCTGCAGGGGATTCTGGGATAGAGACTGGAGCCAGGCTGCAGGGGATTCTGGGGTAGAGGCTGGAGCCAGGCTGCAGGGGATTCTGGGGTAGAGGCTGGAGCCAGGCTGCAGGGGATTCTGGGGTAGAGGCTGTAACCTGGTTGCAGGGGATTCTGGGATAGAGACTGGAGCCCGGCTGCAGGGGATTCTGGGATAGAGACTGGAGCCCGGCTGCAGGGGATTCTGGGGTAGAGGCTGGAGCCAGGCTGCAGGGGATTCTGGGGTAGAGACTGTAGCCAGTGCAGGGGATTCTGGGGTAGAATCTGGAGCCAGGCTGCAGGGATTCTGGGATAGAGACTGGAGCCAGGCTGCAGGGGATTCTGGGGTAGAGGCTGGAGCCAGGCTGCAGGGGATTCTGGGGTAGAGGCTGGAGCCAGGCTGCAGGGGATTCTGGGGTATAGGCTGTAACCTGGTTGCAGGGGATTCTGGGATAGAGACTGGAGCCCGGCTGCAGGGGATTCTGGGATAGAGACTGGAGCCCGGCTGCAGGGGATTCTGGGGTTGAGGCTGGAGCCTGGCTGCAGGGGATTCTGGGGTAGAGACTGGAGTCTGACTGCAGGGGATTCTGGGGTAGAGACTGTAACCTGGTTGCTGGAGATTCTGGGATAGAGACTGTAACCTGGTTGCTGGGGATTCTGGGGCATAGGCTGTAACCTGGTTGCAGGGGATTCTGGGATAGAGACTGGAGCCCGGCTGCAGGGGATTCTGGGATAGAGACTGGAGCCCGGCTGCAGATTCTGGGGCTGAGGCTGGAGCCTGGCTGCAGAGGATTCTGGGGTAGAGACTGGAGTCTGGCTGCAGGGGATTCTGGGGTAGAGACTGTAACCTGGTTGCTGGGGATTCTGGGATAGAGACTGTAACCTGGTTGCTGGGGATTCTGGGATAGAGACTGGAGCCTGGCTGCAGGGGATTCTGGGATAGAGACTGGAGCCAGGCTGCAGGGGATTCTGCGGTAGAGGCTGGAGCCAGGCTGCAGGGGATTCTGGGGTAGAGGCTGTAACCTGGTTGCAGGGGATTCTGGGATAGAGGCTGGAGCCAGGCTGCAGGGGATTCTGGGGTAGAGGCTGGAGCCCGGCTGCAGGGGATCCTGGGGTAGAGACTGTAGCCTGGTTGCAGGGATTTCTTTTTCTCTCCAAGAACAGGAAATGATTGAGCATTATTAACCTCTTCATTAGAAGGGTTAGCCAAATCCCACTATATCATGGTCTGTACATAGTGAATGTCCGGGAACAGTCTGTTATACTGGATGTAATGATTTCTTGGCTCAGTAGAACATATAATCCAGTTTAGAAACAAACTGGCTAATATCCGTGTAATCAGCCACAACCAGCTGTTGTAGGTGTGAAGTGTCTGCTAATGAACGTTGCCGAATGGTGTCCAGAAAGCTTAGAAATGTGCGTTTAAACAAATTGGTGGAAAATAGAGAAATAACTCTGAAAAGGGCTGAATACATTGGGCGTCCTCAGCCTCTAACGGGTTAATTAATTATTTTTTGGGAGCCTGTGAGATGGAGACAGGCAGAGTCTCCATTAGTTTCTTCCAAAAATATTGTCTCTGTAAATGTTCCTCCCTAACTCCTAAATTTTGTTGAGCGCCAGTGATGGACGATCACAAGGCTCAGGGGCTTGTCAAGGACAGCAGCAGAACCATATTTTACTCCTAATTTCCTTTCAGTTTACTTTAAAGTAAAAGGGGCAGTCAGATCTCCGTGGCAACGCTGTGACCTTGTCTGCGAGAACCCGCTGTCTCTAACTTTGAACTGAGCAGTTTATTTATATAAAAAAGAACAGTAACATATTGCAGCCTATTTAGATTCTCTGGTTTATCTCTCATTTATGGCCATCAGAAAATATGGATTATTAAAGGGGGAACAAAAATGACTCAATACACCAAGAGTCAAATATTGCAGGGTATTTTTACCTAAATAATCACCCATTATCACTCTCTGCATGACGTTGACAGTGCCACACATGCTCCCTGACCAGAGCAGATTACCTGGACTCAGATTAATGCTGTCCAGCTTGCAGCCTACCGGCATACTCGGCTCTATGCACTGCGGTCTGGTGAACATATACAGTGGGAGAGTCTCCTCATCTGGAGTGATCGGAGTTCCTGTGGTGTCTTCTTCTAGTGCCTCATTTCCCCCTGGACCGGTGGGGGGTCATTCCGGTTTAGCCCTGGGAGGCCCTGCTGTTTCACCACTACTTGTTGGCCTTCTCTAAATGCCATGAGTCCCACTGTTCTCTGTGTGGAGCAGGTTCTCTCATCTTGACAGAATCTTTGGTGCATTTTGGCAGAAGCTCCACCAGTGTCAGAAGGCTACTACCCCAGCAGAGAGCATACTCACCTTGGAAATTACTGGGCAAAATTAGCGCAAGACGCCGGTTCCGGGCCTGATGTCAAAGGTGACGAGTGCATCGCCACAAGATGGTGCTGGCTAGACCTGGCCCCCTGCTTGGCCTTAATACTTAAGGGTCACACCCTGGTTCTGCTGGGGGGACAGAGAGGATGCCGGGCCAGTCGCCAGTTAAGGCTCCATCGTGGCAGCAGAACAAGCGGCACACTCCACTTAGACATGAGGCTGCACAGAGGAATATCCCTAAGCGGCCCAAAGCAGGATCACAACCAAATTCTGAGGTGCTGTGTGGAGCCCCACACACGGTAGGAGACACAATCTACCTGCCTACATCTTGGTGCAATGCCCTGCAGTATGCCTCCTTAAAGCAGGACTGTACTATACCTTTAAAAGGCATTGGCTGAACATGGCTCCGGGACTGAGCTAGGAAAAATCAGCCTTTGTGTATTCACAATCACTGGCTGACAGCCTAGGGATACATTCACTGGCCAAATCTCAGACAGATACTAGAAGTGCTTCCTGGGGCAGTGCTGCACAGTGTGACTGACATTCAGTGTCTCCACCCTCTGCAAGGAGACACAGAACTTTGATGTATTTATTCAATGCAACTCTATGAGGAGATACTGATGGCCAGGGCTGTGTTTGGCTTGTGCTGGCTCTGCCCCTGATCTGCCTACTTGACAGTCTCAGCCAATCCAATGATTTCCAGAGAAAGACTGTATGTTGAGCAAGACTTCTGATGATGTCAGCCAAGCAGGCAGATCAGGGGCAGAGCCAGTAGCAGAAGACTAGAGTAAAGGTTAGATTTTACTATATTTAGGGAGGGCAAGGGGGGTCAGAGGGGCTAGATGGTGTTTTTAACATTATAGGGTCAGGAATACAAGTTTGTGTTTCTGACCCTATAGTGTTCCTTTAAGCTTGTATATTATTCTGCACTCCAAAAAATAAATAATAATAATGTACAAAAATTATTTCTGTGTCATTTAATTCCTTATTATTGCACTTTGTGTAAACTATCTCTATTAGGTATATATATCTAGTACCAGGTAGGGGTTAAAGCATGAAGATAACACTCCATAGGTTTTGGTCTAGGCTGGAAATCTGGGGTCGTTGCAGCCATTGAAGTAAAGTTCAGGGGTGGCCATGTGTGTGGTGGCCAAGTAGGGTGGTCATGTGTGTGGTAGCCATGATGAGATGAGTAGACTTTGGCATGTAAATGGACAGCAGCAAAGCTTAGGTGGCCATCACAGGGTGCTCACCTGGTTTTAGGAGACATCTTGCAGAAGGCAGGCTGAAATTACTAATTTGTGTGGTCCCTGCTAACTATGCACTCCATTGGTGTAAGATTTCTGTGATTAATTAATCTAGCTATTGTGTAACATAATGATTCGAGAAATAGTGTCTTTCTGTGGGCAGAAACTATGCAATACAACACATACACACACTTTGCCCCTTTGCATCCCTGCTCAAATTATTTACAATCATTTTAATTCTCTGAGGTTTACTTAAACTGGGTCTGTCACCAAGGAGACTATAACTTGAATTATTCAGCATAAAGTATATTTCGTAATAACAGATTACAGACTGCTGTAATGCTCAGAGGCCGATGGGGAATGATTACAGAACTGACTTGAGTAAAATTTAAAATCCCGTCATGTTTACCATCCGGTCTGAATGCCACGTATTATTATTATATTAATATAGCACAAACAAAATCCGTAGGGCTTAGTATTATACCAGAGAAAAAACATACATGTAACTCCATATATGTTGTCATTAAAGTTCTATCACTTTAGGATTCCATATGATAGAACACTTGTGAGGAGCAGTAGAGATGTACAAACCCCAGGGGCCCCAGTATATATATTGGTATATTGTGTGACTAGTGGCCTGGAATCCACCCTCCAGTCCATTTCCCTTGGGGTAACAAGGTTTTAGACATGGCAGTAAATGCCCATTCCTTCCCTCTGATGTTTTTTGATCACAGCATTGCCATGCTCCCTGAATAGTCAGCAGCCATACCTACAACGCTAGTACTGCAGATACAGGGATCCCACCGCTTCATTGCACTGCCAGTTAAGCCTTCGAGGTGACTACATTTACAGCTCTTTTCGAGCTCAGAGTGTCTGATATCAACCTGCACACTCCATTCAGCCAATGATATCCTGTTACAAAGGAATGGTGGAGATCCCATGTATACTCTCTGTGTGATACATGGTGTCTGTGCGGCAGTAATACCATTTCTGGATTCATTTTTCCAGTGTTTCTGGAAGCTGATGGAAATATGGCGCACAAAGTGTTTAACACACAAACCTTTCAGAAAGGAACAGTATTGGCAGCACGCGGCCTCTTACAGAACCTTCCTTTACATTTCACATCCTCGCACCTTGCTCAATTCATATAAAGTCCTTTAAGGAGTCAGCCTGACTGCTTTGCCATCTGGAACAGAGTGCACTAAGTGGTGGGAATGGGAGTACTGGGATTTACGCCAAAACCAAAAATCACTGGACGGCAAGCATAGCAGAGGATCAGTTACCATAAGGGATGTGCTAAAGCCCATAGGCACAGCCCAGAAATACACTCCACCTGTGCCCTTAATAGCTGGGCTGGAATCATGTCTGACACACACTAAGCTGAGTATTAATGTGATCAAACATGCAAACAAAATGCAAATACCTCCTTATTTCCCCATTGTGGAATAATTACCTGCCTCCATTTTTACAGCTACTTTTCTTTTGTTTCTTCTTTCTTTTAATTTTTACATTACTTTTCATGTGTCATATTGCAATCAGACGATAAAGACCAACTTTCCAAAAAGGTCTCTGAATGCAGACACCTTGTATTCAGAAAATCTAATGTTTGGATGGTACTTATAGTCATCGTCGTACTATTATTACAAGAATTTTAAGGTAAACTGATATATTTCTTTATAAGGGTTGCTCTAACCAGCATGACCATTTCTGCTATTAGAAGTGGTCGTGGCCACTGCTGGTGGAGTTGTCTGAAGAGTCAAGGTTTCTGGACTTGTATAGGTAGTACTGGGGAAACCAAACCATACCCTCTAGCCCATGGGATCTGCTATTATCTAAACCAGGGATGGAGAAACTTCGGCCCTCCAGATGTTCTGCACTTACAGCCATAATGCTGGCAAAGATACAGGGAGATGTAGTCCAAAACGTCTGATCTAAACCAACAGACGCCTTGACTAGACATTAGAACAAATTAGCATCACAGATGGCGCTGGCTGCATGTAGTGCCCTAAGGGAAAAATGGGCCGACCAACAGACACTCACTATTGCCACTGTGACGTGGAAGATCATGGAGACCCTGGAAACTGACAAATTGGCAGCCCAATTTCATGACACCAGCGGTCTGAGACCTCTGGATCACCAGCGGTCTGCTATTTACCTGACGAAAATCCTGATGACACAGTACTCCCCCTCCCCAATCCTCAAGTCCACGACTCACAAACATAGGGCTTCTCCTACCCCAGCCCCCTTACTAATTCCCCCCGGGGACCCCCAAGAGGAAATTCTGATCACCTCTCTTATCTCACTTATCTCTACCATTCTGCTGTCCTCACTTTAACTGCACTGCTCCACACTATCCTCAATATTCCTCATCATGCACACCACATTCATTTGTAAATAGTTGTTTTCCCCTGGTCTCCCTTCCCAATTCCCAAACGGGCCAGTCTAAGGGTACGCAGTGACATGAGCTATACAGCTACCTGCCACTGACAAACACCGCTCTTAGACATTAGCTACGATGGCCCACAGCTAATACTCTGCTGCCTTACTACCCCTCCCGCTATTTTTTTTTCTTACATTCTGCGTCGTCCTGAGGTGTCACAGTAAGTATGAGCAACATAATACACTACATTATGTGCACAGCCTGACCAAACGATGTTTTGTATCCTGCTTTTGACACTGATGTACGATAACAGAACTATAAGTACTAGTGCTCTTTGTACCAGGCTAAACACGACCTGTTTCACAATATCTGTTTGTTGTTATACCAATAGAAAGAATGTTAGAAAAAGAAGTCAAGGTGGTAGGAGTCTGGTACTGCAGTGTTTCACTGTGCGTTTTTTTTTTCTCGTTTTGTTCGTTAGTTTTTAGGGAGGGTGGGACTTGGGGACCAATAGGGCATTATTCAAAGAAAACCAAAAAAGGGTTGAAGAAATTCTTTAACTTAAAAAAAATTTGTATGGATTTTGTGTTGGTATTTAGGATTAAATCTATTTGTTTAAATCATATGATCTGTGAGAAATAACTGGAAGTGACATTCTTTTCACAACTACTGTTCCTACATAAAGTGCAATGAAAATCCAGTCGTCAAAATATAAGAAAATACAATTTTTACAGTGTTTGCAAACTGTAATACTGGATCAAATATTCACCAATTGTATCTCACTGCCAGAGTATAACTTTCATTCCTTGTGCATGGGGAAGGGTCAAACTTGATCTTCAGCCATAGCTCACGATATTTCAGACAGGAGCAGTGGGTGTGATTCAATATGTGCTCAAGGGGGTGAAGATATTCCAGGACATTTTGGGTGGCTTTGTAAGGACTTTATCAAAGTAATAAATTGCATTTTATTTAAAGCAGGAGTTTTATATCTATGGAGCGTTGTAGAGCACAGCAATGAAATTGCCATGTGCTATGTGCATGGATGAATCAAGGACCTCCACGGCAATAAAACTCACAGTAATATGCAGTATATGAGTGTATCACAGAGCTCCACGGCAATAAAACTCACAGTAATATGCAGAACATGAGTGTATCACAGAGCTCCACAGCAATAAAACTCACAGTAATATGCAGTATATGAGTGTATCACAGAGCTCCACGGCAATAAAACTCACAGTAATATGCAGTATATGAGTGTATCACAGAGCTCCACGGCAATAAAACTCACAGTAATATGCAGTATATGAGTGTATCACAGAGCTCCACGGCAATAAAACTCACAGTAATATGCAGTATATGAGTGTATCACAGAGCTCCACGGCAATAAAACTCACAGTAATATGCAGTATATGAATGTATCACAGAGCTCCACGGCAATAAAACTCACAGTAATATGCAGTATATGACTGTATCACAGAGCTCCACGGCAATAAAACTCACAGTAATATGCAGTATATGAGTGTATCACAGAGCTCCACGGCAATAAAACTCACAGTAATATGCAGTATATGAGTGTATCACAGAGCTCCACGGCAATAAAACTCACAGTAATATGCAGTATATGAATGTATCACAGAGCTCCACAGGAATACAACTCACAGTAATATGCAGAATATGAGTGTATCACAGAGCTCCACAGCATTAAAACTCACAGTAGTGTGGCATATGTATGTTTTATTGTTGTGGAACTCATATAGCAGCTTACTGTTAGTTTTATCACTGTGGAGCTCAGGTGACTTTTAATGCCGCGGAGCTCTGTGTTACAAACATTGCACATTAATGTGAGTTTTATATCTGTGGAGCTCTGTGATACATTTGTGCACAATACACATTACTGCATGTTTTGATTGGGGCTCTGATACAATTTATACAATGCATACTATGAGTTTTATTGTCATGGAGCTCTGTGATACACACAAACAGAATGCACATTACTGTGAGCTTTATTGCTGTGGAGCTCTGTGATACACACCATCTGGCATAATATACGGTTATAAATTTATTTTCCTCATTGAAGCTGTTAACACTACCAGAAATTGGTAACTTATATACCCTTTAAAAATTCATACATTAGTACTGTTTATTTTAATGCTGTATAAGCTCCTGGGACCCAGAAAACAGCATTTTGAAGTTAGTTATAAATTGATGATTTCCTACCAGTCGTTTCTGTGGCTTGATGAGGGGACGGTTGATGCCATTCATTTTGTGGTAGAGTCCACAGGCATTACACAGGTAGTGCCCAGTGCCATCCCGCCTCCACAGAGGAGTGGACATAGCGCCACAATTGACACATTCTCTTCCCTCTCCGTGAAATTCTTCTAGAAACTCTGTAACGATGCAGAGAAAGGAAAAGTTACTTACAGGTGTTGGTCATTTTCTTTCCTCTACACACAGTCAAGGGAAAACAAAGAGGTCCGTTTAGGTGGTTAATTGTAGAGCATACACATCTGGCCTCCAAGGGAGAGTCAATGCCAGCTCTGAATAGGGGCACTGCTTACAGAGCATTAATATGATTTTTTGGTTAAATAATTGCTATAAGCAAAATGTATTCTTGCACTTAACCACACTTGCATTAAACAATCATTGTTAAAAGTAAACGTTTACAAATAACTTCAGTCTGATATCACACTCCAACTCATTTTCAATCAATATAGTCCAGGGCAATACGCAATATGCTCACTGCCTTAGTACTGTGGTTCCGTTACTCTCGGACCTTGCATATACACTGATTAAAACCACCTGCCTAATATCATGTAGGTCCCCCTTGTGCTGCTGAAATAACTCTAATGTGTTGAGACACAGACTTCACAAGACCTCTGAATGTGTCCTGTGGTATCTGGCACCAAGACATTGGCAGCAGATCCTTTAAGTCTTGCGAGTTGGGACCTCCATGGATCAGATTTGTTGTTCCAGCACATCCCACAGATGCTCAATCAGATTGAGATTTGGGAAATTCTGAGGCCAAGGCAACACCTTGAACTCTTTGCCATGTTTCTCAAACCATTCCTGAACAATTGTTGTAGTGTGGCTGGGTGCATTATCCTGATGAAAGAGGTCACTGCCATGAGGGAACACCATTGCCATGAAGGGGGTGTACGTGGACTGCAGCAATCTCTAGGTAGGTGGTAGGTGTCAAAGTAACATCCACATGAATGCCAAAACCCAAGGTTTCCAGCACAACAATATTGCCTAGAACATAACACTGCCTCCGCCGGCCTGTCTTCTTCCATAGTGCATCCTGGTCTATCTCTTCCCCTGGTAAACAACACACACTCACCTGACCACCCACCTGATCTGAAAGAGATGTGATTTGTCAGAACAGTCAACATTCTTCCATTGCTCCATGGTCTAGTTCTGACGTCATGTCCCCATTGATGGTGGTTTCGGCGGTGGACACAGCCCCATACGCAGAAACTGATATGCACTGTGTGTTGTGACACCTTTACTTCATTTCCAGCATTATGTTTTTCAGCAATTTGAGCTACAGTACCTCTTTTGTGTGATTGGACAAGACAAGCTGCCTTCATTCCCCACGTGTATCAATGAACCTTAGGCATACATGACCCCAAGGCTGGTTCACTGGTTGTCTGCACTGGTTGTATGCAGTGGTTGTTAGGTACCAACCACTGCATACCTGTAACACCCCACAAGACTTGCCGTTTTAGAGATGCTCTGACCCAGTTGTCTAGAAATCACGCCTATGGATTGAGACCGGCAGGGGAGATCTCAGGATCTCCCCTTTCGGCTCATGCAGAGCCGGCACTATCTACTCTAAGTCTCCATCGGCCGGTGGGGAGATCAAAGATCTACCTCACCGGCCCACAGCAGCATGGAGGGAGGCAGGAGAGGACCCGGGGAGCTCTAGCCAGTAGCTCTGCTGGATTCCTCTTGTGAGATCTGAGTGTTGACGCTCAGATCTCGCGAGAGTGAACTCTAGCCCCGCAGGCTAGAGTTCACTCTCCACTGGACCACCAGGGATGGCACATGGCAGCAAGGATCCCCCCTCCCTACATAAGGTAAGAAGGGAGGGGGGATATTTACTAATCTGCCCCCACCTCCACCCCCACAATCCATCCAAGCATACAGCACACACACACACACATACAGCACCCTCACACACACAGCACACAAACAGCACCCTCACACACACAGCACACAAACAGCACCCACACACACACAGCACCCTCACACACACATCATCCTTACAAACACACAGCACCCTCACACACAGCACATGAACAGCACCCTCACACACACAGCACACTCACACACAAACATCACACTCACACACAGGACACAAACAGCACCCTCACACACACACACATCACACAAACAGCACCTTCACATACACAGCACCCTCACACAGCACACTAACAGGACCCTAACACACACACACACACACACACACAAACACCCTCATACACACAGAGCACACTACCAGCACCCTCACAAACAGCACCCTCACACAGAAAAACACACACACACAAACACCCACACAGCACACTACCAGCACCTTCACACACACACAGCAGTGTATGTATGTGTGTGTGTGTATATATATATATATTCATATATATACATACATATACACACAGCGTGTTTGTGCTCTATGGTGTGCACCCTAAAGCAATAGGCTGCGCACGCCTGTGGAGATGCTCATACTATAGAACAAGCTGGGCATTATAGGTATATATAAATTATGTAGAGCTGAGTACAATGCAGAGATAACCACAACATAAACAGAGCTGGGCATAATACAGAGATATCTATACAATACACAGAGCTTGTGTACAGACTACAAAGATACCCATACAACAGGTAGAGCTGAAATACAGAGAAATCACACACAGAGCTGTGCACAATAAGGAGATACTCATCCCAGCCAGGGTCACTGTGATAGATTACACAGAGCTGCAATAAAGAGAGAACCCTGTATAATGCTCCAACTATCTTGCTCTAGCTTCCTAGCCGACTCTTAGCTCTCCCTCTCATGTTCTCTTCTTCAGTAGCGGTCCTGCTGTGATTACATTAGCATTTTATTAAATATTGCTGCTGTTATGGAACATGCCAGCAATTTAATTAGCTCTGAGCACACAGTGTGCACAGGGTTATAGCAGTAGGATACTGATAGACTCTTTATTACCGTTGCAGCTGGCAGTGGTAATATGGAGCCAAGAAGTAGCTGACATGGTTAAAAGAATCAGTAATCATTACATATTGAAACAGATTGAAATCAGTATCAGATCAGTCCTCAGAGTCACAGCCCCAGTCCTGCAGTTTGAAGCTTCACAACTTTTCAACTAGCCACAAGCATGCATATCTCGGGTATCGGCTGTATAGTGATTGAGCACTTTAACTAAGATGGTGGGTATGTGCAGAAGGAGTTATGAAAACTATTAGTGACAGGCAGCAGTGCTCCTGTCTACATTTATCATTTTATGTGATGTGCCGGATTTTACTTGAAATCCTGTGAGTGTAACCTTGAAAATTGGGATCTTGCAGTAGTTTTTACTTTATTACTCTTTGAGATATTTCTTTGTGTTTCTATGGTTTAGGTATATCTTCAGGGTGGACTGGGGATACAAAGCAGCCCTGGAAAAAAAATCTATGCCAGCACCATAGGTCATTGCGCCATGTATTGTCACATGTAATATGTAAAGCTATATATATAGCCTTACATATTATATATATTAAATGTTTTACACTTATATATATTAAATGTTTTATTCTGAAAGGACCAATATTTTATATTTCTTTTTCTCATATAAAATATTGGTCCTTTCAGAGTAAAACATTTAATTATACAGTAAGCATACTCACATGAAGACACAGACCATCTCACTGACACACAAGCTCATTGGTACACAGCCTGATAGACAAACAATCTCACTGACATACATAAGCTCATTGACAAAAAAACACAAGCTCACAGATGCACACAAAGAGGCTCACTGACAGACAATCTCACTGACACACCCAGACAAGCTTATTGGTATACACACAACCGTAGTACAGACAAACTGACATGCACAAGCTTACTACAGACAAGCTCACTGTCACACACACACACACACACAAACATGCTCACTACATACAAGTTCACACACATATGCTCACTGATACACATATGATTCCTACAGACAAGCTCTCTGACACATACAAGCTCACTGCAGACAAGCTCACTAACACACAAATGCTCACTACAGACACATTCACTGACACACATGCTCACTACAGACAAGCTCACTGACACACACATACAAGCTCACTCACTAGCAGCCACACACACACACACACACACAAGCTCACTCACTATCAGGCACACACACACACAAGCTTACTCACTATCAGGCACACACACACAAGCTCACTCACTATCAGGCACACACACACACACACAAGCTCACACACTAGCAGGCACACACACGCTCACTCACTAGCAGGTGCACACACACTAGCAGGCGCACAGACTCACAAGCTCACTCACTATCAGGTGCACACACACAAGCTCACTCACTAGCAGGCGTGCACACACACACACACACACACAAGCTCATTCACTAACAGGCACACACACACAAGCTCACTCACTTAGCAGGCACACACACACACACACACACACACAAGCCTACACTCACTAGCAGACACACACACACACACAAGCTCATTGACTAGCAGGCACACACAAGCTCACTCCACTAAGCAGACACACACACAAGCTCACTCTCACTAGCAGACACACACACACACAGACAAGTTTACTCACTAGCAGGTACACACACACACACACACACACACACACAAGTTCACTCACTAGCAGGCACACACATACACAAGCTCACTCACTCACTAGCAGGCACACACATACACACATTCACTCACTAGCAGGCACACACACACAAGCTCACTCACTAGCAGGCACACACACACACACATGCTCACTCACTAGCAGGCACTCACACACACATGCTCACTCACTAGCAGACACACACACAATCACTGTCATGGCTGAAGCTTACCTGACACTGGCAGGTAAGTTACCATTTTGTGGCCACTTGTTTCCAGCGAGGTCACTAGCGTGGGGAAGCAGAGCTACCGCCAAGAGGTGGGGCTTGCATGCAGGGCGGGGAATGCCACCAAAATTGATGTCAATTTTGAAGGGAGACTGACAGGTCTCCTTTCCGGCGGCCAGCAGCCTAATTGCGGCCGCACTAGCCCCCAGCTCCTTCCTCATTACTCCCCTCGGACTGACACAGCCTGAGGGGAAAATATTTAAATTACAGGAGTCTGATGGTTAGGGCTGTCAGCCCGGCCCCAGGTATCTTTGTGTTTTGTTTTTAGCACAGTGCTCCATGTCAGAAATTTCTGCTATTTCCTCCTTTCTCTTGGCCTCCCTGTTCTTCCCTGGCTTTATATATATATATATTTGAGTAAAATCCTTGCTTAAGCCACACTCAGGCAATCACTGGGGTATTGGGGAAGAGAAAAAGATAATGTTATACACTTACATTTGGCAGGGGGCCCTGATCTGCTGCTGCTCTGTGTGTTACTTCCAAGATGGCTTATTGCTTCTCTCCCCTTTGGGCACTGTAACCCTACCCCCTGATGTTATCAGCTAATGATGGCCCCTGAATACACAAGCCAGTAGCATGCCTCCACTCATGGGCAGCTGCCTCTGTTGCCCACATGGTAACTTAATGGAAATTCCTTCTTAAAGGACTGTAGGCATGTGCAAAACCTGCTGAAACAGGGCAGATTTCAAACCAGCCCCACTTTTTGACATGCCTAGGTGTTCCAAGTAAGCTCCTCCAAACAGCTACCAATTTAGGCTGAACTAAAACCTATTACATAATTAAAGAAATACTTATTTTCCCATATTTTTGGGCTTAACACCTCCATTCCCAGAAAAAAAAAAGAATCTTAGTGTTTCTAAACTACTACAAGTACATTTTTGCCCCAGGTACTCCTGCATGAGCCTCCACTGTGATTCAGTACTGTTAGAAATCTTTCCAAGTGATTTAACTACAAAACTCCCCATAGAATTTAATGGTGACTTGCGTTGACAAATCACGTGGGATGTTTTCTAACAGTCTTGAATCATTAGGAAAGCTTATTATTTTGAGGTCATAGTAAGAAAATAAAACTTTTGAGATTAGTGCACAACTTGTTTTTAACTCTTTTCAATCCATACAGGAAAGATAGGGTCCAGACATATTATGTGCAGTTACTTATTTCTATACCTCTTTAGTTTTAGTGAGTTAAAGTCTGCCTGATGGTGGACTCGGGAAATAGCTCTACTCACATCGAAGGTAAAATCTTTCAAAATGTGGAAGGCTAGATATTTTCACAAATTGTCGTGATAAATACAGTGAACCCCCCAAGAGTTACAATGTTTTGTGGGGATTTTCCGCTAGCTCTTATGTGGGAAGATGTACCAAGCAGAGGCGGCTCTCTAAGTAGGTGATTTAGGCGGCCGCCTAAGGCCTTGCGCTGATCGGGGCCTCGCGGCCGCCTAAATCACCTTAGTGCAGAGTGACATGTCGGGTCTTCGGTCCCTGACCGAAGACCCAACACAGAAGGGGGCCAGGTGGCTTGCCCTTTATGCTGCCGGGTGTGAGGCCCCTCCAGTCAGTCTGCGCTGATTGAAAGCCGCCTAGCACTATAGTCAGTCTGCAGCTCCAACGGGCACAGAGCTGCAGACTAAACTGTCTCCCAATCTCCAGTGTATCAGAACGTTTCTGCGGGTTATCATGGCAGCGCTCTCATACTTTTGGAGATCGCAAGACTTACCATGTGGTCTGCAGCTCTGTGCCCGGCGGAGCTGCAGACCACATGGTAAGTCTTGCAATCTCCAAAAGTATGAGAACCTGCCCACCGGACCACCAGGGACAGAGACACTGAACCACCAGGGAATAGTTAAAGGAAAAAAAGGTATTTATTAGCCCCCCCACAAACTGTCACCCCCACATCCACCCTCTCTCAGCCCCCACAACCCTCTCTCATCCCACCTACCCTCTCTTAGCCCCCCTACTCTCTCTTAGCACCCCTAACCTCGCTCAGCCCCCACCATCTCTCATCCCTCCTACCCTTTCTCAGCCCCCACCACTCTCTCTCAGCCCCCACCAGCCTCTCTCAGCCCTCCCTACCTTCTCACGGCCCCCACTAACCTCCCCCCCCCCACCATCTCTCAGCTAAGGCCTCACAAAGTCTAGAGCCACCACTCGTACCAAGCATGGTTATAGGAAGCAGGGGAATCTATACTTCACATGTAAATCTGGTGTGTGTGTGTGTGGGGTGATTGGGGTAAGGTACCACAAATATGATGGTGTATACAGAGCCAACATATTCCGTAGCGCTGCACAATAGCCAAACAAACAATTCTAACAAAACACGCTTGACACACAGAAAGAATATGTGAAGAGGGATTTTGTAAAGGAACACTATAGTCACCTAAATTACTTTAGCTAAATAAAGCAGTTTTAGTGTATAGATCATTCCCCTGCTCAATTCACTGTCATTTAGGAGTTAAATCACTTTGTTTCTGTTTATGCAGCCCTAGCCACACCTCTCCTGGCTATGATTGACAGAGCCTGCATGAAAAAAAGCTGGTTTCACTTTCAAACAGATGTAATTTACCTTAAATAATTGTATCTCAATCTCTAAATTGAACTTTAATCACATACAGGAGGCTCTTGCAGGGTCTAGCAAGCTATTAACATAGCAGGGGATAAGAAAATCTTAATTAAACAGAACTTGCAATAAAGAGAGCCTAAATAGGGCTCTCTTTACAGGAAGTGTTTATGGAAGGCTGTGCAAGTCACATGCAGGGAGGTGTGACTAGGGTTCATAAACAAAGGGATTTAACTCCTAAATGGCAGAGGATTGAGCAGTGAGGCTGCAGGGGCATGTTCTATACACCAAAACTGCTTCATTAGGCTAAAGTTGTTAAGGTGACTATAGTGTCCCTTTAAATCAATTGCATTTCAACAAGAAAATGCAAAAATTTCAGTCGAAAGACTAAATATATAATTGATGTTTTTGTGAGAAAGTGCATATTTTGAATATAACAAAATTCTGCTAGCAGTCTTTCCAGTGAAAGTGAATATTTGTACCTAAAGAAATCTCTATGATTTAATGCATGTTTCCTGAGGGGCGCTGGGTTTGTGATGAAAGGCTGTACCCCCCAGATTTGCTGTGGATCTTATATTGATGTTGCCAGGTTTGTATACGTGTTTGTCAGGAAATATCCCTCTGTCTAGTTTTAGTCGTTATCCCTGAAAACATTTTATATGTCATAGTTGTATTATTGTCAAGTTCACTTTGTAATGCAAGGAAAAAAATGCTTATGTGCTAAACGGTTATTTCTGAGTGCTGGAGCTGGTCACATATGATGTTGTAAAAAGCAGCCATTTTGTTCGCTATATAATGTGACGGATACACATCTTCAGGCCAAGGTGCCGATATTGTTGTAATCAGCTGTGTGTGTATTCCTCCTGTTCTGAATAACATAGCACATTAAGAGCAATTGGCTCCATTATCATGGTAATAACAAATAGGAGTCAGATGTTAAAATGTAGCAGGTCACCAGTGGATCCCAAGTAAACCAGTCAATTCTAATCTTACATCTGTGGCAGACAAAGCAGGGTTAATCATGTTTAATGATAGAATTTACACAGGGTCCCCTTTCACTGTGAGTTTTGGCAACATGCTGGGTGTAGTTATTGTGGTGATCTGGGTCTCTGTATGTACAGTATCAGTATTGTGTTACGTGAAGCTCTCTTTACATTGGCAGACTCATTTGTAGAAGTGATATACAGCCAGGGCTGGCGCTACCGTAAGGCGGCACTGTAGCGTGGCGGAGCACCAGTACCTACGCAGGAGGAGAGGGCGGGTGAGGGAGCTTTGATCCAGATCTGCATTTCCTGTATAGCCCCCTCGTGCGCCCTGTAGAGGTCCTGGAAGCTGGAATGTGACGTCATATGCGGATCTGGATCGGCATTCACTCAGAGGAGCACTGCGGCAGCCCACTGGACATGAGGCTGTGGATCTACTCCTGGTGGATGTGTGTGTGTGTGTACCTTACAATACTGCCCATGTTCCCTTACTCCCACAATAGCCCCAGTCCCCCATAATGCTGCCCTACCCCCATACTGTTTCTATCCACCCAGTACCCCACAATGCTGTCCCCCATTCCCTCTCCCACCATTGCCCCTGTCCCTCAAAACTGTTCCAATCCCCCCACCATAGCCCCAGTCCCACATAATGCTGCTCTACCTCCCACAATACTGCACCTACCCCCACATACTGTTCCTAACCCCCCAACATAGCCCGAGTCCCCCACAATACTGCCCCTGCCCCCCCCCACTAAAGCTCCAAACCCCACAATACTGTTCCAATCCCTCCACCATAGCCCCTGATCTCACAATACTGTTCCTACCCCCCCCTACCATAGACTCAATCCCCAACAACTGTTCTTATCCCCTCACTAATACCCCTGTCCCACACAATACTGTCCATATCCCACCACACTAAAGCCCCATTCCCATAATACTGTTCCCAGCCCTACCACTAATGCCCCAATCACCTATAATACTGCTCCTTTCCCCCCCAGACTAAAGAAGCAATCCACCACAATATGTCCTGTCCCCATACTAAAGAATCAATCTGTGATAATACGGCCCCTGCCCCATCACAATAAGGACCCAATCCCTCACAATACTGCCCCTATTCCCCCCTCGCTAAAGTCCCTATCCCCCCACAATACTGCCCCTATTCCCCAATACTACTCCTATCTCCCCTTGACTAAAACCCTAGTCCCCCACACACACAGCACTAAAGCCCTACTGTACAGTGCTACAGAATTTGCATATATATTATAATAATAATAAAGTCCCTATCCCACACACTAAAGCACAGTGACACACTAAAGGGGCTGGTGGGCAAGTAAGAGACACGGGGGTGGGGGGATAGAATACACTAAAGGGGGTGTAGCACACATAGGGATAACTCATGCAAAAGGGGATATGTAACACTAAAGGGGGTAAGAAATGTAAAAGAGGGGTTACGAGGCACACAGGTGAAGATACATTTTTTTTGGGGGGGGACAGTGGGGAGAGAGAGGGGGACAGCAAAATGCATATTTGCCTGTGTAGCCAAAAATCCTTGCACCGGCCCTGTATACAACTTACCATCAGTGCAATGGGACTCTATAGTGAATTTGGAATAGGGAAGAATTGATAATAGATATTGACGGAGTCTCTCAATGTAGTATTTGTAAACACTCAGTGGGATATTAACTACACTAAGTGGAGTGGTCAACCACTTCCTTACACAATGAGTCTTCCCCATCTCTCTAGGCATGGCATTAACCCCTTCCATGTTGTGTTTTCCCATACATCCTTGCAGAGCTGGACTATAAATGATTAGCCAGTGTTTTTGTAGGATGAAAAGGTTGGAGGGGGAAGATTGGAAACTTTCCATGCTGACTGCTGGCGACAGGCAGGCGGGGGTCTGATGGAGTCCTGATGGAATGCTGCTGGCTCACAGCTCGGACACAGAAATTTGGACAGCTCCTAAAATACAAATCTATCACCCTGTGCTCCACAACTGACAAATGACAGACCCTTAGGAGAAAGGAGGGGGAGGAGGCAGCTCCTACAGTCAGTCCTAGAATCAGAGTGTGCACCCTCCGTTTCATGTGTGGAATATACAGTGTATAGTTATACATAGTTATTCTCTAAAGTGAGATTTCACATTTCAGATATTAGGCCGAAAGAGATGAACCAAAAGCATGGAAGGACGGAGAGTTTTCTAATTTAGCTACTGTCTAAAATGTGAAATCCACCTTACACTGACTGACTGACAGTGTGTAAATTAGTGTGTATAGTGTGACTGACAGTGTGTATAGTGTGACTGACAGTGTGTAAATTAGTGTGTATAGTGTGACTGACAGTGTGCAAATTAGTGTGTATAGTGTGACTGACAGTGTGCAAATTAGTGTGTATAGTGTGACTGACAGTGTGTATAGTGTGACTGACAGTGTGCAAATTAGTGTGTATAGTGTGACTGACAGTGTGTATAGTGTGACTGACAGTGTGTAAATTAGTGTGTATAGTGTGACTGACAGTGTGCAAATTAGTGTGTATAGTGTGACTGACAGTGTGCAAATTAGTGTGTATAGTGTGACTGACAGTGTGTATAGTGTGACTGACAGTGTGCAAATTAGTGTGTATAGTGTGACTGACAGTGTGCAAATTAGTGTGTATAGTGTGACTGACAGTGTGTATAGTGTGACTGACAGTGTGTAAATTAGTGCATAGTGTGACTGACAGTGTGTAAATTAGTGTGTATAGTGTGACTGATAGTGTATATAGTGTAACTGACAGTGTGTAAATTAGTGTGTATATTGTGACTGACAGTGTGCAAATTAGTGTGTATAGTGTGACTGGCAGTGTGTATAGTGTGACTGGCAGTGTGTATAGTGTGACTGACAGTGTGTAAATTAGTGCATAGTGTGACTGACAGTGTGTAAATTAGTGTGTATAGTGTGACTGATAGTGTATATAGTGTAACTGACAGTGTGTAAATTAGTGTGTATATTGTGACTGACAGTGTGCAAATTAGTGTGTATAGTGTGACTGGCAGTGTGTATAGTGTGACTGGCAGTGTGTATAGTGTGACTGACAGTGTGTAAATTAGTGCATAGTGTGACTGACAGTGTGTAAATTAGTGTGTATAGTGTGACTGATAGTGTATATAGTGTAACTGACAGTGTGTAAATTAGTGTGTATATTGTGACTGACAGTGTGCAAATTAGTGTGTATAGTGTGACTGGCAGTGTGTATAGTGTGACTGACAGTGTGTAAATAAGTGTGTATAGTGTGACTGATAGTGTGTATAGTGTGAGTGACAGTGTGTAAATTAGTGTGTATAGTGTGACTGGCAGTGTGTAAATAAGTGTGTATAGTGTGACTGGCAGTGTGTATATTGTGACTGACAGTGTGTAAATTAGTGTTTCTCTGGCTCTGTGTGTTTGCCTGTATGTGTACTACACAATATATAATGCAGTATAGCTAGGATTTAACAGCTTGTTGTTATTGGACTAGGAGAATCAACACTGCTTTTGGACAATGCTCTTTTTTCCAAGTTTATGGCATCTCCCAAAGGCTTATTTGAAAAGACATTAAACTTGCAAAATACTGCAAAACGGCATCGTTTTATGTCTCTGTTACTCCAAACTGTGGGTTTTATATTGTGCTGAAACAAAATGTAGGGAAGCTGCTTCTATTTGGAATTCACTATAAGCAATACTTATGGATGAATTTACTAAACTAGCAATATGCCCTTGTCTTTCAAAGAAATAGAATGGGCCAGCACTGCGGGGGAATCCCCCTCGTGACTCCAGAAATGAAGCCGAGGATCAGTATGGCGGAAACGGCACCATGTTCCTCAGACAACAGCACTCACGCTCCCATGCTTCAGAGTAGAACCCGCCAGCGTACCCAACCTGCCTACCACTCAGCGATCCCAGAGTAGAACCCGCAAAGCGCAACCCCGCACAGAGGAACTCACAAAGTCTGCCGCGACACTGACCATGATGCAGCAGGGTCGTTGACCGGCGGACGACACTGGGAGGGAGCCCATCCACAGCCAACCGGGGGGGGGGGACCCCAAGGGGGCACCTGCCCTGCCGCGCAAGCAAAGCCATCATTACCTCACCAAGCGAGCGTGCCGCCCTTGGGCAAGTCAACCCCATGCTGGACAGTTCTGTACACCTGGTGGGCATAGTCTGAAAGGGCTCCAGTCTCTACATTTTGCACCTCACGGGACATTGTCACCGCTGGCAGCAATCTACGGCTCAGATACTCACCTCGCAGCATGTGTCCTTATTGAACTGTGAACTACTTATCTCATCTTGCATTACCTAGACCTGCATGTAATTAAGTTTACTGAACATGTTTAGCCTGTAACTAGCTATCTACCCCACTATTCACCCTATTGTTTTTTGCAACTACATATGTATGTGTTTTGCCAGAGATTAGCCCTGTGCAGTCCCAATGGCGCTACCTACCTTAATTTCATATAACATGCTTACACCTGCACCATGGGACTGCCGAGCAGGATAATATTTCACGGCCTGTAACAAACCTGCTCAACACATACCACAACCCTGACACACAAAAGCCTGTTATTACATTATGACTTCACTAACATAGCTAATCTAGCATTGTTAAGCATTAATAGTTTTATTTTATTTACTTTTACTCTGACAATATAACTGTTTACTACCAAAAAATGATACTGCACTCAAAAAGTTGCTTTAGATAAAGTTCATTGCTTCATTTAATAATTCATAATGATATTGTATAGACAAAATTCATTGGTTGCAAAAAAATATACTCAAAATAAATAATTTGATAATATATAACTGTTTAGTCAAGCTTGATATAAAAATACATAGAAAAATTAGCGAATTTTCATGCCACTGCCTAACTTTTGTAAATCCTGCAATACGCTGTTGTGGCGTCTGTTGATACCCTGTAACCACCTGCACAACAAAAATAAAGAATTTAAAAAAAAACTAAAACTATAGAGTCAGAAAAAACAAACAAAAAACAGCGAAACCATTTCCACCATGCAGCTGCTCCTCCTCCAATGGATCAGCAGCTATGTCAATCTCTGTCTAATCCAGTGGAAGCACTGGGATATATGGCTCATTAGCCGTAATCGCTAGTATGAAATACTTTGCATAGAGAACCTTTAATCCAGTGCTTCCCTGTTCCCATCATTGAACACATTTGGCGTGGCCATTCTCTGTGTGGAGATGCTGAATGGGAAGACCTATGATATCGGACGGGATTCTAACATTATTATTATTATCGTCATTTATATAGCGCCAACAGATTCTGTAGCGCTTTACAATATTATGTGAGGGGGAATGTAACTAAAAATAGGACAATTACAAGAAAACTTACAGCAACGATAGGTTGGAGAGGGCCCTGCTAATACGAGCTTACAGTCTATGGGACATGGCCTTTTCTCTGAAATCACAGTGTTTTAAATAAAAATGTTCTTTGTTTTGTTTTCTTTTTTTAAAGCAGTTTGAGTACATATTTGGATATTAACCTTAAATGTACAAATCCACTTTGACAGAATTTAAATAAGCTAAATGATAAGCTACAAGTGGCTAGTGAACCAAATATCTATGTTAAAGCCTTGGGCTACCTCCCGTTTCATTGCCCAGCATGATGATTTACATCCCCTCTCACTGCAATAATGTCTCTCCCAGCACATAGAAAACGTTTAGTCGGTGCTTTTCTCAAACTAAACCTTTAAAGGCTTCAAACATAATCTGTAGCATTGTGCAATGGGAAAACAAGACACCAGAAAAGTAATAGTGACAAAAGACGTTTGACATGCAAGGTGCTGGTGATGGCACAGTCTAATGGAAGAAGGTAAATGTACACCAAGGATAAAACTACACTCCATCCAGGGAGGAGGCTGACACTAAACACATATAAACACAGGGAAAGGAATTGAATGAAATGAGTACAGACAATGGGGAGGGGACAGAGCGAGTGGAATGGCATGGGGGGCGAGCAGAAATTAACTGGTTAATTGATTTGTTTTACTGAACAAGTGTTTCTTATAGATTTCTTAACAAGCCTCCCCTCTTACTTTATATAAGTGCAGATATCCAGAGAAATCTCGTAGAAATCTCCAAGGTTGCACTCTGGTGGCTGTCAATCAGACAGCTGGGAGTTAGCTCTTCCATACACTCTTATAACAGCTCTTATAACGGCTAAACTGAAAACAGTTGATTTGGAGATTTCTTTTTTTCTCATTTGGGCTATTGTGGCACACAGTGTACATAGGTAAACGGATAGACAGCTAGTGGGCAGCAGAGAGACAACTAGACATACCTGAGGAAAAAAGAGACAGCTGTCACATGGACAAATTTAACAACCTAACCATCCATTGTGCTCAGCTAAGAATAATAGGTCCTCCTGCAGTGTCATTGGGGCATCATTAACCAGCCTGGAACTAGAGCTCTGGGCAGGCTAAAGTCAATTATATGCACAGAATTGCATTCCATGGCTGAGAGTGGTCACATGACGCTCTCACACAATGAATAGCCAGAGGGATTGGCTCTGCAGAAGCTGGAAGCCGTCACCAGGGATGCCAGGAGGCTCGGCTCTTGGCAAAATGGTTTTCCCCATTATTAGCAAACAGGGCACCATAACCAGTACAGCGGGCTCTAGTAGGAGTCACCCTTTAAGTGTTACTTATATATACAAGTGTCATGGTGCTGTTCATGCTCGCTCTGGGTTTGTATGTATACCCTATATTATTTATATAAAACTGTGACCAACCTTTAATATAGTGATTTCTTTATTTTTTGCCATTTTTGTTTTGCATTAAAAAAAAGTCTTTGTTATACGTTTATTCCTTTCTTTGATTTCCACTTCTTTTTTTTCCCAATGAGTTTTACCATTGAGAACATTCATAATGTTAGAGGACTAAAGACTAATATTATTAGAAAGTAACATGCAATTGCAGTTTGAATGATTTTTATACATTAAAGGAACACTATAGCATTAGGAATAAAAATGTGTAATTTTACTGAGAAAAAAATCAAGCGTCTCCAGGAAAATGTTATCTGGAAGTACTCAGCAAGGTGGGTAAGGTACGACCAGGTTAGAGAACTATGCTAATGCAACGATGATTGTACAAGCTCATAAATTTCAGTATGAACTCTGTAGACAAGAAAACTGGTTCCTCATAGAAACAAAGATATTAAAATGAAGAATTTAGAGAACTTAATATGGCTTAACTACAATGAGATTACTGAAACTGGAATGAGAACAATGTCCATAGATTTAAGAAATATTATTACAGTATGGACTTTATTTTAAAAGAAAATTTCAATGAAAGATAAATTTCTTAAAAACACTTCAGAGAAAAATATTGAATACAATATTCAAGATTTGAACTTGATTTGTCCGCTAGATACAAATAAAATTAAAATCACTGATATGTTGATAGGAGAGCGAAACCATTTAATATACTGGCAGTAGATCTTTGTCTTTCAACCAGTTGACATTTTTCTATATTGAGGATTAGAAATTACATTAGATCTCATTTATTTAGGGCCAAGGAATCTGACATCGGATCACAGTTAGAAAACATTATCAATAATCAAATCAAGTTGGAGTCTTTAGTTAAATTCATTGAATTATGATGTATTTAAGTCAAGGGGATGTCCCAAAAGTACTATCATGATGGCAGAAAGATTTAAATTTTACTATAAATATTGAAGATTGGAGGAACAGCATGACTTAAAGAAAATAAAAAATAGTTTAAATTTACAGGAAACTCATTTTAAAGTCATCCATAAGTGGTACCTAGTACTGTTAAAAATGTGAAAGTTCTCATTATCAGCATTGTGTTGGAGAGGTGGTGAGCACATGGGGTCTTATCTACATGTTTGGTGGTATTATAAAGAGATATGCAATACTTGGATGTATCTCAGATAAATCGAACATAAAGTTGATACCCTCTCCTGCAAGAGCTTTACTTCATTCAGATTTGGGAGTGTTATCATTAAAGAATAGATATTTGGCTACTGAAATATTTCTGTCATTGAAAACGATTGTTGCAACAACAAAAAAGACATACACGTATCATTTGCTGGTCTAAGATTGTGAATCATTATGATGGAAGAGGGGACACAATTTAGCTTATTGAATTTGGTTGGATTTAATGCTCTCTGCAGAGCATGGTTGCAGATTTTATATCCCAGGAATTGAGAGGATTAGAAGAACATTTAAGAGCATTAAATTGCAAGAAAACTTTTTTTTTTTTTTTTTTGTTTATTTAGAGGGACAACACTGTTAATGAAAAAAAAAAAAGGAAATCAAATGTGTATTCCTAATGCTAAAGTGCCCTAATCACCATTTAGGCAAACCGGGACCTGCTACAAGGGTTTAAAAGGTGTGTTTACTTACCTTTTCTCCCTCTCAACTCTGGTCTCCAGCATGCAGCTGCCCCTCTTTGGCTGACAATCCAGTGTGACAGTCACTAGAGACAGGTTAACTGTCATTGGGCAGACTAGATGGGCCGAATGGTTCTTATCTGCCGTCACATTCTATGTTTCTATGTTAACCCTTCCTTGAGCACGTGGCACCCACACCTCTCCATTGAGAAAGTTCCTCCCTATCATGGAAAACCCACCACACTGACAGTGGCGGGCAAAAATGTGTTGCAAAGTAAAGGCGCACTTTTGCATCTCTATTATATATTCGATAATACATTTGTGAACCATAAATTTAACAGAAAAATAAAATTATATAATTTCAATACCAGATGTTCCTATGAATGTTGTGAATACAGGCGGTCCTTGAGAAATGGGAAAAGGTTACATTGTAACACAGAATACATTACACATATATATCTATCACATGAGTATATTGTACACAAGTTAGAATCTGTATTATAAACCACAGGACCGACAATGGAGTCTACATAACCCCAAAATGACATTATTTTCCCCAATATATTCTCCAGCTTTATGTATCTCTATTTTTACGTATTACAGTTAGGGCAGGGCTTCCTTTAATGTTAGGGCAGTGCCAGGATATGCAAACTGATGCCCAGTAATGTAACGCCAACTAATCTGGGACATGTTTGTCATAAACTGAGCTGAGATCTGGGGCCCAGCGCTGGCCAGTTACACTTTACATTAAAGATATTCATTGGAAAATAAAACGGACGAATAACGAACATATGTATTTATATATAGATAGGTAAAAGTGAACCGTGCATCATGGGGAAATAATGCCATTTTCACAGTCTACCACAACCTTATGTATCAATTAGTTTTAATATCAAAGCAGCACTAGGACATAAATGTCCCAATCTGCCTGAGATGTGTGGGAGTTACCATTAACTCACCATCGCACAGATACAGACCCTGCACTGCGCAGTGACTATCAAACGGTCATTACAGGGGAAAATGCATGGGCGGTAATCCTGCCTGTTAATAAGGAGCAGATCCTGTAATAGAGTTATTATTATTTATAAATTGGCAACAGATTCCGCAGCGCTGTACATTAGGTGGACTGGTTGGAGTGTCTTTTGTTAGAGGATGTTATATACACAGTGGGTGAAAACATATTTATACATATATACACCGAGTATTACAATGCTTCATAATATATGTTAAAATATACAAATACTGAACAATGTGTTTTCTACAGTACACACGCACACACACGTCATATTAGATTGTGTCTCATTAGTAACTAATATATATATTTGTGTGTGTAGATTAGCTGTGTTAGTTCTGTAGACAATGCCAGTATAACCAGAGTGATGCAGAATGCAATGATACCTTGTTATTGGACTAACATAATACTTTAAATCTTTCCATAGAATCCTCTGCTTCCTCAATACCGATCAATGTGACAACATTTAACCCTTAAAACAACTGATATTATGGAGAAGGGGTAAGTCCATCAGTTGTTTTAACTGTTAAACGCTTGGTATTGCTTGAGAAAGCAGAGGATTCTATGCAAAGCTTGTCTTTAAAATATATTGGTCCAATAAAAAGGTATCATTGCATTCTGCAATACTGTGATTTATTACAGCTAATACCATCTCATCTATCTATCTATATATATATATCAGTTTGTCTATCTATCTATATAACTATCTGTCTGTCTATCTAGCTCTCTATCTGTCTGTCTATCAATCTATCTGTCTATCTCTCTCTCAGTCTGTCTGTCTATCAATCTGTGTATATATCTCTTTCTCTCTCTCTCTCTCAGTCTGTCTGTCTATCTGTCTATCTATCTGTCTGTCTGTGGAGCTTCACTCTTGAAAACTGTCCAGCATGGGACTGAAACGTTGACACTGTTAAGCATTTGAAAAATAAAGATTGAAGATTTGTATTACAAGACCTGGGGTGCGCTCTTTCCTGATAACTATATATATATATATATGCAGCACCCTATAATGTATGCATGTTCAGGTGAGTGCAGCCCTCTTGGTTTCAAGTATATATATATATATATATATATACAGGCATTGCATACAAATATGTATTTATTTTATTGTGTTTGTGATTATATATACACAAACACTCTGTGTAAATTATTGCTGCAATATATTTACAAGACTGTGTGTAATACACAAATATAACTATTCTCTTTATGAAGTGTGACACTTGATGTGTAACTATATTATTATGATATATGTCTATAAAGTTATGTTATTTTCTGCATTTTGTGCTTGGTTTAGTAGTATTTAAGTAAATAAAACTGACTGGTATTCTTATACAGGAGAGTATACTTTAACATATTTATTTTATTTATCTTATTATTGCTTGGTTTCTGTCTTAAGATTACTTGGACATGTGACATTCACCACCAGTCACCATATAGTATGATGTACTCTTATGTAAAACAGAAAAATAATATTAAAACCAGCTTTTATTCTGTACATTTAAATTAACTAAAATAAGTATATTTTAGTTAATATCAGGAAAAGGCTTGTTTGAAAGATATATATATATTCATACACACACCTCCACCTCTCCCAACTTCAGTATTTCTCGAGTTCTGATATTATTAATTACTATATATCCACTCACCTGAACAAGCTTATATTTATAATATGCTGCAGTACCAACCACATGCTCCATAAAGCCAGCTGTGCTACTATGAAAACACTCACATTGTGCCCAGCCAGCCCCTGACCGAACCTCACTCAGTAAATCAGCAATAGGAATAATGCGAGTTATGTATTTGTCTCCAATGAGAATTTAAGTGAATATTATGTACTCTACCAAACGAGTCTGCTCCCACGGCAAATTAATCCAAAGTATCATTACCCAGTATAACGCACCATGCATAGGATGAAAACATTGTAACCCACTGTGATATGTCTATTTTCTGTTTAGATCTATTCCCAGGGGCCACTCTCATCTCTTCCAGTTATTATCACATACGTGACAAACACGAGTACAACCTTACATTATCCGGACAGTGTGGATAATAAAAAAATATCAGAAATAATTAGATTTCAATTGGGCATTTATATCGAAACAATATGCTAAGCATCTTAAATTTAATATCCACAGGGTAATAATATAATAATAAACAGACCGAGTCCTTAGAACTGAGTAATAATAATAATAATAATAATAATAATAATAATAACAGACTACTATCCACAGGATAGTAATATAATAATAAACAGAGTACTTATAGATGAATAATAATAATAATAGATTACTATCCACAGGATATTAATAACAAACAGGGTACTTATAACTGAGTAACAGTAATAATAATAATTATAGACTACTATCCACAGGATATTAATAACAAACAGGGTACTTATAACTGAGTAATAGTAATAATAATAATACTAATAAATTACTATCCACATGATATTAATAATAATGAACATAGTAATTATAACTGAGTAACAATAATAATAGACTACTAACCACAGGATATTAATAACACACATGGTACTTATAACTGAGTAATAGTAATAATAATAATAATAATAATAATAATAATAGATTACTATCCACAGGATATTAATCAAACTAAACATTGTAATTATAACTGAATAATAATAATAATAATAATAATAATAATATATTACTATCCACAGGATATTACTATAATAATAAACAGACTAATAACTGAGTAGTAGTAATAATAATAATAATGATGATGATGTAATAATAGACTACTAACTACAGGATAATATAATAATAAACAGAGTACTTATAACTGAGTAATAATAATGAACAGACTAATATCTGCCTGGTAATTGTAACAGAGTAGTAGTAGTAATAATAATAATAATAATAAAAACAACACAGACTAATACCCAGCTAGTAATGATAACGGAGTAATAATAATAATATTAAACAAACTAATATCTGCCTGGTAATTGTAACAGAGTAATAATAATAATAATAATAATTATTATAAGAAGAAGAAGAAAACAACACAGACTAATACCCACCTGGTAATAATAAAGGAGTAATAATAATAAACAAACTAATATCTACCTGGTAACTGTAACAGAGTAATAATAATAATAAAAACAACACAGACTAATACCCACCTAGTAATAATAACGGAGTAATAATAATAATATTAAACAAACTAATATCTACCTGGTAATTGTAACAGAGTAATAATAATAATAAAAACAACAACACAGACTAATACCCACCTGGTAATAATAACGGAGTAATAATAAGAATAACAAATTAACTCATATCTACATGGGAATAATAATAAATAACTTAATCTTAAAATCCAAAAGGTAATAATAACCGGGTGGTAGTAATAATAATAATAATAATAATCATAATGATAAATAACTTCATCTTAATGACCACAGGGTAATAATAACAACCAAGTAATAATATAATAATAATAATAATAAACAGAATAATATTCACCGGGTAATAAATACAGAATAATAATAAAGAGACAAATATCCTCAGGGTGATATTAATATTATCATTATGATAACGTAACAGGAATACATTGCAATCTTCTATTTCATGATAAATCTGAATATACTGGATAAATGTCAGCTCTGTTTGTAGTTTGGCTGAATTTACGGCCACATTTCTCACCGTATTCCAGCCGGAGGCCGATGTAGACTGATAGAATATTGTTATATTGTAACTGATAGAATGTTATTACATTATAGACCGATAGAATGTTGTTACACTGTAAACCGATAGAATGTTTTTACATTACAAACCGATAGAATGTTGTTATATTGCAGACTGATAGAATGTTGTTACACTGTAAACCGATAGAATGTTTTTACATTATAAACCGATAGAATGTTGTTATATTGCAGACTGATAGAATGTTATTACATTGTAAACCGATAGAATGTTATTACATTATAGACCGATAGAATGTTATTAGATTGTAGACTGATAGAATGTTGTTACATTATAGACCGATAGAATGTTATTACATTGTAGACTGATAGAATGTTGTTACATTATAGATCGATAGAATGTTGTTATATTGTAGACTGATAGAATGTTGTTACTCTGTAAACCGATAGAATGTTGTTACATTGTTATTACCCTACATGTGTTCATTCTAATAGCTTATCAATGTGTGTCGGGAATCACTATCTGGATTTGCTTTGCGTCGTTAGTACTCCCATGCAGACAGCTCTTGGCTGTACATAATCAGAGAGATTAGACATGTAGGTAGATAGGTAGTATCTACTTACCTGTCTAATCTCTCTGATTATGTATCCATTGCCTGACTGATTGCTTTTATCATTGATGCCCATATGGTTTGTCACCCAGATCCAGTCACCTGTCACTATTCCCACTGTCACTGTCTGATGGTGACACTGTATAAAGAGCAAATTAGAGATACATATATCGATCAGAGGTCAGGATTCGCGATGCAGTTATTAACTACTGATGATAATGTTACAAACTCAGGATAGTTAGGGCTTTGTGGAGTGGAGATTCACTGTTTGCAACCTGTTAGTAAATGGTTACTCACCCAGGCTGGATCTTCTCCCCGGTAGGGGTGGTCTGCCTTGCAGACTGTGCAGCATTGTGCTTTCGTAGTGCCCGGCAGCCCAAGAAGGGGGCATCTCGGAGCTCACATAGGAGTAAGGGCTGGGGTAGGACCCATTTACTGATCGGACAAACTGTTCCCGGGCCCCTCCGCCTAGCATCAGGGGCCCTTGATAGGTGCCTTCCCTCCCAGTGCTGTTCCCACCAGGGGAATTGTGAGAGTAGGGGAACCCTGGGGGTGTGTGGGGACTGCTGGCATTGAAAGCGTGGCTCTCGTTGGCAGTCTGTGCCCACCCAGGGTGATTGCCCAAGTGGTGCCCCTGGTGCCCACCGTCACAGCTCTGGAGGTAGGGCAGAGACTGCAGCATTGCTGGTACCCGGCTGCTGGGGACATAGACCGGGGAGCTGGAAGTGGGGTGCAGGAAATTGCCAGAGTCGTGGGGGTAGGCCGCCTGGCCATGGCTGGGGGTCAGGGCCAAACTCTGGTACATCTTCTGGTCTAGGGATCCGCTTAATCCCTCTTGTGCAGGTAGACGATAGATCTTATGTTCTAGAGGTGCAGGTTATATCCAAGAAATGCAGGTTAGGTTCCGGTGCCTAAAGGAAAAGTCAAAGTGCTTGTGTCCAGGTGTTCCAGAGGAGCTGGTCCAGGTATAAGAGGATCAGGTCCAGGTACCAGTGGATCAGGTCCAGAAAGGAGCAAGTCCAGGTATCAGGTCTAGAAAGGAGCAGGTCCAGGTATCAGAGGATCAGGTCCAGAGGGGAGCAGGTCCAGAAAGGAGCAGATCCAGTTATAAGAGGAAGAGGCCCAAGGAGGAGCCGATCCAGGTAGCAATGGAGTAGGCCCAGGGAAAAGCGGGTCAAGGTGTCAGATGATCAGGTCCAGGTGTAAATGTGGAGCAGGTCTAGGTAGTAGCATGTCTAGGTATGGGAGGATCAATTCCAGGTATCAGAGGAACAGGTCCGGGTATCAGTTGATCAGGTTCAGGTGTCCAGGTGTTAGTGGACAGGTCGAGATGTCTTACGCATATTGGGCTGGAGTCTGTGTTGACACGGGGGATGTTCCGTCTAGGTCTGATCTTGTCGAGGACCCTAAGTGTGGAATAAGAAGGGTTAATGAGGAATCCGAGCTAGGGGCAAGAGGGGATGAACGGGGGAGGCTCTAATATGGGACAGTAGCAGGAGTCCCTGGGGACTCAGAAAAACGCTGCATATTGCAGGCTAAGTCCCATTGAGTGGAGTGTTACTTATATGGGGACAGAGCTGGGCGTTCTGCATGGACAGAGCTGAGTAACGTGGGATTCTGAGTGGACAGAGCTGGGTGACTGGGGATGACCCTGAGTGGACAGAGCAGAGTATAAGGGGGGTGGGGCATACTGAGTGGATAGAACGGAGTATGGGGGGGATCCTGAGTGGACAGAGCTGAGTATAAGGGCGGGGGGATCCTGGGTGGACCGAGCTGAGTGTAAGGGGGGGATCCTGAGTGGACAAAGCTGGGTAACAGGGGGGGTCCTGCGTGGACATAGCTGGGTAACAGGGGGGATCCTGAGTGTTCAAAGCTGTGTATAAGGGGGGATCCTGAGTGGACAAAGCTGGATATTAGGGGGGATCCTGAGAGGTTAGAGCTGGTTGAAAATCAAACATTGGAGTATAGATAAGGCCCGGACTCTAAATCAGAGCTGGCCAGGCACATCTCACCGGCGTTATTTGCAGATAAGGGGCACTCACTGGAGGGTGAGAGGAGGCGGAGTGCACCCAGGGCAGCTGCTCTCTCTACTAATCCCTGCCTGGAAGTGACTGCAGAGTCTGGATTAGGGCAGGAGTAAGGGTTGCAACACGTGATCTCACTTCTCACCCGGGACAGTAAGAGGTAAACACCGGCAATGCTCGAAGGGTG
Source organism: Pelobates cultripes (assembly GCA_933207985.1). Classification (NCBI taxonomy): domain Eukaryota; kingdom Metazoa; phylum Chordata; class Amphibia; order Anura; family Pelobatidae; genus Pelobates; species Pelobates cultripes. The sequence goes on along the minus strand of OW240917.1, from coordinate 252,562,544 downwards.
GGGAGGGGTGAGTCCATGTATGAATTGGGAACAAGACTCCCCAAGTTATCATACATTGTTCCCAAACCAGAATTCTGGGTGTATTAGGTCTTAAGCTCTGTTATGTGAGGTCATTGTACAGATTGTAAGACTGCACTGATCTTTGTAACGTTATTATGTTTATTACTGTTTGTTATTTACATATATATATATATATATTGTATCATTTAATACATTATATCATTCCTGTTTTTATATATTGTATCATTTAATACATTATATCATTCCTGTTGTTATATATTGTATCATTTAATACAGTATATCATTCCTGTCTTTATATATTGTATCATTTAATACATTATAGCATTCCTGTCTTTATATATTGTATTAATCCTGTCTGAATACATTGTATCATTGTATATATTGTATCATGCATGTCCTTATACACTGTAACATCTTATACATTGTATCATTCCTGTCGTTATACACTGTAACATTTTATACATTGTATCATTCATGTCTTTATACACTGTAACATTTTATACAGTGTATCATTCCTGCCCTTATACACTGTAACATTTTATACATTGTATCATTCCTGTCCTTATACACTGTAACATTTTATATATTGTATCATTTCTGTCCTTATACACTGTAACATTTTATACATTGTATCATTCCTGCCCTTATACACTAACATTTTATATATTGTATCATTCCTGTCCTTATACAATGTAACATTTTTATATTGTATCATTTCTGCCCTTATACAATGTAACATTTTATACATTGTATCATTCCTGCCCTTATACACTGTAACATTTTATATATTGTATCATTTCTGTCCTTATACAATGTAACATTTTTTATATTGTATCATTTCTGCCCTTATACAATGTAACATTTTATACATTGTATCATTCCTGCCCTTATACACTGTAACATTTTATATATTGTATCATTTCTGTCCTTATACAATGTAACATTTTTTATATTGTATCATTTCTGCCCTTATACAATGTAACATTTTATACATTGTATCATTCCTGCCCTTATACACTGTAACATTTTATATATTGTATCATTTCTGTCCTTATACAATGTAACATTTTTTATATTGTATCATTTCTGCCCTTATACAATGTAACATTTTATACATTGTATCATTCCTGCCCTTATACACTGTAACATTTTATATATTGTATCATTTCTGTCCTTATACAATGTAACATTTTTTTATATTGTATCATTTCTGTCCTTATACAATGTAACATTTTATACATTGTATCATTCCTGCCCTTATACACTGTAACATTTTATATATTGTATCATTTCTGTCCCTATACAATGTAACATTTTTATATTGTATCATTTTTGTCCTTATACAATGTAACATTTTATACATTGTATCATTCCTGCCCTTATACACTGTAACATTTTATATATTGTATCATTTCTGTCCTTATACACTGTAACATTTTATACATTGTATCATTCCTGTCCGTATACACTGTAACATTTTATACATTGTACATGCCTATCCTTATACACTGTAACATTTTATATATTGTATCATTTCTGTCCTTATACAATGTAACATTTTATATATCATGTTATCATTCCTGTCCTTATACACCAGGCTTCCCCGAGCTACATTACTAGGATATACCTTACAGAACCTCAAAAAGCACGTTATAAAGCAATTACCAGCGAGATTACACATGGAAAACTGAACAGGATTTACCATCCAGCGAAATCTACCGTTTATCCTTCAGTTTGCAGTCAGTCCGGTGCAGATTGGTTTCTTTATAAAAAGCTGTATGTTTTATAAACCGATGGATCTAGGAGCAGCGATTTGTAGATTATAGACACATTTACAGGATTATTCACATGTCTAATGCCAGATAGCCAAACTATACTTACTTTGAATCCTCACTTTAGTAAATAATCCTGATTGTGTTATTCACTAAACTCCGAATTATATGGGAGGGATTGAGATTTGTAAAATCAGACATTTTTTTCCATTCAAGGTGAATTTAAAGTGAATTTCATATTTAATCCCAGAGAATCAGAGCTCACAGAGAATGGTTTCAGTTCACCTTGAAGTCTTCCTCTACTGAATATCCGCTGTCGGTGTTTAGTGAATTTACCCGAAATGTAAATTACAAAGTCTCCAACTGCTCTATAGACCCAGCTGGTCTATTCTACTCTGATTACAGCAATTCGTTTTATCAGTTCGCTGTTTAGTGAATAGAGCCGTTTTTTGTAGCATCGTGTAGCGCTTTGAAATTCTCATACTGCTAGCGCGATGTAGGTTCTGTATTCACTAAACTGCGAGATGAAGTTGGATTAATAAACCATCTGTTCTGCCAGCTCTGCCATTTAAGTGAGTGGTGTAAGTGATCCTGAATTTGCTGTTTAGTGAATCGTAATGGAGTGAGGCCTTTTACAAATAACCATATTACAGCTACACTATCTTATAGTGTAACCACTGGGTCTCACCGGCTTTATCGCAGACATAATCCTATTCACTAACCCAGATCTCGGAATTAAACAATTTCTTCAGGCTAGCGTGATATCGCCTCATAACTTCACACAGAGAGAATTTGTAACATTGTATCCTGTGACAGCTTACAGGGGATACAGTCAGGAAACATTCATCCAGCGATTATTACACCCAGCGTTTATTACATTCAACGATTATTACACCCAGCGGTTATTACATCCAGTGATATCCAGCGGTTATTACATCCAGTGATTATTACACCCAGTGATATCCAGCGGTTATTACATCCAGTGATTATTACACCCAACGGTTATTACATCCAGTGATTATTACACCCAGTGATATCCAGCGGTTGTTACATCCAGCGATTATTACAGCCGGTGATATCCAGAGCTTATTACACCCAGTGCTTACTACATCCAATGATATCCAGCGGTTATTACATTCAGTGATTATTATACCCAGCGGTTATTACATCCAGTGATATCCAGCGCTTATTACATCCAGCGGTTAATAGATTCATTGATGATGTCCAGCGGTTATTAGATCCAGTGATGACATCCAGCGGTTATTACATCCAGTGATGACATGCGATGAATAGATCAGGTGGTTATGAGATCCCATGATTACATGCTATGATTTGACCCTGTCATAACATCTAATGATTATTACATCCAGTGATAACATTTACATCCAGTGATTACATTCAGTGGTTAGATTCAGTGATTACATCCAACGATTATTAAATCTAGTGATTGCATCAAGAGTTTAGATTCGGTGATTACATCCAATTATTATTATATCCAGTGATTACATTCAGAGATTAGATCGAGTGATTAAATGCAATTATTATTAGATCCACTGATTACATCCAATTATTATTAGATCCGTTATTATATTCAGAGATTAGATCCAGTGATTAAATCCAATGATTATCATATCTGTTATTATATTCAGAGATTAGATCCAGTGATTAAATCCAATGATTATCAGATCCGTTATTATATTCAGAGATTAGATCCAGTGATTAAATCCAATGATTATTATATCTGTTATTATATTCAGAGATTAGATCCAGTGATTAAATCCAATGATTATTATATCTGTTATTATATTCAGAGATTAGATCCAGTGATTAAATCCAATGATTATTAGATCTGTTATTATATTCAGAGATTAGATCCAGTGATTAAATCCAATGATTATTAGATCTGTTATTATATTCAGAGATTAGATCCACTGATCACATCCAATGATTATCAGATCCATTGATTACATTCATAGATTAGATTCAGTGATCACAAGTTGTGATTAGATCCAGTGATCACATCCAATGATTATTAGATCCAGTGATCACATTCAGAGATTAGATCCAGCGACTACAAGTTATTTTAGATCCAGTGATTACGTTCAAAGATTAGATCCAGTGATTACAAGTTATTATTAGATCCAGTGATTACATTCAGAGATTAGATCCAGCGATTACAAGTTATTTTAGATCCAGTGATTACGTTCAAAGATTATATCCAGTGATTACAAGTTATTATTAGATCCAGTGATTACATTCAGAGATTAGATCCAGCGATTATAAATTATTATTAGATCCATTGATCACATCCAGATATTAGATCCATTGATTACAAGTTATTATTAGATCCATTGATCACATCCAGATATTAGATCCATTGATTACAAGTTATTTTAGATCCAGTGATTACATTCAGTGATATAATATTTATAATAATAGTTACATAGTAACTACTATTAAATAATATTATTATTATGTTGTTGTTCTCTGCTATCTACTATTTTCGCAAAGTTCACAGAATGTCACCCAACGAGCTAATAATAAATCAGTATTAACAATATAAATAATAAATACTAATAAACCAGCATTAATAATACATATAATAAAATTAACAAATCGTTATTTCTGAAGTATTTGCAATAAATACTACTAAACCATAATATTGCAGTATTAACAATAACTACTAATAAATACTACTAAACCATAATATTGCAATATTATTAATAACTACTAATAAATACTACTAAACCATAATATTGCAGGATTATCAATAAATACTAATAAATACTACTAAACCATAATATTGCAGGATTATCAATAAATACTAATAAATACTACTAAACCATAATATTGCAGGATTATCAATAAATACTAATCAACCAGTATCCGGCAGTATTCTTAGGGTAATAAATCCACATTTAATAAATACTGGATAGAAGCAGTTTGCATTTTACTTAAACATTAGTATTTAAATAAAACACATTTAACATGAAACAAAGCAGGATTCGTTTCGCTATAAATACATGAGATAAAAAGCGCTAAAACACAGCACTAAGAAAGCAGAGCGCAATGAATGAAACGTGCTTTGTACTGCTAAATGTATCATTAATATATCAATAACAAGAAATCAAATATAAAATGGGCAGACATAGTTTGACGTTATTACATTGTATAGAAATCAAACATTGACCCCGGAATAAATACTATCTAAATATAAATAGAATATAATGAACAATGGTATGATTGTAACACTGTCTGTGGCAATTCATATATTAAATCACATCAAAATATGGTTTCAGCCCGAGATCCAGGTAACATCCTATAGAACAGTGATAGCTAACCTAGAATCGATCACCTCTCGTGGCTTATTGCAAGTCATCGTAGTAATAGCAAGACGTGAAAAGTGCTGCCCTGCACTGCGTGTATTGACTGATCTCTGTATTTTGTAAAAAAAAAATGTGGGATGAAAAACATGGTGGATCTGGAAATTCCAAATCAAATCGTTTATATGGAATCCTGACGTTAATCTGCCCTCCGTGCATTGAATGCAGCATCCTGACCTTAATCTGCCCTCCGTGCATTGAATGCAGCATCCTGACCTTAATCTGCCCTCCGTGCATTGACTGCAGCATTCTGACCTTAATCTGCCCTCCGTGCATTGAATGCAGCATTCTGACCTTAATCTGCCCTCCGTGCATTGAATGCATTATTCTGACCTTAATCTGCCCTCCGTGCATTGAATGCAGCATCCTGACCTTAATCTGCCCTCCGTGCATTGACTGCAGCATTCTGACCTTAATCTGCCCTCCGTGCATTGAATGCAGCATTCTGACCTTAATCTGCCCTCCGTGCATTGAATGCAGCATTCTGACCTTAATCTGCCCTCCGTGCATTGAATGCAGCATTCTGACCTTAATCTGCCCTCCGTGCATTGAATGTAGCATCCTAACTTGAATCTGCCATCTATGCATTGAATGCAACATCCTAACCTTAATCTACCCTCTGTGCATTAAATGCAGCATCCTAACCTTAATCTGCCGTCTGTGCATTGAATGCAGCATCCTAACTTGAATCTGCCATCTATGCATTGAATGCAACATCCTAACCTTAATCTGCCCTCTGTGCATTGAATGCAGTATCCTAACCTTAATTTGCCCTCTGTGCATTGAATGCTGCATCCCGATCTTGATCTTAATGCAATAGCCTAACCCTGTTTGAAAGAGTTGAGTTTCATAGTATAGGAAACCATGTTTGTTTGTGAAATATATAGCAGTCAATTTCCCCTGAAGATAGATGAATTTGGGAGTATTAGGGGTACACATATATTTTATGTAGACATATATGTCAATCAATCCCCAGGATCTAATTTTTTTTTGCCCTTATGAGACAACCCTTTTAGTGTATATGTGTGCAATATATTTACAGTAGTCTGATATACCTACCACCTATACTATCCATTTATACAACTACATTCTAAACAATTTGTATTTCAAATTTTTTTAAATCATATTTTTCAAAAAACACATTAAAATACATACATTAATCATACATGAAGGTGTCTGCTTTCATTTATTTTATAGAAACATATCGGGATCTTTCTGGATTTCTCAGTATTTCCAACATAAATGTAAGTGCATAATATCACAATGCAGAGTCTTTACCTTGATGGGAACTGGACACCCCAGGTATCTGTATGAGGATAGAAAATAGGTAATAGAAATATAGAGCAGCATGTAATGTATACAATACCATGTATTTCTGTATAAAAAAAATAATAAAGCTGAACCATTGTACATTTCAATAAAACACCATGAAATCCTACCAATGTCACCAGTATTTTTCAGAATAAAAACCCTGGTTCCTACAAGTTCTATGATATGGTTAGGTTACAGATACAGGTAGTGTGGCGGACCACCTGGTACCCCGACTGGGTACCTCTGCCAAACACACTTCCTAGCTTTCACTGAGACACCATCAGCACTTCAGCACCTAGCTGCTGCAGCTTGGCTGGGGTCTCGCATTGCTTCCCACCCTGGAACAGGGTCCTGGATCCAGCTCCCCGTCAAAGCTCTCCTACAGAGAGTATATGTAGCGGTACTTACCCTCTCCGGGGGCCGGCCGAGGTCCTCTGTTCCTGCTGTGCTGGTCCTGCATCTGCACGAGCCGCACGCGGATTGTCCGACGGAGTTTACAGTAAGGCGGGCACTGACCGCGAGACGCGGTCACGTGCCCCACCTGGCTCTAAGAGCATGCTGCGTGTCTGGGGCGCGCTCTTAAAGGGACAGTGGGAGACGAAATGTGAAACGGTCTCCCATTGGCCCATATCATTCCACATTCCCCATACACTCACGTTTTGGGGGCATGGATATGACAGGGGCCAATCAAATTGAACACTAGGGTATTTATACTCACCTTTCCCTTAGCTCCCTGCCCTATCATGGTTTCTGATTCAGTTCCCTTTAGTGCTTGTATCGTTCAGTAGTGTTTTTTTCATGCTTGACCTTGGCTTTGTATCTGACTCCGTTTTTCTCTTTATCCCTGCTTTGTCTTGTTTGCCGGCTTCCTGACTCCTGTGTACCAGACCTTGGCTTGTTCTTGTTTTCGCTCTCTCTCTGTTCCCTTGACCTCGGCTCGTTCCTGACCCTGTCACTTCTCTGTACTACGTTGAGTCCGGCCATTCTAAGGCCTGGTAAGACGTATCTGCTTTATCTTGTCTCTTGTTGGACTAAATCTTGCGTGTTGGGGTACACTACTGTGACATTACGATAGGGCCATGGACCCCGCAGATTTAGGTCAGCAGATGGCTTCTCATGAGGCTAGATTTGTAGAGCAAAATCATTGTATGGATCAGATGGCTCAGGCCATCCAGACACTCTTATCCAGAACGGCTCCGGTACTTGTACCAGCTCCTCCTGCACCCCTTGTCCAAGACACATCTACCATGCCTAATGCTTCTGCACATCTAACCCATCCACCTAGGTATGGAAGGGATGCTAAGACATGCAGGGGATTCCTTAATCAAGTGGAATTCCACTTTGAAATGTATCCACGTTCATTTCCCACTGATAGGTCTAAGGTTGGTTTCCTTATGCACCAACTTACAGATAAAGCACTTGAGTGGGCAAATCCTATTTGGGAGGCTAATGGACCTACGGTGCATGATTTAAATAGCTTCCTTACGGCTTTTCGTAGAACCTTTGACACAACTAAAAGGTTGAAGAATGCCGCGAGGGCGCTAATGAGAATTAAACAGGGATCTAAGTCTGTTGCCGATTATGCTATTCAGTTCCATACCCTTGCTTCACAGGTAGATTGGACCAACAATGGTCTGACTACTGTGTTCATGGAAGGTCTATCTGAATCTATTTTGGATGAGGTAGCGGCCAGGGATCTTCCTATACCCTTAGAAGATCTCATCGACTATCTCATCGATATAGACAATAGGATTCGTGACAGGCTATATACCAAGACTAGGAATAGACACCATGTTACACTTAATACTCCTAGAGTTGCTAATCCTGAGGGTTCCAAAGTCTCAGAGGAGGAACCCATGCAATTAGGGGTTGCTAAACTCTCTGATGCTGAAAAATTGTATAGGAGAAAGGAGGGACTTTGCCTGTACTGTGGTAGGAAGGGCCATATGCGACAGGAATGTCCTGTGCGTCCGGAAAACTATCGCACCTAAGACCGTATAGGGGACTGGCCTTGGGTGTGACATCTGAGTCCCCTCATTTGCCTCTTAACAGATTGCTTCTACCTGTCTCCCTGCATCTTGAAAAAAATAGCATAGCAGGGAACATACAAGCCCTGGTTGATTCCGGTGTGACCAAGAACTTCATAGATTCTGGCTTTGTTAAAAAACACAACATACCATTAGAGAGAAGAAGACACCCTTGGCCGTTGAGGCCATTATGCTCCCCAGTTATCACACATGTAACTGAACCGTTGCATAGGTCTACAGGGTTGTAACACTCAGAAACCATTTGGTTTCAGATCATCACTTCTCCTTCCTCTCACATCATGTTAGGGTACCCATGGTTGCGTTCTGATAATCCCACTTTTGACTGGGAGTCAGGACAAATAGTATCTTGGAGTGATGCTTGCCAAGAGTCTTGTATCGTTAAAATCACCCCTTTAAATTCTATTAACGTTCCTACTACTCCTCCTTTGTCTACTGTTATACCACCTCAGTACATGTCTCTTAAGTCTGTCTTTGATAAAAGGGAGGCTGAAAAGTTACCGCCTCACAGACCCTACGATTGTGCTATTGATTTATTACCTGGCGCTATACCTCCCAAAGGGAGGGTGTATCCTTTGTTTCCTCAAGAAAACCTTGTCATGGAGGAATATATCAAAGAATCTTTACAAAAGGGGTTTATAAGGAGATCCTCTTCTCCGGCAGGGGCTGGTTTCTTCTTTGTGACAAAGAAGGAGGGCGATTTAAGACCCTGTATCGACTATAGGGGCCTTAATAAAATCACCATAAAAATGCTTACCCTATACCTTTAATCACAGAATTATTTGACAGGCTTAAACAAGCTACTGTGTTTACTAAACTGGACCTTAGGGGTGTGTAGCGGAGATGCAATATTACCCAGGTTATCTCCGCTTATAATCCAAGTGAGGCTCAGGAACAAGTAAATAGTAAATCCACAGGCAAGGCTTCCAGCAGGTAAAATACAGCAATACCCCAACAGCAATCCCAATAACTGGACGACACACAGTTTCAGGAGCAGAACTGAAAGCTTTTAATCCACAGTCTCCTTATAAAGCATGCTCCCATGCAAGGGAGGGATTTACAGTAATTATTACAGTAGCCAATCCTGTCCTGGTAACCTCCCACACATCTCCTCCCCTCAGCCAGCATCATAATCCCCTTATCCAGCACACCAATTCCCCCCGTTTCTGGATGTACCCCTAAACGTAGGGGTACCACTTTAAATCCTACATCCCCGGATACCCCTGATCTGGGTGAACAACATATCCAAAAATCACCCAGATCAGACCAGGGGTTCGGGAAATGTATGGAGGGAATAAAATGACCGACCGCACTAACTGAGATAGCCGAATTCGGTTCCATGAGAATGGGCCCTGCGGTCGGTCCTGGCATAAGGGAACAAAATACACGAAAACCTCTAGCTATAGAGGCTAGGGAGGGTTCGCCTGAATCCCCTCATTCGGTATTTTCTATCTACCGAACGAGGGGCCGTTCGGTAGTTTGGAACCGATCGGACCAGGGTTGTGGAGGTCTCAGCGGTGTTCGCCTACTCGAGTGTCCGATTTTAGTTCCAGACACTCGACGGCAAAACACCGCTGTCCGAGAACAAAGGACGGCTACTTACTATTCAATTACCCGTTCGCAACAATGTTGCAACGTGTAATTGAGGACACACTTCACACAGGGGAGGTCTGGTTGTTCGGTAGTTTCATTCGAATAAACTAAGGGAATGAAACTACCGAACAATCAGAGGAATACAATTCTCTTTAACACATAGAAAACACAGCAGATACACGAATGCAGGTATATACAGTATATTTGTAGGGTCGCCTGGTGCCATCCGCTACACTGCTCCCCCTTGCCCACAAGCCGGCATACACAGTCTGATCCAACACGGATCGGCTTGGGGATGTCCGGGGAGGCTCACGGATCATTTCTCTAGGTCAGTTTGTCGGGACAACCCATCAGCATTTCCATTCTGTTTACCCGGGCGGTACTGGATATTAAAGTCAAAGGGCTGCAGCGCCAGACTCCAGCGCAGCAGCCGGGCATTGTCCCCAGCCACCCGGTTTAGCCATACTAACGGGTTGTGATCCGTGAGCAGGGAAAAAGCTTGTCCGTACAAATATGGCTGTAATTTCTTCAGGGCCCACACCACAGCCAGGCATTCCTTCTCGATGGCGGCGTAGCTTACTTCTCGAGGTAACAGTTTCCGGCTGATGTAAGCCACGGGATGTTCTCCGCCATCGGCCCCGACTTGGCTCAATACTGCTCCCAATCCAAACATAGAAGCGTCTGTGTGGACAAGAAAATGTTTAGTTGGATTGGGAGCTGCCAAGACAGGGGCATTAGTCAATGCATCTTTCAACAACTGAAATGCCTGTTCACACTCCGGGGTCCAGGTTACTTGGCGGGGTAGGTTTTTACGGGTTAAGTCGGTGAGGGGTTTGGCCAGGGCACTATAATTCGGGACAAATTTCCGGTAGTATCCAGCCGTTCCTAGGAACGCTAATACCTGAGTCTTAGTCCTAGGGGTAGGCCATTGAGCTACAGCCTCTACTTTGGCTGGTTCCGGCTTCTGCTTGCCGCATCCTACCCGATGACCTAGGTATTGTACTTCAGCCATGCCTATGCTGCATTTGGCTGGTTTCAGTGTTAAACCAGCGGCCCTAATCCTGTCTAGGACCGCTCCTATATGGGTCAAGTGTTCCTGCCAGGTATTGCTGAAAATGGCAATATCATCGAGGTATGCGCAGGTATAATCTTGGAACCCATCCAGGAGGCGGTCCACCATCCGCTGAAAAGTAGCCGGGGCGTTTTTCATCCCAAACGGCATGACCTTAAATTGGTACAAGCCGAATGGGGTGACAAAGGCCGACTTAGGGATGGCGTCTTGCGCCAAGGGTATTTGCCAATACCCTTTACACAAGTCAATCGTGGTGAGATAGTGCCCCCTCACCATCCGATCCAGGAGTTCGTCTATCCTGGGCATGGGGTAGGCGTCAGATACCGTCTTCTCATTCAATCTCCGGTAGTCTACACAAAACCGGGTCGTGCCGTCCCGCTTTGGTACTAGTACTACCGGAGATGCCCAGGGGCTGTCGGAGGGCTCAATCACCCCCAGCTGGAGCATCTCATCGATCTCCTTGCGCATGTTCGCCCGTACCGCTTCTGGGATGCGGTACGGGGTCTGACGCATGGGAAGTTGCCCTGGGGTGTCTACTCTGTGAGTGGCCAGAGGAGTGTAACCAGGTACATTAGAGAAGATATCCTGCTTCTCCCTCAACAGCTGTTGTACCTCGCTCCGCTCCTGTGGGCTCAACCGATCCCCCAGGGTGACTTCCCCTAAGTCCCCGGATAACTGACCCTCTCCCAGCAGATCCGGGAGAGGCAAACTGTCAAACTCCTCGGAGTTAGGCGCACATATAGCGGTCACTTCCTCAGAGCGCTCCTGGTAGGGCTTCATCATGTTCACATGGAGCATGCGTCGCCCCCCAGTACCAACGCACGAGCCGATTATATAAGTGGTGTCACACCGTTGTTCTACCACCCTATAAGGGCCCTGCCAGGCGGCCTGCAGCTTATCGTGTCGGACAGGTTTTAAAATCAACACCTTCTGCCCGACCTGAAAGCTACGGTCCCTGGCGCCCCGATCATACCATGTGCGCTGGCGTGTCTGAGCCGCCTGCAAATTCTCGCGTACCGTCTGAGTTAAGGCCTCAAGGCGGTCTCGGAATGCCAACACGTATGGTATGATGTGGGTACCGTCAGTGCTCCGTTCTCCCTCCCAATGCTCTCTTATCAAATCTAAAGGCCCTCGTACCCTGCGGCCAAACAATAGTTCAAATGGGGAAAACCCAGTGGATTCCTGCGGCACCTCCCTATAAGCAAAGAGGAGGTGGGGCAGGAACTTCTCCCAGTCCTTGTGGGTCTCTGCGAAGGTTCGGAGCATTTGTTTCAATGTACCGTTGAAACGTTCGCAGAGCCCATTCGTCTGGGGGTGGTAAGGGGAACTAATGACCGGCTTAATGTCACAAAACTTCCAGAGGCGCTGCGTGACTTCGGCGGTGAATTGGGTGCCCTGATCGGAGACAATCTCCCTGGGGAGTCCCACCCGGGAGAATATCTTCATCAGGGCTTCTGCTACTGTCTCAGCCTGTATATTCGTCAGGGCCACCGCCTCTGGATATCTAGTGGCATAGTCTACTACTGTCAGGATAAATCTTTTACCTGACGGGCTCGCTTTGTTGAGGGGTCCTATTAGGTCAACTGCTACCCTGCTAAAGGGTTCCTCGATTATGGGAAGGGGATGTAACTTGGCCTTGCGCCGGTCCCCCCTTTTCCCCACCCTTTGACAGGTATCGCACGTGTTGCAATACCTGCGCACCTCCTGGCTAATTCCCGGCCAAAAGAAGCTTTGGGTTAACCTGTATCGGGTCCTGCTGACCCCTAAATGTCCAGATAGCGGAATGTCATGTGCTATCCGTAGTAACTCCGCCCGGTACCGCTGAGGTACCACCAACTGCCTCATCACAATCGGGTCTGACCCGGATACCTTCTTATCTGTCTCCCGATATAACAGCTGTTTGTCCCAAATAAACCTTTCGCCCTCCCCCCCAGGCGTGTCTGCTGTCACCTTGTCCCTATACACCTGCAAGGTGGGGTCAGCTCAAATTCGTTAGGAGGGGCCCAGGGAACACAGTCAAGGGAAGGGGAAGGATCTCTTACCTGAACCTCCGGGAGTGTGTTGTAGTCCTGGGTGCGGGCCTGTTGTCGAGTAACCACAGGGTGAGCTTCTCCTGTGGTGGGTGTCTGGGGCTCAAAAGCAGATGTGAGCCTCCCCAGATCGTTCCCCAATAAAACCTCCGCCGGTAACTGCGGCATCAACCCCACCTCCACATGCCCTGCCCCCGCTCCCCAATGCAAATGTACCCTTGCTGTGGGTAGCCGGTATACTGCTCTACCCTGACGGCCACAGTCTACCCTGACGGCCACAGTCTTACTAAGTTTAGCTTGGTCTGAGACCAGGTGACTTTTTACCAGGGTGATGGTGGCTCCTGAGTCACGTAGCCCCTGAACCGCTTTACCCTCCAGATACACGGTCTGCCTGTGATGCTGGCGGTTGTCAGCATTAGCCTGGACGGGATCCGCCTCGTGCAGTACCTCCCACTGTTCTACCGTTGTAATGGGAACTGCTGAGCCATACGGTGTGGCCACGATGTCCTGGTAGTGGTGGGCTGCGGCTGCTCTCGGTGGTGGTGGTGGACCGGGTCGGATCCAGGTGGAACGATCCCGCAGCTGGGGGCATTCCCTTTTATAATGTCCCCATTTCTGGCAGTGGTGGCAAGGGCCCGACGTGGGCTGGCGGAAACGTGGCTGTGCAGCGGGTGGTGGGGGTGGTGGCAGTGGTCTTGGTAGAGCTGGCATGTAGTTGTTTCCCCCACAGGTTTTAAAAGGTACTTTTGGAGCTGCAGGTTTTTGCTGCCTGCGTGCATCCAGGTACTCGTCTGCCTTCCTGGCTGCTTCGGTAAGGGAGGTAGGGTTTCTGTCTCTTACCCACTCCTGTACCTCGCTGGTTACTCCTTCATAAAATTGCTCCATCAGTACCATTTGCAATACATCCTCCATAGACCGTGCCTTGCTCGCTTGCACCCACCCCAAGACTGCTCGTTGTAGTCTGCATGCCCACTCAGCATGTGAGTCTTTCTCCACCTTCTTTAAATCCCTGAATCTCCGCCGGTATGCTTCTGGTGTTATAGCATACCTGGCCAATATAATTTCTTTCACTTTGTGGTAATTCCGTATTTCTTCATTAGGTACAGTACGGTATGCCTCAGCTGCCCTCCCAGTTAACCTCCCTGCCAAAATAGGTACCCAGTCCTCTGCGCTGATTCTATGCAGTGCACACAGTCTCTCAAAATCTTGCAGGAAAGCGTCTATATCTTCCTCTGCCTCCACATATGTTTTAAAAGCCTGGTATGGTATTTTAGGCTTACCTTCTTGTGGCATATTTACTGCAGAGCTGCGTTCTGGGGCCGCTGTTTGACTCCTCAGTATAAATTCCTGGACCTCCGTCATCGTTTTTGAAACAATCTCTGTTGGAGGGTGTTCCCCATAGAAAGATAGCCGAAATTGTACCTGCCTCTGGAACTCCCTTTGTTCCGGTGTTTCTCCCGAATTCCCCTGTTCGGGAACCGAATCGCCGTCCATTCGGTACTCCGCCATCAGTTCAGTAATGAGTACCGCTTTTGTCTTATTGCTGGCTTGTATACCCCTTGCCTCCAGAAGGTCTTTTAGCGTGGAGCGTTTTAGTGTGGCAAAATCAATCTCCATCCGTACTCCATTTAGGCTTGTTCCTCTGTGAGTCTGGATCCCAGCGCTGCCAACCAATGTAGCGGAGATGCAATATTACCCAGGTTATCTCCGCTTATAATCCAAGTGAGGCTCAGGAACAAGTAAATAGTAAATCCACAGGCAAGGCTTCCAGCAGGTAAAATACAGCAATACCCCAACAGCAATCCCAATAACTGGACGACACACAGTTTCAGGAGCAGAACTGAAAGCTTTTAATCCACAGTCTCCTTATAAAGCATGCTCCCATGCAAGGGAGGGATTTACAGTAATTATTACAGTAGCCAATCCTGTCCTGGTAACCTCCCACACATCTCCTCCCCTCAGCCAGCATCATAATCCCCTTATCCAGCACACCAATTCCCCCCGTTTCTGGATGTACCCCTAAACGTAGGGGTACCACTTTAAATCCTACATCCCCGGATACCCCTGATCTGGGTGAACAACATATCCAAAAATCACCCAGATCAGACCAGGGGTTCGGGAAATGTATGGAGGGAATAAAATGACCGACCGCACTAACTGAGATAGCCGAATTCGGTTCCATGAGAATGGGCCCTGCGGTCGGTCCTGGCATAAGGGAACAAAATACACGAAAACCTCTAGCTATAGAGGCTAGGGAGGGTTCGCCTGAATACCCTCGTTCGGTATTTTCTATCTACCGAACGAGGGGCCGTTCGGTAGTTTGGAACCGAACGGACCAGGGTTGTGGAGGTCTCAGCGGTGTTCGCCTACTCGAGTGTCCGATTTTAGTTCCAGACACTCGACGGCAAAACACCGCTGCAAAACCCGAGAACAAAGGACGGCTACTTATATTCAATTACCCGTTCGCAACAATGTTGCAACGTGTAATTGAGGACACACTTCACACAGGGGAGGTCTGGTTGTTCGGTAGTTTCATTCAAATAAACTAAGGGAATGAAACTACCGAACAATCAGAGGAATACAATTCTCTTTAACACATAGAAAACACAGCAGATACACGAATGCAGGTATATACAGTATATTTGTAGGGTCGCCTGGTGCCATCCGCTACAGGGTGCATACAATCTCATACGTATAAAAAAGGACCATGAATGGAAAACTGCATTCAATACTAGGAGTGGTCATTACGAATACACTGTGATGCCCTTTGGTCTTTGTAACACCCCAGCAGTGTTTCAAGAGTTTATTAATGATGTCTTACAAGAGTACATTCACACATTTGTAATAGTGTACTTGGATGACATATTAATATATTCACCCGATTTGCATACTCATCACATGTGGGTTAAATTTGTTTTGAAAACCCTTCTTGTTAATGGTCTCTATTGTAAACTCGAAAAATGTTTATTTGATCAATCCGAAGTCCAGTTCTTTGGGTATCTAATTTCTGTTAAGGGTTTTCGTATGGATCCCAAGAAGCTTTCTGCTGTCATAGAATGGCCTCTACCTCAGGGTTTGAAAGCCAATCAGCGTTTTCTTGGTTTTTCTAACTATTATAGACGCTTTATTAAAGGTTTTTGTTCCATTGTAGCACCTATAACCCGAATGGCTAAAAAGGATGGTAATACTCATGTCTGGACCCTGGAAGCGCTTGAAGCTTTTGAAATTCTTAAGACTGCGTTCGCTTCTGTTCCTATTTTACAGCATCCTGTCCCTTCTTTGCCTTTTATTCTTGAAGTTGATGCTTCAAATATTGGGGTGGGTGCTGTCTTGTCTCAAAGGGAATCACCAGAAAAGCCATTACATCCTTGTGGTTTCTTTTCCAAGCAGATGGCCGAAAAGAATTATGACATAGGCAATCGAGAACTCCTTGCAATTGTTGTAGCACTTAAGGAATGGAGACATCTTTTGGAGTGTACTGAGGATCCCATCCTTATACCTACTGATCATAAAAACCTTTCCTACCAAGAGATTGTCTTCTATGCAGGCCTGGTGGTCACTGTTTTTATCTCGCTTCAATTATATCATCACCTGCAGACCAGGTGACCAGACAATTCGAAACTACCGACAAACAAGAGTTTGATGATAGCCCTGTCATTCCCCCGGACAGAATAATAGCTACTACTGTTCTCTCTATTTCTTCATCCCTCTTGCAAGTCATACAGGCTAAACAAAACAAGGCACCTGCTGATAAATTGTTCGTCGATGTTCCTGAAAGACAGGAAATTATGTCACATGACACCAAAACTGCTGGGCATCCTGGTATCACTAAAACCTTAACAGCAGTTTCTAGATATTTCTGGTGGGCTTGCTTACGCAAGGACGTCACGATTACGTACGGGCATGTGTTACTTGTGCCAGTATGAAGTCTTCTCATATAGTTCCTAGTGGGTTGTTGCACCCGTTACCCATACCCGAGAGGCCTTGGTCCAATCTGTCCATGGATTTTATTGTTGAGTTGCCTCCTTCGAATGGTAAAACAGTCATCCTGATGATGGTGGATAAATTTTCTAAGATGGCTCATTTTGTGTATCTTGTCAAATTGCCCTCATCCAAGGAACTTGCTTCTATCTTCGCCAGGGAGGTATTTCGGTTACATGGTACACCAGAGTCTATAGTGTCCGATAGGGGTAGCCAGTTTATTTCCAGGTTCTGGAAAGCTTTTTGTTCGGAGATGGGCATTTCTCTCTCGTTCTCCACCGCTTATCACTCCCAGTCTAATGGAGCTGCTGAACGTGCCAACCAATCCCTAGAGCAGTATCTTCGTTGTTTCGTATCCCACCATCAGAATAATTGGGCTGAGTTTGCTCGTAATAACGCTGGTCATGAATCTTCCGGTAATAGCCCTTTCTACGTTGTTTATGGCCAGCATCCTGTTGTTCTTTCAGCTGCATTCTCCTTACAGGGCATGCCAGTTCTGGATGAGCATTTGGCTGGTTTACATTCTACCTGGGAGCAGATTCATGTTCTTTGGTGGACTCTGCTTCTCGCCAAATGGTTCAAGCTGACAAACATCGCAGGGCGGCTCCATCCTATGTTGTGGGGGAAAAGGGTTTGGCTTACTCGCAATATCCGCCTTCGTGTGCCTTCTATAAAGCTGGCTCCCCGTTTTATCGGTCCTTTTCGTGTCTTACATAAAATTAATTCTGTTTCATATGCCTTAGATCTTCCTAGGAACCTGCGTATTCCTAACGTCTTTCATAAAGCCACTCCTGTGTAACCGTTATACCCGACATGTTCCTCCTCCTCCTCCTCCTCCTCCTCCTCCTGTTTCTGTGGAGGGACATGAGGAATTCGAGGTGGCTGATGTGCTTGACTCCAGTACCTGGTGCATTGGAAGGGGTATGGGCCTGAGGAACGCAGTTGGATTTCTGCTGACGCTGTTCACGCTTCTCGCCTTCTGCGCTCCTTCCATTCTCGTTTTCCTGCCAAGCCTGATCCACCCTGCCCAGTGGGCGTGTCTTCGGGGGGGGGGGTACTGTAGCGGTACTTACCCTCTCCGGGGGACGGCCGAGGTCCTCTGTTCCCACCGTGCGCGGTTCTGCATCTGCACGAGCTGCATGCGGCTCGTCCGACAGACTTTACAGGAAGGCAGGCACTGACCGCGAAACATGGTCACGTGCCCCGCCTGGCTCTAAGAGCGTGCCGCGCATCTTGGGCGCGCTCTTAAAGGGACAGTGGGAGCCAAAATGTGAAACGGTCTCCCATTGGCCCATATCATTCCACATTCCTCATACACTCATGTTTTGGGGGCGTGGTTATGACAGGGGCCAATCAAATTGAACACTAGGGTATTTATACTCACCTTTCCCTAAGCTCCCTGCCCTATCGTGGTTTCTGATTCAGTTCCCTTTAGTGCTTGTATCGTTCAGTAGTGTTTTTTTCGTGCTTGACCTTGGCTTTGTATCTGGCTCTGTTTTTCTCTTTATCCCTGCTTTGTCTTGTTTGTCGGCTTCCTGACTCCTGTGTACCAGACCTTGGCTAGTTCTTGTTTTTGCTCTCTCTCTGTTCCCTTGACCTCGGCTCGTTCCTGACTCTGTCACTTCTCTGTACTACGTCGAGTCCGGCCATTCTAAGGCCTGGTAAGACGTATCTGCTTTATCTTGTCTATTGTTGGACTAAATCTTGTGTTTTGGGGTACACTACCGTGAAAATATAGCTGTATAGTAATTATAGCTGTTATAGCATTCCCACACATTAGCAGAGAATTACTGCTGGGAGTAGATCTGTTTAATGCATGCAAGCACTCTCAATTTATACACACAACAAACTCCTCCCCTGTGCCTGAGAGATAATTGAGTCAGGAACTGTACAAACTCAATTATCTCCAGGTACAGAAAAGTATATATTTTTTAAAACAACCCCCAAAAGTACCCCCAACATACATGGAACCCCTTTAAGAGTCATATCACCGGATAGCCCTGATCTGAGTGTCTATCATATCCAAAAAGCACTCAGATCGGTTTGGTTTTTCCATCGAGGTAAACTTTTGAGCGACCGCATATGTGGCTTCTGCTCAAAATAGTTCCATAAGAAAAGTGGTAGCGGTCGGTCACTTTCAGGAGATCAAAACCAAATGAAATACCGACCTGATCCTCTGGCTCCTAGGTAGCGATTGTTCACCTAGTTCATGCGAACAATCCTACTGAACGTCGCTCTCCTGACATGAGTAGAAACGAAGCAAACGTTCTTTAAAGTTCAGCGGTGTTCGCGAGTTACAGTGTCCGATTTTAGTTCCATGCACTCGACGACCGACCACCGCTGCCTGTCTTCGTGCAACAAGATGGCCACCAACGTGCATACGAACGGCGGCCACCCAGCCGAACACTTAGAATGTTGAGGTGGCAGGAGAGGTCAAAAGGGTTAACAAGTCCACAGGTGGTCCACAATTCGTGTGTTTGTTCGGTTCCCAAACGAAAAAGGGAAACCACACCAACCAAGTCTTTTAAAGGTCGGTTACATGGCCCATAGTCCTTGGGCAGGAGGCTAGGCAGCAGGCTCCTCCAGGAACTTGTGGCAGAGGCATCAGGTAGGTTACATATACAGAGCATGATACGGTTAGGTTATACACTAATAAGCCACTACATTAGAGCCACCTGCCTAATATTGTGTAGTTTTCCCGTTGTGTAGCCAAAACAGCTCTGATGCATCGAGGCATGGACTCCACAAGACCTCTGACCATTTTCTGTGGTTTCTGGTATCAAGACATTAGCAGCAGATCCTTCAAGTCCTGCAAGTTGCTAGGTGGGACCTCCATGGATCGGATTTGTTGTTCCAGCACATCCCACAGATAGTCAATCGGATTGAAATTTGGGGATTTGGATACTATGGCAACACCTTGAACTCTTTGTCATGTTCCTCACACCATTCCTGTCAGGGGTCCACGAGCGGCTGTGAGGGGAGGCTGCACGCCACTTGCAGCACTCACCCTCAGTCCATTGTGCCTACCTTTCGGCGAGCGGTGTCTCCCCTCCGCTGCGCGCCGCTCGCATCCTCCTCCACGCCTCCCAGCGGCAGCATGTATAACGCGGCATGCTGGGAGGTCGCACATTTATGCAAACGCCGGGGTCACTCACGTGACCCGGCGTTAAAGCAACAGTACCACAATCACAGTGGGAGGCGTAGATATCTTCCACGTGTGATTGTTAATTCTGATTGGAAGTTATCCAATCAGAATTAAGCAAAGGATATTTATACTTACCTTTCCTGTCTCTCAGTGCCCTGTTGTGGTCTTGTGATACCTGTATTGCAGTTCGCTCGTGTTTCTCTCTGGTTACTGATTATTTGGCTCGTTATTCCGATTTTCCTGTATTCTCCACTCCTTTGACCTCGGCTTGTTTCTCGTTCTCCCGTTTTCTGGCTCCCTTTACTTGGCTTGTCTCCTGACTATTCTTAGTGTGCTTAGCCCGGCCACTCTAAGGACCGGTATAGCATCCTTCCTCTCTGTGACCTGTTAGCGTGTTAGGTTCCGGAATCGTGACAATTCCTGAACAATTGTTGCAGTGTGAAAGGGCGCATTATCTTGCTGAAAGAGGCCACTGCTATCAGGGAACACCATTGACATGAAGGGGTGTATGTGGTCTGCAACAATCGCTAGCTGGTTCTACGTGTCAAACTAACATCCACATTAATGCCAGGAACCAAGGTTTCCCAGTAGAACATTACCCAGAGCATAAAACTGCCAGACTGCCTTCTACCCCTAGTGCATTCTGCTCCATCTCTTCCCAGATAAACACTGCACATGCACCTAGCCATCCACCTGATCTAAAAGATAACTGATTCATCAGACTAGGCAACCTTCTTTCATTGCTCCACTAGTGGAGCCCTAGTCCTGGCAGGGACTTTCCTCCGCTGTATCACCTGGATCTACAAGAGTAGAATCAGGAACAAGAAAATACCAAGTAATTAGCCCACCTTTTCCCCAGTAACTGGACGACACACAGTTCTGGGAGTACAATTTTTTTTATTCCTGCCACACACAGCTTTTATACGTTGCCCGTAGCATGGGGTTTCTTAGTCACAATTAAAGGGCTTTTCTTCCCAAGATCCTCTGTGCCTGAGAGATAATTGCGTGAGAAAAAGCTATAACTTAATTATCTCTCAGGTACAGAAAAATCTACAATATTTTAAAACATCCCAAAAATCCATTTTAGTAACATCAGAACCCCACAAAAGTCATATCACCAAATAGCTTGGATCTGAGTGCCTACTTTGCCAAAATATCACTCTGATCCTTTTGGTGATTCGGGAACGCCATTCAAATTAAGTTTTGACCGGTCGGCCACGAGGTGATGCCCCAAAACAGTTCCAGAGAAAACAAGGCAATGACCGGTCATCTTACATAGTTACATAGTTACATAGCTGAAAAGAGACTTGCGTCCATCAAGTTCAGCCTTCCTCACAAATGTTGTTGCTGTTGATCCAAAAGTAGGCAAAAAACCTGGTCTGAAGCTCTTCCAATTTTGCCACAAACTAGGAAAAAATTCCTTCTTGACCCCAAAATAGCAGTCAGATGTCTCCTTGGATCAAGCAGCCATTACCCCACTAATTAGAAATTATATCACTGTATGTTATGTTTTTGTAAGTATTTATCCAATTTCAGTTTAAACATCTGTATGGACTCTGACAAAACCATCTCTTCAGGCAGAGAATTCCATATCCTTATTGTTCTTACTGTAAAAAAACCTTTTCTTTGCCTTAGATGAAATCTCCTTTCTTCCAGCCTAAATGTGTGACCTTGTGTCCTATGTATAGCCCTGTTTATGAATAGATGTCCAGATAAAGGTTTGTACTGGCCCCGAATATATTTGCATAAAGTTATCATATCCCCTCTCAGGCGCCGTTTTTCCAAACTAAACAGATTTAATTTTTTTAACCTTTCTTCATAACTAAAATGCTCCATTCCTTTTATCAATTTTGTAGCTCGTCTCTGGACCCTCTCCAGTGCCATGATATCCTTCTTTAGAACAGAAGCCCAAAATTGCACAGCATATTCAAGGTGTGGTCTTACCAGCGATTTATAAAGCGGCAAAATTATATTTTCTTCCCGAGAATTTATGCCCCTATT
The DNA here is from genome assembly GCA_933207985.1 of Pelobates cultripes. NCBI lineage: Eukaryota > Metazoa > Chordata > Amphibia > Anura > Pelobatidae > Pelobates > Pelobates cultripes. Next base: position 252,540,190 of record OW240917.1, on the reverse strand, counting down.
TATACATGACAAAATCTTACTGGCCTTAGCAACTGCAGATTGACATTGCATATTGCTGCCTAACTTGTTGTCTATAACAATTCCCAAATCCTTCTCGTGTGTGGTTATCCCTAATTCACTACCATTTAGTGTGTAAGTTGCTTGTGCATTCTTAACCCCGAAGTGCATCACTTTGCATTTCTCTATGTTAAATTTAATCTGCCATTTTAGTGCCCAGTCCCCAAATCTCTCTGCAGCAAAGCAATATCCTGCTCACATTTTATTACTTTACAAAGTTTTGTGTCATCTGCAAACACTGATACATGGCTTTCAATGCCTATTTCAAGATCATTTATAAATATGTTAAATAGAAGTGGTCCCAAAACAGAACCCTGAGGGACACCGCTTACCACTTTTGTCCAGCCTGAAAATTTACCATTAATTACAACTCGCTGTACTCTATCCTTAAGCCAATGTTCTACCCAAGAACAAGAATATTCATCTAGACCAATTTCTTTTAGTTTGAAGACTAACCTATTGTGAGGAACTGTATCAAATGCCTTCGCAAAATCCAAGTAGATCACATCCACTGCAACACCCTGATCTATACTTCCACTTACTTCTTCGTAGAATGCAATTAAGTTAGTTTGACATGACCTGTGTTTCATAAAACCATGCTAATAACAAAGTTCTTCCCAATGAATTCCTGAATATTATCCCTTAATAGCCCTTCAAATATTTTCCCAGTTACAGAAGTTAAGCTCACAGGTCTATAATTTCCAGGCAAGGATTTTGAACCCTTTTTAAATATAGGAACAACATCTGCCTTCCTCCAATCCTCCGGTACAACACCTGAAACAACCTTTCAGGGGTTCTCGCACGATCATTGATGAATCCATCCCCTGGCTGTTAGGATACAAAGGTTCCCCCTGTTCGGAAGTTTCTGTCTCCAGTTTCCCAGGCGTTCACGGGGATGAGTATCCGAAAATAGTTCTACGCCGCAGACTAAGCACTTGAACTAATAACCAATTTGTGGTTGATTATGAAGGTGCGAACAAGGGCACACACAGTGAGGGGGTTTGGTAAACGAACGGGGCATACGGACAGTCGAACAAAAGGGAATAAAAGTATATTGCAGTTCTCCATTCTGCTACAGCTCCATGTTCCAATTCTGATGCTCATGTTTCCATTGAAGGTGATTTCAGCAGTGGACAGGGGTCATCATGAGCACTCTCGTCGGTCTGCAGCTACACAGCCCAATACACAGCAATGCACTGTGTGTTCTGACACCTTTCTAACATGGACAGCTTTCAGCAATTTGTGTCATTGGACCAGACGGGCTAGCATTTGCTTCCCATGTGCATCAATGAGTCTTGGGCCCTGACAGCGGTTCACTGATTGTCCTTGCATTACTTGTGGTAGGTACTAACCACTGCATACCAGGAACACCCCACAAGACTTGACATTTTGGAAATGCTCGGATGCAGTCGTCTAGCCATCACTATTTACAGTTGATAGATTTGGTTACGTTACAAATATGGAAAGAGAGAAATGTGAAATGTTTGGGTTTTGCTGAGTTTGAGTTTCATCGCTTTCTATAATGTGGGTGGGGGGGAGTTAACCTGACTAAAGGTTACATCACAATATTGATTAGATAGAAAGGAGGGGGCATAGACTTTGTAGGATATCTGGGAATGAAGGAGTCTGAGTATTTTTTTGGAAGATAAAGCTCAGTAAGATCACCTTTTTAAAAAGGGGGCCAGGCCCTAAAAAAGTATTTTACTACTATAGTGTCAGGAATACATGTTTGTGCAATGTTGCTGCCTTATAAGTAATTGTAGGTAAGTGCAGGATTGTCTTATAGCAAATTATCTTTTTGAATCTTTGCATTGCATCGTGTCTCTGTGTAACTCTTGGTAAAAAGTCACATACTGTTAGTATAATGGCTGATAGCCCAGTAGTTTTTATTTGAAAGCCAGTTAGACGTTAGGTATGTAGATTTGTTAGACTCACCGGGTAAAAACTTACTCTTGGATTCATTAACTGTGTATAAAGTGCTTTCAAATAAAGACCTCATTTTTAAGAAATCGGAAGAATGGCCTTGGAGTGACCCCTGCACTATCAGCCATTGGCAGGAGACAAGAGAACATGTACTTACAGTCTATTTGCAAGACAAGTCTGTCAGCTCCAGAGTCTCTTAATGTTAGAGTACTGCAAGACATCTCGCCACTGATTATGAAATCTGCAAAAATACAGCCATCTCTGATTTAATTTACCAGCTGCTGCAAGTAGTTTCTGAAGGGGCATAGGAGGTAGGAAGAGATTTATCTGGGTATCACTAAGTCGTTTACAAGATGTGAGATTATGTTGGGGAGCGTTTATATATATATCTATCATACAAAGCAGCAACTATCAATAAGGAATGTATGTGCCCCAGGATAACAGGATCATTACTGCAAGATGCTTAAACTGCAAAACGAGATGCACAGGACACTTATGCCTGGCATGACTGATGGGAGTTACAGTCCACAGCACTTTGAAAACAGGTAACCTCTAACTCCAAACTCCCCAACACAAGCCCTAACCCACAAATAAAGCACTTTGAACTTAACAACGTATGTTATTCTTGCATCAGAGTAATAATGCTCTTGTCACGTGATGTATTGCCATTATCTAATTTCTGTATTTCTAAGGCAGATTTAAAACACTCTTTTTGAAAGGAAACATTTTTTTTCCATGTTTAATTTTTATGAAGCTGTCATGGCTGCTAGTGTGGTCCAACACGCAGAAACTGTGTAAATATATACATTGTAACGGACCGTTTTGCACACAAGGGGTAAAAACCGTTTAGGCGATCGGCCCCCTTTCCAGAGATCCAGGCACAGCTACTGCAGAACACCAAAACTCACGAACTGGATACTAAATAGCACTCCAACTCCCGAACTGGAACCTCCCAAATAGCTGCTAGCAGACGAACAGGAAAAGCAGACGAACAGCTTACACTCCTGGCAATCAGTCTCTAACAGCATACAGTGAATCCCCCCAAGAACGAGACAAGGCTCCGTGTTGAGGGTCAAGCAGTGGTCTGAGGTGCTGGCACACCCAGCCTGGTTTTTATTACAGTCTTACAAATACAGGACCGCCCACAGGGAGGTATAAAACAACCAATCACATCACAGTTACATCCCACATATTCCCTCCCCTTATCCTGAGAGGAAACTCAATTATACATACAGTTAAAACATACTTTCTACCCAACTTTCATAACTCTAAAACCATACATCACATTCACATAAAATTACATATTCACAATCAGTCCATTCAGGGGAACAACATATTAAAAAATGGCATGAATCAGACCAGGGGTTCAAAAGTTAAGGGAAAGTCCTTTGTGACTAAATGAAGCATGGCTTTCCGGCCCAAACCAGTTTCAGAGTCTTCTATCCTGGAGATAAGTAATTCAATTATCTCCCAGGACAGACACAAGACTCCATTAAGCACATGGTTGCAAAAGACACAAAACACTTTAAAATACATAAAGTCACCTTTTATACATAAAACACAGACATTTCACATATCCCCAGATAGCTCAGGTCTGAGCGCACATTATTAAGTGAATGGCGCTCAGACCACACGAATACAGTTTAATCGACATGGAGCCAAAGTCTTTACAGTCAGTTCATACAAATGGGCTCCATGGGATTCCTATCTGGGGTATAACACATTAAAACAAATCTACCGAACCCAGGCAGAAAAGCACGAATTAAACTTTTCTGCAGGTAGAAAAGATGTCTTTTAACAGGGGGCCATAGTCCAAAGGCAGCAGGCGAGTAACCAGGCTTCTCCAATGCAATGTGGCGAGATTGGTCTCGTCACATCTCCCCTTTTCCAAACAGACTAACAGGGTATCTGACCTCCTGCCGGTCAGTGCCCTTGTTAGTCCAGCAGCCCACCACAAAACATAATCAACAGCACAGCCCACCCACAATAAATGGTTACTACACCTGGGTAAAGGAGAAGCTTGTCCATGTCCAGGTGCCTCACCACGGCTGTGCTGGGTACGGGTACGCTGACTGGGTGGGTTGCTGCGTGGGCAGAGACCAGCGGCACTCTGCCCTGTTGCCAGCGCTACTGGGAGGGTAGCCTGGTTGAAGCCTGGTTGTTGGAGGGGGAGCCGACTGTCTCCCCTTTAGACACACAGCTCTGCTGCTGGAGACCGACTGTCTCCCCTTTAGATACACCGCTCTGCTGCTGGAGACCGACTGTCTCCCCTTTTGTTGCACAGCTCTGCTGCCGGAGGGGGAGACCGACTGTCTCCCCTTTGGATACTCTAAGCTGTCGCTGGGGAGAGGGGGTAACAGGCTCCTCTCCCGATAGAACACTCTGCCGCTGGGGAAAGGAGACTGAGCTCTCTATTCCCTGCCCATTAATGATCCGCTGCTGGGGAGAGGTGGTAGCAAGCTCCTCTCCCATACATACTTTCATCCTCTGTGGAGGGAGACCGACTGTCTCCGCTCCCAATACAGTGTCCTGCTGCTGGGGAAAGGAGACTGGGCTCTCTATTCCCGGTAGGACACTCTGCCGCTGGGGAATGGAGACTGGGCCCCCAATTCCCTGCTGTATCTCCCGCTGGGGAATGGAGACTGGGCTCCCAATTCCCGGCACATCACTCGGCCGCTGGGGAATGGAGACTGGGCTCCCAATTCCCAAAAAATCACGCTGCTGCTGGGGGGCAGGAACAACTACCTCTGCCCCCTGTAGCTCAGCCTGCCACTGGGGAGGGAGGACGCTGCTCTCCTCTCCCTGCACTTTACACTGCCTTCCCGGCATATCACTCTGCTGCTGGGGGGCAGGAACAACTACCTCTGCCCCCTGTAACTCAGCCTGCCGCTGGGGAATGGAGCTTGGGCTCCCAATTCCCTGCAATATCTCCCGCTGGGGAATGGAGCTCGGGCTCCCAATTCCCTGCAATACCGGTGGAGAGACCTCGGTCCCCTCTCCACCTGCCGCCTGGGGTTCCTCCCAGTAAATTTCAACAATATCTTCCCAGCTGAATGGGTCTGAGACTGGATCTGTCACTCTGCTGTCCTGCGGAGCCTTCCTAATGGAGTGGAAGAGATCTCGGTAGTCCTGCTCCAGTTCCCACTCCAGGGTTGCTAGGTGAGCCAGGTCTTGCTCTACCTCATGGGGTCATCCCAGTCATGCCTAGCCTCCCTCTCGTAGAAAATTTCCTGAAGTCTGTTCTGCGCAGGGCTCCCGAAGTCAGGCTCTGCAAAGGACTCCCATAACAAGCCAGGACCATCAAACTCCTCTCCCTCTGGCTTGTCATGCTCAGCTGTCCAGGGTATATATTGTGCCATATACCACCAGAGCGCCTGGTAGGCATCCTCCAGCCATAGCTCCTGCCATACCCGATGCTCTAGTTCCTTCACCCATTCCTCCAGGGGCTGCTCTCCCAGGAAGGGCATCCGCAGGGCCACTTGCTTCTGCAACCGCTGCTCTTCACTGGGGAGACTCTCACCCCGCTGGTATTGTACATTATCCAGGGCCTGGTACCAGATGCCTTTCCTTAATGCATCCTGGCCATCCAGGTCCTCCTCCTTGTATAACACTGCTGGTTCCATTCTGTTGCTTTTAGGGTCGCTGTACAGGGACATGCGTTGCCCCCACTTGTAAATCCAAAGAAACGGTGTCTCCTGTAGCTGTAGGAACGATCCCGCCGCTTGCCACCAATTGTAACGGACCGTTTTGCACACAAGGGGTAAAAACCGTTTAGGCGATAAAATGTTTATTTTATTTACAAATGATCAGTGTATGAAACAAATATCTATAAGTATTGCATTCCTTTATTCAAATACATTATCCAAATTAGGAAAGTCCTCCAACATTTTTTAAATACCTACAGACAAAGTGCACGAGATACAACCTACGGACAACACATGCCCTATGGAGAAGTCCCCATCTAGGAGGGAACCTATACCCTTACCATTTCACATAAGCAATCCTCTGCGTGTAAGATACAGGTGCCCAGACTATCGTTTCAGCCTATGGTAGGTCTCATTAGTGAGGTGCACAGAAGGCCACCAAACGTAACCATTGATATCAATTCTTACAAATACCCCATTTGGCATCTCTGCACATTTGTTCCATATCTGCCAACTACCCTGAACGTTTGGTCTCCATCTTCCTGAGGTTTCAGGTAGTGAGTTCAACTCCTAGTGCACCTTCTTATACCTGGAGCATCATATTGGTTTCAATGGCAAAGTCTGCTGTGTGATAAAGCACTGCACGAGCACCAGAATAATCCTGTCCAATCAGCTCCAGGTTTAGTAGCTCCGTCATTATGAAATCTGCAAAAATACAGCTATCTCTGATTTAATTTACAGTCACTCAGTGCGCATACTCCACGCATGACACTATAGCATTATGTACTGAGCAGCAGAACACCGCATACATGGTGTCTAACATGTTTGTGGATCAAGGCGATGATGATGTGGAGTTGGACCTGGAGTTATAGGCATACCACGATATTCACTAAACTTTAAATTGTTTTGAAATCAATGTGTATTTCAAATTGTAAGAATCAATAGCCTAATTGGAAACATTCTTCAAGTCAGTATTTTTTTAATTTTGGTCTAAAATGTGGAATTCACTTTGAATTCCTGACAGCTCACACTTTAGTGAATAAACCTGATAAATTGGATATGGTCAGAGTTGGGTGGAAGAGAATAATATGTTTCTATCCGATATAAGTGGACTTTCTAACTTTCCACCCCAGTCCTCATGTCAGAAAACCTTTCTGGGCTCACTCCCACCAGAGTCACAGGCAGCCGTAAATCACTCTCACAAAAGTGACATCACACTTGACTGCGAGTTAAACAGCTTTCAATGTTAAGTTAGTGGGTAATAAAACAGCTTGACACTAATGATGGCTCCACGTGATAAATTACTAGCAGGGATCAGATAAGGGCTCTCAGGCCTAACCTTGAACTAAAGCCATTTTGCTTGTCCATGGTTAGTGGAGGCTATGATGTTATTTTACATCTATAAACATTCAGGGAAGTATTTGTAATATAGCCAAGTACCCAATAAATTCAGCATAGTCAGTGCTATACAACACATAAAGAGTTAAAGGAACACTCCAGACTAAAATTCTAAAAATCTATTTAGTAGATATACCCACAATGAATCTATGTGTGCATTTTCATGCATGCATTCATTTGGGGTACATCTTAAAAGAGCATGCACAGTTCTTATCCCTGCAGTCTTTGCAAGCCCTCCTTTTTTTCCCTGGAAGAGACTCTTCACGGGGAAATAACCAATCAAAGGCTTCTCATTGAAAATGAACTCTAAAGTCTTAGAAGAGACTTTATATGTTTCATTAATTAGTTATAAATGGCAGATCTTTTATAAAGTGCCTTTTTAAAGGGATACTCCTCACCCATAATACACTCCAGCTTTAAATCATAGGTGAGTGGAGTAAAGTCACAACTTCATGTCTTGATTAACCGTTTCTGGGCAAATCGTTGTGCTGAAAAAATGTCTCACACACAAAGGGTTACTGCTGAATTGATCACATAACTGCAGTCATTTTACAGTAAATTCTACTGAAACAAAATCTCACTGAAAACAATGGTTCAAATGTAATATACGGAAAGTTTCTTTACAACGATTTCTAAGCAGTGCTTTCAGGACTCTGGATCACCACCTGCACTCTTATCATGAGCTGCGGGTTCTGCTGTTATTACAATGTGATAAATGTGCATACACCCTAATTAACTTACACGAAATACATCCAAGTAACGGCGTGTAATGATGGACGAACACAGAGATTCTCACAGGGAAATAAAGGCCATTGGGAAAGTAGCAGAAGAGAGATTAAAGATGCTAAAGTGACAGCTTTGAGAAGCCCTCCAGTTTTAAAGTCATTGTCTAGATAAAACAGAAAAAATGCAAATAAGTTAAAAAGCAAAAATGTTAGAAAAAAAAATATCTACAAGTCAGACATCGACTACTGAAGGCTTGATTAATACAAGGTAATGCAAGTCAAGTCAGTGCTTTCTTATGGGACATCAACAGGATTTGACTGTATGACACCATGAGAATATGTAACACTTCGCAGTGGGTGCTTTTCAACCCCTAATGGGTGCAGGCCGCTTCCAGTCTGCACTGAGGGAACCAGTGTGTTGCCGTGGAAACCCACAGCAATGCGCTGATGACCTCATGGAGTGATTTATCTGGTCTGCACCAGTAGGTGGTGCAGACCGCATGTTCCATGCTATGCTGACTGTTTATTGGGATCGTTCAACTTCTCACAGCTAGCTCTGTACACTAGTTCTATGGCTGTGAAGGGGAGATAATTTGAACTTTGCCATCGTGGCCCACCGGACATGTGACCAATTTGCCAGTATTTTCCTAATCCATTCTTATAGACAAGCATCCAGTATTTTCAGATGCGTCACTTTCATAAATCACTGGTATGTTTTCCCAGACTATGGCCTTGATTTAATAAGCTTTCCAAATGATTCCATGTTGTAAAGCAAACTTTCCAAGTGATTTATCTACACAAGTCACCATTTCTGTAGATAAATCATTTGGAAATGTTTCTAACAGTATGGAGTGATTTGGAAAGCTTATTAAAGGAACACTATAGTCACCAGAACAACTACAGCTTATTGTAGTTGTTCTGGTGAGTATAATAGCTCCCTTCAAGCATTTTCATGTAAACACTGCCTTTTCAGAGAAAAGGCAGGGTTTACATCGCCCCTAGTGACACCTCCAAGTGGCCACTCCTCAGATGGCCACTGGAGGGGCTTCCTGGCTCAGGGCTGCACTAGATTTAATTTATTTTTGGTTTGTGGATCAGGTTTGGAGTGCAATAGTGGGTGATCTGGTGTTTGGCTGAGGATGAACAGATACTGCACCTTTTTTTTTTTTTTTTTGACAATCTTTATTTTCGATTTTTATCATTTTTTCAAGGAAAGATGTAGTTACGGTAAAACGTCAATTGTAACATCAGTTTTCTGAATAACTTAACAACATTCGTAGCCATTGTTTTAACATTCTCAAAACAGTTTTCTCAAACAATATTTCTATAGTTTCCATCACATGCATTAGGTAGAATTATTTAAGGTCAGGTTTCTAGTCTCGTATCTCCACTTGCCTACAGTGCGCAGTTTGTTGCACCTATGGTGTGCGCTCTACGTTTAGGGTGTGAATCGGTGTCTAGTCTGGTTGCTGTGGGGGGTAAGTTTTTTGACACGCTATATTACTCATTTCACGTTTCATACCAACAGTGTCAGAGAACTTTTTGTCGCTTGACATATATATATATTGTTGGGCATGGTATAGAGCCACGGTAGCGAGAAAAGATATCTTTAGTGCCTTAACTCCTCCCCAGTCTACTCAGCACTTATTAACATTCAAGGCCAACTGGTCGCCTGGGTGAGAGCAAAGTGTGATGGTTTAGGTTAAGTTCCCCACTATTGTGGGTTGGCAGTTGTTGGTGTATATATTTGTATGCCTATCGGTATAGTTTGTCATATGGGAGGATACTCTAGGTATCAGTCTAGGTGGCCAGGAGGGGATGTTTTCATGCCGGTATCAGCTCTAGGTTGGGTCTCGGTTTCCTGTGTATTTTGCACCTGTGATTACAGTGGGTGTGTGTATTGATAAGCCCCAGTTATGAGCTCGTCAGAGTCGGTCGTTGGGGTTCAGTCCAATGTCCAGTCTCGGGAAAGGGTCTGGAGGTAGGGGACCTAGGTGGGAGGAGTAGCTGGGTGGCTTAGCTCTGTATGAGTCGGTTTACTGCGGGCCTCTGGGCGGCCGTGTTTGGGTTTGCTAATCTGTTGGCTAGGTATGTTTCCCAAGGGTACCAGGTCAGTGCACATTGCTCCTGTCTACCGTGGAGGTCTGCAGTTAAGGATTCCATTGAGTGGATCTCTTCCACCCTTGTCACCCATTGCTGGAGGGTAGGCGCCCCCCTCTGTTTCCACATTGGATACTGCACCTTTAATCATGGGTAATAATCAGACAGTTCATGTAGCTCAAACACGAGCCCATAATAACAGAATCCAATGTTGGGAAAACCTCAGTGATTTGTATAAAATTATCTCTGATATCTGTCTGCCTTTGCTTTCATCACAAGGTAAAAAGATCACATAGCATAGCTGGTGCCATATTGAAACAAGTACAGTGGACCACAGATATAAATACAGAAGGGGAAAGGATATACAGTGGGGCAGCGGTTAACATATTTTTCGGTTTACAAATGAAAATCCATTGAAAATAATGCCTCGGTTTACAAATTTGTTTCGCAATACAAAACACGTTTCCCCAGGATGCATTGCACCTGGGAGGTTTATAGCACCGCCCCGTGCATGCTGGAGCCTGTGGGTAGCACGTGGCGTTGAGTGTGGAGGTGTTGGAGCGGCGTTTGCATCGAGTTTTGGAGCCATTCTGGAAATTGCTTGCAAGTTGTTTTGGCACTTTTTGGTGCATTTCTCAAGGTGTGGAAAGGTAGGGAGCTGAGTTTCGTCGTTTGCATGTCTTTTATTGTGTGTTCTGCATTGTGGGTTGGTTTCCATGCCAGCTCATTTTGACTTTTTTCTGACCTCCAGAACAGATTCATTTGGTTTTCAGTGCATTCCTATGGAAAACCCAGAGAAACCCAAACATCCCAGAGAACGCATTAAATTCGTAAACCGAGGTCCCACTGTATATATGAATATAGTGAGACACACTATACCCAGTGATATACATGAGAAAAGGTATACTTAACAGTATGGATGGCTTCCCTAGTGCCCCTCTCACGGTCCTAGTGTAGGAGATATCTAAAAATGATTGGTGTGGTACCCAAGTTATATAGGTAAACATTGCAGTGGAGTCTTGAGTAAAAGATAACATCCCCCGACGGTCTTCATGTATCAAATTAACTTTGGAAGAGGGGATACCTGTGTTAAAATAAATATCAGAAGACCAATGTTATTAAACATGTAACAACATAACCGACAACAATGCGTTTCTTCGACTCTTGTAACTTCCTCAGGGAATCCGTGAAGTAAATTCCATAAACTGATAAAAATAATACATTGCATTAAAAAAAAGCCCACTGGATCACTGCACATTTCTCTCCTTCACAATGCAGCTTGAAAATTAGCAAACATAAAGAATTGAGCTACTTTGGCCTATATTTCCAGTTCTCCTAATCAAGGTTTGGTGAATAAACATATAGACTCTTTAGGATGGATGACTCATAGATAATGGTTTGAGAAAGTCCAGGGCCTGAGTTCAGTGAGCTGGATACTTTAGTAAAAGGTTAAGCACATGGTGCCAATTGAGCTGAATCACCTTTTATGTCTGTTCTCAGAAGGACCCATACATAGCCCTTATAAGCTGGTGTAAGAATGGCACGTTAACTGGCATTAGACATATGTGCTATTCTCAAACTCATCATCCTTTCAAGTGACCAGCCTTATTACAGCTACACAGTGTTACTCAGGGGGCAGAATAATGTAAAGAAATTCTTCTATGCATTAGGACTGTCCCTCTCCTGAGCGCAATGCATGTTTGGTGATTTATTTACTTAAATAACATTATGCTTTACTTTGAACTGAAGGATCTTAACTGCTGCCGCCTGGAATGAAGAATTTAAGAGATGGCATGACCTACAGGCACCAGATGAAAGAACCAACCCCAAAACAAGGCAAGGGTTCCCTGCAATGACTCACTCCTGCTCAGCTTTACGAGGGTTCAGTGACATTTCCCATTTCTGAAGATTTGAGGTTTTTGGGGGATTTTGATTTAAATCCTTCTGGAAATGCCAATTTAAGGTAACATTGTGAATTTGAACATAATTTAAAGAATTTCATGTAGATGATGCTGATTTTAGAAACACGTTATGTCAGTTTGTTCTTTCATTTGCTATATGCTTACACATCCACAAGGCAAAGTCTACAATAGCAGGAACAAGCGAGAAACAAATAAGACTAGATTGCTAAACATTAATGGTCTTTAATGAGCAGGCGGAGCTGTGAGCAATAGCCAAGGGTTGCAGGGAAGCACCAATAAGGGCTAATAAGGGCTGGGACGAAGCAACCTAAAACTTATAGATTCACCCCACGAAACGGGGCAAAAGTCAGGACTCATTACAGATATTAGTCATAGTGATTCTGCTAACGGCCTTTGGAACGTAGTGAGTTAGTCCAAGGCCAGTGTTAAATTAAAGGGAAGAGATAGCACGGCGTCAAGGTTGCCCTTAGATCATGAAGAATTGATTTAATTAGTTTCAATTCTGCATCTCTAATTATTAGATTATTTACAAAGTTCCACCATGCTTGGAGCCTTATACACGGCTTCTAATGCCGGGTGCATGTTAGTTTAAATGGAGATTGTGCCCAGGTATTTACAGAGAATGAAACACTAGGACAAGAACATGCCCCTCTCCATGTGTACTCGCCTTGTTTACCCCCTTTTTTTCTTTTCTCTTCTCTTCCTCCCTACCCCCAGTCTTCATTACCTACCTTTATGTAAGGATTCCTATGTTTTCAGCCATTTGCCTACAGTTTTGCTCCTTTTTTTCTGCTAATAGAGTCACACCCACAAAGCTGCTATGGTTCTATTGTCCTTTCCTGAAACATTACTCTATAGAGTACGAATTTCTATAATCATATTTTGGCAAAATATAGAATGTTATTTTACATTTCTAATATACTGCCTTTCTCTAAGTCCTTGCACAAAGCTTAGTGATATCACAAACAAATGTCACTGATTTCTTGTCACGTTTATTTACAGGGAAAGGCAGCATGTTCTATTCTAGGCCACAAGATCCTTACATCAAGTAGGAAATGTCGGAATCCGGTGTCGAGCTCCTAGAACCTCTCTCAAGCTCCTGTGGTTGAATTCCTGAATTGTGTCTGAATTGTTGGATTGGCATCCTTGGAGTACAGCAATTATCTGTGACAGGACTGTGCACCGTGTGTAAAGTGACACCTGTAGAAATGAGAAATGATTCATTTGGGCAATGTAAGTGTTATCTGGAACACAGTGTATGAATAATGGAAATGAGCCTTTCACTGGTTTATATTATTATATATTATTATACTCTTTTCTACCAGAACACATGTAAGCCATGTCTTTGTCTCTGCTAAGGTCTACAGCCTATTCTTATTTGTTAAGAGAAATGTTGCAGATTCTTGGAGCTGGTATCTCTATTTCTGTATAAATGGAGAATAAGTGATCTGGATATTTATTTGGCCCAACTTTTCTATTGCTTACTGTAGTGTAGTCACGTAATTCTGAATTGCTTTGTAGGGTGAAAAAAAGAAATAAAGAAAGTATTTGCTTCCATTTTTTCTATGTTAAATACCCAGAATACTCCCAACTGACAGGATTATTTACTAACGTGACAATTCAAAGTGAATATCAAATGTAAAAGTAGCCGGTCTAGAACAATGGCTGACACCGAAATTTGCCAGTTTGGAAATTCTCTTTGATTCTCTCATTAGTTAGTGAATAACCCTTTTCATGGATTCAGTGCCATGCCCCCTAGTGACCACTGACAGCCTACCACCAACACTATTTCCTTCTTTACCAATATGACGTGGGCAGCACAATTAGCAGGAGGAGATTTCTTACCATTGTATATATTTTACTGGATACACAGGGAGATATTTATCAAAGTGTTACCTTTCATGTTGGGCAATTTTCATGGAAACCAACAAAACCATTGGTGATTGCTGCACTTTATATATCATGAATCTTCCAACTGCTGTCACAATGTACAGCTCTCTACCTGCCAGTCTGTGTTATAGGAGGAGAGCAGGTTTCATGGTTACATTGTGTTACACTTTTACTCTTATATTGTAACCTATTTTCATGATATATGTGAGTGTGCGTCTTCTGATAATGAAATTTACAGCCTGCCTCCATATTACACCATTCAGTGTATAGCCTGCCTCCATATTACACCATTCAGTGTATAGCCTGCCTCTATATTACACCATACAGTGTATATCCTGCCTCCATATTACACCATTCAGTGTATAGCCTGCCTCTATATTACACCATACAGTGTATAACTTACCTACCTACATATTAAACCAAAGGGGGAAAAAACAAGTTGATATTTAAGCACCCCAAGACATTACTGTTGTAGGTAAGTGTGTGTTAAGTGTATATAAAACGGGAAATACAATTGTGGACGGACGTTAGCGGATTGTCACGCCATCCAATAACATGCTACCTCTGTAACAACTGCACATATAAACTTGCTGTACAGTGCTGGAGATATGTTGGCGCTACATGAATGCTATGTTGTTTTAGTTTTGCTGGGTCATCTCACACAGCTGTGAAAGGCTTTCCTTCCCCTGGGGAAATGTTTTCCTGACAATGTTTAATTGTGTGGAAAAAGGTACATTCCAACACACAGAATCAAAAGAAAGACAGAGTAGGTTGTATTGAAATATCTCGTATTTTCCTTTATAAAGAGGCCAAGAGATCCACCCTCCCCCGATGAGCAGGATTGTGAAAGTGTATCTGATCTCCCACACTGGATCCATCCTCAAACACTTCATTTCACTGCCGCTCCTCACACAGACAGACCTGCACACACACTTTATTTTTGTTCCATTAATCTGCCCCTAGAATCTTGTTTTGTCACAAGGAGAGATATTAACCTGTGACCCAACAGTGACCGACTGGCTGTCATTGGCAGCCACCTTCACTGGCAAAGGCTCAATGACGGGGCGAGAAGATAAGAGAACAAAGCCACATTGCTTCTCCTTTTCCATGGGACAGGTGACCTTCTCTTGACCCTGAGCTGAGAAGGTCATCAAATGGCCAAGGAGATTGGAGCGGCTGATCTCCCCTCTATAATGGATTAAAGGATATAAATGAATATCAACCCACGGCTTCCATCTATATTGTATGGAACTCTCATCCAAAGCACTGTATGAAGACTACAAATTACGCCAGACAGAACAATTTATCTTAGAGATACAGGAACAGCATGTGGGCAAGTAACACTTTCATATGGCCCAGGACTTTACAAAGTATTGATGATGTTTTAAAACTATATAAAAGATAAAGACTCAATTCAAAATAAAGGACAGGAGCAATCGTGAATCAAGTAATTTCATTAAGGCGTTTAAGATTCAGCTAAGATAGAAACTGGAGAAAGGGGTATAGAATATGACATATTATATGGGTGTTTTTCTTACTCACTCCATAACAGCTCTGCAACTTCTGAGTATTTTATAAAGATATATAAATAATACCATAAGACATAGTAGGGACATTATTTTCCTTATTGTGAGTCATGATCTACAGATCTATGTAGTGATCTATGCAGTCTTACAGGATCCTCTATAGACCTCAGTGGTGCACTCTTGTGCATGCGCAATAATACAGCATTAATGTAGCTTAGTGATGTCCCGAACGGTTCGCAAACGATTCGCCGCGGACTCATCAGTGAGTAAACTTTGACCCTGTACCTCACAGTCAGCAGACACAGTCCAGCCAATCAGCAGCAGACCCTCCCTCCCAGACCCTGCCACCTCCTGGACAGCATCCATTTTACATTCATTGTGAAGCTGCATTCTTAGTGAGCTGTCCAGGAGGTGGGAGGGTCTTTGTAAACCACACTTACTGGCCAGTTCCACATTCCCCACTTTACCCCAGATTCTCCAGCCTTTTCTGCATTCAAATTGCCCTCTGCAGCACCCACCCGTTCCACTCGCTGGTTGCCCTCCCCGGTACCCACCTCTTCCCCTTGACAAATAACTTCCTCAGCACATACCCCTTGCCCTCGCAGATTGGATCCCCTATTCCATGAGAGTTGCCTTACTCTGCACCCACTGCTTTCTCATGCCAATTGCCTTCCTCTGCACCCACCCCTTTCCCATGCCAATTGCCTTCCTCAGTACCCAACCCTTTCCTATGCCAATTGCCCTCCTCAGCACCCACCCCTTCCCCATGCCAATTGCCTTCCTCTACACCCACCCCTTACCCACACCAATTGCCCTCCTCAGCACCCACCCTTTTCTCATGCCAATTGCCTTCCTCAGCACCCACCCCTTTCCAATGCCAATTGACCTCCTCAGCACCCACCCATTTCCCATGCCAATTGCCCTCCTCTGCACCCGCCCCTTTCCCATACCAAATGGCCTCCTCAGCACTCACCCGTTTCCCATGCCAATTGCCCCCACAGCACCCAACCCCTTCCCATACCAATTGCCTTTCTCAGCACCCACCCCTTTCCTGCAATTGCCGCCTTAGCACCCAACCCTTTCCCATGCCAATTACAAGCCTTAGCACCCAACCCTTTTCTATGCCAATTGCCCTCCTCAGCACCCACCCCTTTCCTATGCCAATTGCCCCCACAGCACCCAACCCCTTCCCATGCCAATTGCCTTTCTCAGCACCCACCCCTTTCCCATGCCAATTGCCTTTCTCAGCACCCACCCCTTTCCCATGCCAATTACCCGCCTTAGCACCCACCCCTTTCCTATGCCAATCTCCTTCTTCAGCACCCACCCCTTTCCTATGCCAATTGCCTTCATTAGCACCCACTCCCCCATGCCAACTAACATTGCCTGGAGCGATGTGCATTATATTGGGGTAGTTTTGTCACCTATTAAATAATTACATATTTCCTCAAACCAGAGCTAGTTCTTAATAAAAGATTCAAACAGGAGACCAGATACATGCTGGAATATAAGTAATTTTATTGCATTACGAAATGTCCCTTGTTTGATGCAAATATCCATGGGTCAGCAGTGACCTCCAGGAAGTAGCTGAAAATTCTTCAGTAACTTGTTTATGGAAAATGTTAAAGAACTATTACTGCCTCTGTTCAAATATTCTGCCCTAATAATCCTTAGATGTTTTATAAAATGCTAAAATCAAATAAAATTTGTACTTTTCTCATTATCAATGAATGTAAACTATGTCAATCTGTGAAGTTACAATGTCATCTTTCTGACAGTAACAATGTTAGTGTTGTGAAGCTGCCATACACTGAAGATAGCAAGGTCTGTTAACCCTTTGAGAAGGAGGGTGTACTTGGAGTGCAGAATCCTTCCCTATACACGTTCCCTGCTGCTGCTCACATTGTTACCGGGTCTTTCTTTCCTTATCTTGTTTAATATGTAAAGAAACTCCTTCAGTCAATGGCCTCTCATGTTTCTACCTGTAATCCCTTGTTTTATCGCACTGGCAGGGGCCTCTAAAGATATTGGATGCACAAACTAAAATCAATATCTCAAATAGAAAATCCATCTTATTTTATAATCGTTTTAAATCGTTATAAAGCATAGACTGGGATTATAAGTGACTACATGTACATTGTTTGCTGTCTGTAATATAGCAGGACTAAGATTAGTCAATGCTACTTCCAATTCACATGCTACATACTGACTAAATATGCCCTGTATTAATGCTACACATCCCTCACAAGCATCAATATCCCAGACAAAGTATAACAATTACAACTGTTAGAAAGCCAGGGCATTACTTGAACTTTGTGACAGTTCATTTTTGGCAATCAATAAAAACTAAAATTTTTATAGAAAGTGTATTAGATACTGACACCTTCAAGAATGCTCAGGATGTGCATAAGGTTAACACAGTAAAGGAATTGAAGAATGCTCAGGATATGTATAAGGTAACACAGTAAAGGGATTGAAGAATGCTCAGGATGTGTATAAGGCTAACGTAGTAAAATAATTGAAGAATGCTCAGGATGTGTATAAGGCTAACACAGTAAAGGAATTGAAGAATGCTCAGGATGTGTATAAGGCTAACGTAGTAAAATAATTGAAGAATGCTCAGGATGTGTATAAGGCTAATACAGTAAAGGAATTAAAGAATGCTGGGGATGTGTATAAGGCTAACACAGTAAAGGAATTGAAGAATGCTGGGGATGTGAATAAGGCTAAGGCAGTAAAGGAATTGAGGAATGCTCAGGATGTGTATAAGGCTAACACAGTGAAGGAATTGAAGAATGCTCAGGATGTGTATAAGGCTAACACAGTAAAGGAATTAAGGAATGCTGGGGATGTGTATAAGGCTAACACAGTGAAGGGATTGAAGAATGCTTAGGATGTGTATAAGGCTAACACAGTAAAGGTATTGAAGAATGCTTAGGGTGTGCATAAGGCTAACACAGTAAAGGGATTGAAGAATGCTTAGGATGTGTATAAGGCTAACACAGTAAAGAAATTGAAGAATGCTCAGGATGTGTATAAGGCTAACACAGTAAAGGGATTGAAGAATGCTCAGGATGTGTATAAGGTTGCCTCAGTAAAGGAACTGAAGAATGCTTAGGATGTGCATAAGGCTAACACAGTAAAGAAATTGAAGAATTCTCAGGATGTGTATAAGGCTAACACAGTAAAGAAATTGAAGAATGCTCAGGATGTGTATAAGGCTGCCTCAGTAAAGGAATTGAAGAATGCTCAGGATATGTATAAGGCTAACACAGTAAAGGAATTGAAGAATGCTCAGGATGTGTATAAGGTTGCCTCAGTAAAGGAACTGAAGAATGCTTAGGATGTGCATAAGGCTAACACAGTAAAGGGATTGAAGAATGCTTAGGATGTGTATAAGGCTAACACAGTAAAGAAATTGAAGAATGCTCAGGATGTGTATAAGGCTGCCTCAGTAAAGGAATTAAAGAATGCTCAGGATGTGCATAAGGCTAACACAGTAAAGGAATTAAAGAATGCTCAGGATGTGTATAAGGCTGCCTCAGTAAAGGGATTGAAGAATGCTTAGGATGTGCATAAGGCTAACACAGTAAAGAAATTGAAGAATTCTCAGGATGTGTATAAGGCTAACACAGTAAAGAAATTGAAGAATGCTCAGGATGTGTATAAGGCTGCCTCAGTAAAGGAATTGAAGAATTCTCAGGATGTGTATAAGGCTAACACAGTAAAGGAATTGAAGAATGCTCAGGATGTGTATAAGGCTGCCTCAGTAAAGGAACTGAAGAATGCTTAGGATGTGCATAAGGCTAACACAGTAAAGAAATTGAAGAATTCTCAGGATGTGTATAAGGCTAACACAGTAAAGGAATTGAAGAATGCTCAGGATGTGTATAAGGTTGCCTCAGTAAAGGAACTGAAGAATGCTTAGGATGTGCATAAGGCTAACACAGTAAAGGGATTGAAGAATGCTTAGGATGTGTATAAGGCTAACACAGTAAAGAAATTGAAGAATGCTCATGATGTGTATAAGACTGCCTCAGTAAAGGAATTAAAGAATCCTCAGGATGTGTATAAGGCAAACACAGTAAAGGAATTAAAGAATGCTTAGGATGTGTATAAGGCTAACACAGTAAAGGAATTAAAGAATGCTTAGGATATGTATAAGGCTAACACAGTAAAGGGATTGAAGAATGCTTAGGATGTGTATAAGGTTAACAGTATAACGGTATTGAAGAATGCTTAGGCTGTGTATAAGGCTAACACAGTAAAGAAATTGAACAATGCTCAGGATGTGTATAAGGCTGCCTCAGTAAAGGCATTGAAGAATGCTTAGGATGTGTATAAGGCTAACACAGTAAAGGAATTGAAGAATGCTCAGGATGTGTATAAGGCTAACACAGTAAAGAAATTGAAGAATGCTTAGGATGTGCATAAGGCTGCCTCAGTAAAGGAATTGAAGAATTCTCAGGATGTGTATAAGGCTAACACAGTAAAGGAAACTGGAAATAACAAATAGTCCAAGAATGTAAGAAAAAATATAAAAATATAAATATGAAAATATAAATATATAAGAAAGTCTTATCTAGAAAAGTCTTGTCGTAATCGTAGAGTCTATGTGGGCTTGATCCAGTGCGATGATACTTGGAATAATCCTCAATAGGAGTCCATAGGTATATGTAAAATAAAATAAAAATAGAGACCCAAATAGTGCAATATGCTAGAACAAAAAGAATAATAAAAAAAATAGAAATAAAAACTCACATTTACCAGAGCGTAAAACTCGCTCCGGTATAGAAGGCGTTCAGCGGTATGATCCCCGCTTGCAGGATATACGGTGAGTCTCCTCCGTTAGCGATGTGTCCAGTACTCAAATAGAAAGAGACAACCAATAGTGTACACTGAGTTAAAATAAAATAAAATAACATAAAAAATGGGTACTCACAAGACAGGAGCAGAACAACTGCTCTTAAACATAGGCGCTGGTGGTATAATCCCCTGGGTATCTAGAAGTATTAAGAAGATCTTAATACTCTTCTCTACATCCCGGACTCCAAGCAATCCTAGGTGGGGATTATACTACCAGCGCCTATGTTTAAGAGCAGTTGTTCTGCTCCTGTCTTGTGAGTACCCATTTTTTATGTTATTTTATTTTATTTTAACTCAGTGTACACTATTGGTTGTCTCTTTCTATTTGAGTACTGGACACATCGCTAACGGAGGAGACTCACCGTATATCCTGCAAGCGGGGATCATACCGCTGAACGCCTTCTATACCGGAGCGAGTTTTACGCTCTGGTAAATGTGAGTTTTTATTTCTATTTATTATTCTTTTTGTTCTAGCATATTGCACTATTTGGGTCTCTATTTTTATTTTTATTTTACATATACCTATGGACTCCTATTGAGGATTATTCCAAGTATCATCGCACTGGATCAAGCCCACATAGACTCTACGATTACGACAATACTTTTCTAGATAAGACTTTCTTATATATTTATATTTTCATATTTATATTTTTATATTTTTTCTTACATTCTTGGACTATTTGTTATTTCCAGTTTCCTTTGGCGCAGCCCTTACCTTCTTTTTACTTTTTTCAGTTCTCATTCTAAGGGTTTTTGAGGTTGCTGCCTATATATTGGTTAGCGCTTACTCATTGTTCTGTTTTTAACACAGTAAAGGGATTGAAGAATGCTTAGGATGTGTATATTGTAACGCAGTAAAGGAATTGAAGAACACTCAGGATGTGTATAAGGCTAACACAGTAAAGGAATTGAAGAATGTGTGGGATGTGTATAATGCTAACACAGTAAAGGAATTGAAGAACGCTCAGGATGTGTATAAGGCTAACACAGTAAAGGAATTGAAGAATGTTTGGGATGTGTATAATGCTAACACAGTAAAGGTATTGAATAATTCTGGGGATGTCTATAAGGCTAACACAGTAAAGGAATTGAAGAATGCTCAGGATGTGTATAAGGCTGCCTCAGTAAAGGGATTGAAGAATGCTTAGGATGTGTATAAGGCTAACACAGTAAAGAAATTGAAGAATGCTCAGGATGTGTATAAGGCTGCCTCAGTAAAGGAATTGAAGAATGCTCAGGATATGTATAAGGCTAACACAGTAAAGGAATTGAAGAATGCTCAGGATGTGTATAAGGTTGCCTCAGTAAAGGAACTGAAGAATGCTTAGGATGTGCATAAGGCTAACACAGTAAAGAAATTGAAGAATTCTCAGAATGTGTATAAGGCTAACACAGTAAAGAAATTGAAGAATGCTCAGGATGTGTATAAGGCTGCCTCAGTAAAGGAATTGAAGAATGCTCAGGATATGTATAAGGCTAACACAGTAAAGGGATTGAAGAATGCTTAGGATGTGTATAAGGCTAACACAGTAAATAAATTGAAGAATGCTCAGGATGTGTATAAGGCTGCCTCAGTAAAGGAATTAAAGAATGCTCAGGATGTGTTTAAGGCTAACACAGTAAAGGAATTAAAGAATGCTTAGGATGTGTATAAGGCTAACTCAGTAAAGGGATTGAAGAATGCTTAGGATGTGTATAAGGCTAACAGTATAACAGTATTGAAGAATGCTTAGGATGTGTATAAGGCTAACACAGTAAAGAAATTGAACAATGCTCAGGATGTGTATAAGGCTGCCTCAGTAAAGGCATTGAAGAATGCTCAGGATGTGTATAAGGCTAACACAGTAAAGGAATTGAAGAATGCTCAGGATGTATATATTGTAACACAGTAAAGGAATTGAAGAATGCTTAGGATGTGCATAAGGCTAACACAGTAAAGGGATTGAAGAATGCTTAGGAAGTGTATAAGGCTAACACAGTAAAGAAATTGAAGAATTCTCAGGATGTGTATAAGGCTGCCTCAGTAAAGGAATTGAAGAATGCTCAGGATGTGTATATTGTAACACAGTAAAGGAATTGAAGAACGCTCAGGATGCGTATAAGGCTAACACAGTAAAGGAATTGAAGAATGTTTGGGATGTTTATAATGCTAACACAGTAAAGGTATTGAAAAATTCTGGGGATGTCTATAAGGCTAACATGGTAAAGGAATTGAAGAATGCTCAGGATGTGTATAAGGCTGCCTCAGTAAAGGAATTGAAGAATGCTCAGGATGTGTATAAGGCTAACACAGTAAAGGAATTAAAGAATGCTTAGGATGTGTATAAGGCTAACACAGTAAAGGGATTGAAGAATGCTTAGGATGTGTATAAGGCTAACAGTATAACAGTATTGAAGAATGCTTAGGATGTGTATAAGGCTAACACAGTAAAGAAATTGAACAATGCTCAGGATGTGTATAAGGCTGCCTCAGTAAAGGCATTGAAGAATGGTCAGGATGTGTATAAGGCTAACACAGTAAAGGAATTGAAGAATGCTCAGGATGTGTATATTGTAACACAGTAAAGGAATTGAAGAATGCTTAGGATGTGCATAAGGCTAACACAGTAAAGGGATTGAAGAATGCTTAGGATGTGTATAAGGCTAACACAGTAAAGAAATTGAAGAATTCTCAGGATGTGTATAAGGCTGCCTCAGTAAAGGAATTGAAGAATGCTCAGGATGTGTATATTGTAACACAGTAAAGGAATTGAAGAACGCTCAGGATGCGTATAAGGCTAACACAGTAAAGGAATTGAAGAATGTTTGGGATGTTTATAATGCTAACACAGTAAAGGTATTGAAAAATTCTGGGGATGTCTATAAGGCTAACATGGTAAAGGAATTGAAGAATGCTCAGGATGTGTATAAGGCTGCCTCAGTAAAGGAATTGAAGAATGCTTAGGATGTGCATAAGGCTAACACAGTAAAGGGATTGAAGAATGCTTAGGATGTGTATAAGGCTAACACAGTAAAGAAATTGAAGAATGCTAAGGATGTGTATAAGGCTGCCTCAGTAAAGGAATTGAAGAATGCTTGGGATGTGTATAAGGCTAACATAGTAAAGGAACTGAAGAATGCTCAGGATGTGTATAAGGCTAACGCAGTAAAGGAATTGAAGAATGCTCAGGATGTGTATAAGGCTAACACAGTAAAGGAATTGAAGAATGCTCAGGATGTGTATAAGGCTAACACAGTAAATGAATTGAAGAATGCTTAGGATGTGTGAAGGCTAACACATTAAATTAATTGAAGAATGCTCGGGATGTGTATAAGGCTAACAGTAAATTAATTGAAGAATGCTTGGGAAGTGTATCTCTAAATAACAAGAAAAAAATTAATTTCTAAATCTAACCCTAATTGTCTGTGTGCTTTAGTGAGTACCCTAACTATAATATGAGTGTGTTAATTAGCTTTACTTACATTGCAGGACCATGCTTAGGAGGACTTACGATGCCAGCTCATGTTGCATCACCGAAAGAGACACAGTGGTCTTGCGCATGTTCCCAGCCTTAATCAGTTTCCTGTACCCATCAGGAGTGCTGATAGGCAGCACAAGATCCGCGTCACTGGACGTGGGTACAGATTTCTGACAGGATATGGAAATCTCACAGAACACCGGTCAATCTGGGAGGATTATTTAATTAAAAATGTATTTCATTCTTTGGTGTGTGTGTGTGTGTGTGTATATATATATAGATATATACACACACACACACACACACAATTCTTTAATTTTGACTGGGTATTCAAAATAAAGCATGGTAATATTGGCAAGGGGATATTTACATGGCATAGCAAGATTTAACATTCCAAGGAGAGATTTCCTGTACTTTTTATGTAATATATTAACATAAGTGCATACACGGTTGAGAACCAGCTGTCCCTATACAACCAAAAATAAATTTTGATTTGTACCTCTCACTAGTCATGGTAAGAGGTTAAGAGAATATACTGTAAGATAAGGCAAATGGGTCAAACCTTTAAGGTATGTACCTAACCAAGGTATTGTGGGAAGGGTATTAGTATGTTCTGCTATGTCCATGGAGTCCGATAATACACAATTGTGCATGGTTCTAAAGCCCTTTCCGCCAAGGCAATTTGCTGTTATATGCAAGAATGTGTTAAAAACAAACTTAAAATTAAAGTAGTAAAGTCAAAAGGTCAAAATCAAAAGTATGATCTTGTGTCATTTTCTTTGGTATTTCAATACATTCATTTTAAAAATGAAATAAAAATATAAAAGACAAAAAAAAAAAGAATAAAAATAAAACCATTTGTTCTGTAAAAATCCAGTCAAAGGTTCGCACTTAAGGGCTCAGAAGGCTGCATGAAGCCTTAAAGGACCACTATAGGCACCCAGACCACTTCAGCTTAATGAAGTGGTCTGGGTGCCAGGTCCAGCTAGGTTTAACCCTTTTTCTATAAACATAGCAGTTTCAGAGAAACTGCTATGTTTATAATAGGATTAATCCAGCCTCTAGTGGCTGTCTCATTGAGAAGACGCCAGCGTCCATAGGAAAGCATTGTGAATGCTTTCCTATGGACTGGCTGAGGAGGAGGAGAGTTCCCCGCCCGGCGCTGGAGAAAGAGGTAAATTTAACCCCTTCCTCACTCTAGAGCCCAGCGGGAGGGGGGCCCTGAGGGTGGGGGCACCCTCAGGGCACTATAGTGCCAGGAAAACAAGTATGTTTTCCTGGCACTATAGTGGTCCTTTAAGGCCGCAGAATCCCTACCCATGAAATAAGCATTTACACTGCTACATTGCACCAGGAGACACTTCCTTCTGCAGTTTGTGTCCGGGTGGATGTACTCTTAATTCAGGATAACAAGTTATCAAAATGAATTTGAAAAATGCCCTTATCAGGCAACCAAGCAAAGAAAAGAAAACTGGAAAAAGAAAGCGGTGAATAAACACTGTTATCCAACTCTGCCTGCCAGACTGTCTCGCTTTAACAAATATTGAAACCATTAGGATAAGTGAGAGCATTGTATGGCACAGCCCGGAGGGTAGGACTCTGTATGCACACTGCTAGAGCGCTGGCACCAGAATCGTGGCTTCAACAAGATGGTGACCTTGGGAAGGGCATGGCTACAGAGCTAGTAACAGCATTTAATGGCATTGTTCCTGGTCTCCAATCCGGTGCTTCCGGCAGACACGATACTGATTTGATGAAGCGATTAAACTGCTATTGATAATGTAAATGGAGTATTTTGGCACAGAGCCCCACAATAATTTAAAGAGCTAGCAATTTTTTGAAGAACAGCATGGCTAGCCTCAGTGATTGGACTAGTAATGATATCACAGGGCTGTGTAATCTCTGCGGGTGCGAGAATAAAGCTGTAACATATTGTAACTTTATAACAACAAGATTGCGCTGTGCGGTATAAACAGGATGCACGACACACAAACAATATATTGCTCGTTTACCAATTGTCTGTAGGAAGGAAGACAGTCTACTAAGAAATAATAATACAAAAACGGCAAAAATGTTGGAATTCACATTCCAAAATCAGCTTTGCCTCTTTCCTGGCACTCTGCTTATATTTACAACAGAAAATACACTGAAAGGGAAACAGAGTGATGATCCTGGGCTGATAGAGGGACCGGGCACTTTATACTAGTTACTATCTATTTTGGATTTACAAAATAAAAAAATCCAAAATAAACGAATAAACGCCGCTCTCCACAGGTAGACAAGTAATAGTGAAAAATAATAAAATTATGCATACATGTAGAATATTCGTCTTCTTGTATACACATGTATCATACACTCTGAATATTTTTAGGTGTTTGTTTTTCTGGTGTTTATCTGCTGCTGATATTTTCATTATTATTTTCTATATAGTATAGCACTCATATTCTTTATTTGTTTGTAGTATCTTTGGATGTGTCTTTTTTTTTTTAAATGTATTACTTTCGTAAGGATATGAATAGAGTGTGAGAGATGAAGATAATTACAAACCTTACAATGTGTAAAGTAAAATACTCCAGAGAGTTCTATTCCAACCAATTCTCCATTAAAGATGATATTTAATAGTATATTTTAATTATATCACATTTTCATGGATCACTAATAGAAATCATATCCTGTTTATTTACTCTCAGCCGCTATAATGCTAAATATGAGGCTGCCCATAGTCCTTAACAAGCTCAGCAGCTAACTGCACATCTGTTATCAACTGTAAAGGAATGTAATAACTATACAGGCAGAGCTGGCCGTCTCCCGTTCACAGGTGACAGAAGATAGACACGTTTAGACTTTGAACGTGAAGACTGAGGAATCACAGAGGTGTTTGTTAGATCTGGGACCCGGGTCTTGTTTTACTGTACAAGTAAAGACGTGGCAGAGGCAAACAGTAATTACAAACATTCAGTGAATCCTGCATGATTGCAGTCTGGGCGGGAGCAGACGGGCGGCATGGTACTGCCAGTTACGAGATGTGTTTACACACTCCACCTGGGGCCATAAACTGCGTTCTGTGACAATGTCTGCTAATTGCAGGCCACTGACACATAGGTCTAACAAGCATACCATGCAGCAGAGAACACCAAGGTGTAAGCTCTTGGGAGCAGGAACACATCTCTACATCAGCAACTCATCAGCTCAGTTTATAATGCTGCTTGTCAGTGAATATTAATTGAAGTGCCCCACGTATCATCCAACCTAGGAAATTCCCCAGCACCTAGTCTTTTTATAAGAAGCCACATGTCAGGACTGCATTTTAGTAATGGCTTTGCTGAACACTTACTTTTACTATACACAATCCTTTTCTACTCTATTCAGGGTAAATTTATGATATATTTAAACAGTAGATAGTGTCCTGTATTAACGCTTCATTTGACCTGTGTCATGATGTAGGTCTTTTAACTACGCACGTTATACCCCTCCATATTAATTTCCTTTTCTCCTATTCTTACCCTTTAGAGTGTAGAGAGTTTCTTCCTTATTTGTCTTTTCTAATCTAATGTCTGTCGA
The DNA here is from genome assembly GCA_933207985.1 of Pelobates cultripes. Taxonomy (NCBI): domain Eukaryota; kingdom Metazoa; phylum Chordata; class Amphibia; order Anura; family Pelobatidae; genus Pelobates; species Pelobates cultripes. The sequence continues at coordinate 252,513,120 of OW240917.1, read as the reverse complement.
TATAAGCCCACCTTTTTAAGGTCCAACAAGGACTATATCATAGGGGGCTCTTTTCAGTAAACACACTCATATTATATAGACATTGGTAACTTGAGAGACTACATGTTTTAATAGATTACTAGGATAATAAGCAATAGACTTTTTCTATGCTTTTATAAATGGCACTAGGCATGGGTAATACACTTTGGCAAAATCAATAAAGCCGGCTGGTTTACCCATCACATACATACCTACTACCAATTTCTAGTGTTTATATAGTTATCCTCCTCGTCTATGGTTATATGTTGTAAGTTTAATTTATCAACCAATTATCCCTTTATACCTAAGAGGAATTTCTCAAGAGAGATTTTCCCTAATTTTGGTTTATATACATACCTATCCATCACAACAGCCCCAGATCAGGCAGAATCGCCCCAATTTCTGGTTTCATGGGATCTGTACCGACGAGCACAGTACAAGTGTGAGGGCAATAAGTCTGTGCAGAGAGCGCTTCAGCAATGCTGTGTACATGGTCTGCACTGAGTGGGGCTGGTCAGGAAGGCTGGTGGTCAGGGACGTCTTTATATTCATTGGACCCTGGGCAAGCTTTTGCTTAAGCCCCAGACCCCTGTTCCCTTCCTCCACTCCCTGGCATGCAATCACGCCAGCTACCCCAATGCAAAGGCAGAAGTAAAGTAGAGGGCACTTGTGCAAGATTTTTTTGGGCCGCCCTATCTCAAGGGTGGCCAAAAGGTTGATCCCAGCTCTCCAACAATACTTTGACAGCTGGGGCTCTACCATTTTCCATTGATTAATACAGAGGTATCTTTGGTATGCAGTGGAGACGTTCCAATGCCGGAGAGTGTTTGTGTTTGGTGTTGCAGTTTTAATGCAGGGGTGTATTTGTGTGTAGTGTTGGTGTTTGAATGCTGGGATGTATGCACATATACACACAGGGCCAGATTAAGAGCCCAGTGGGCCTGGTGCTGACATTTATGATGGGCCTAATTACAGAATCTTATCGACCAAAAACACTAAAACAGTCATACCTCTCAAGCGTTATGTATCTGGTGGAGATGTTGCTGGAGGGAAACACATAGGATGCATCTATAAAAAAAAAGTCAGATTCTCTTAAAATATGCTAATCTCTCTCTAATTTCATCTTTCAAGTAAATCCATACCCCTAACAGCAGTATCCAGTGAAGCAGGAAGTCAATGGGCAGTGTAAACGGGTGGGCCACTGACACAGATCATGTAACCAGAACTCCCGAAAGGAACGAACATGCCCAAAGAGGGTGCATGTCTGCCCAAAGAATTGGAAGGCTAGCCTGGCATGAATGCATGCTGGCCAATAGCATCCTGAGCTTGGCATAAATGTGTCTAATGATGCTTTCGCTCAATGCTTTCTAAGGACTGTCCCCTAGCACTCGCTGGTCCACTTGTCTCCTAACCTTCTTACTAGCAGGCAGAAGCTCCTGGTATATAGTCTGGGACAGAGAAAAGGTGGATGTAGTGAGTGTAGAAGAAAATGCCACAGTGTTAGAGAGACCGAAGTCAGCATTACCTTAACTAATTTCCTTTCAGCTAGTCCACACAAGTTTTGTTTCCATATATCCCTCTTAAGTTTCCATACTTAAGCAAAAGTATGTGAAGAGTACTTAGAGGTGCCACATTTCTTGTAAAAAAATACAGGCCTTACCAATTTGCATAACTAATTATGTAATTATGTCACATCACATGATGTACATCACAAGGAGTGACATAAGAGAAAATTCAGTAAAATCACCAAAAAACGACTTACAGTTTGATTCTGCTGCATAGATGGATTGCTCCCAGTGTCCACATGTCACCTAGTGTCTGTGTCCCCATGTCTCCCAGTGTCCCCATGTCACTAGGGGACATAGAGACATGGGGACATGGAGACACTGAGGGACACTGGGAGACATGGGGACACTGAGAGACTTATGGAAATTGTTTTGATCATATTTAGTAAAATGCTCTAAGTGTGCTCCAAAAAGTAACAGTTTTCCTCATAGTAAATTCTGCCAATTTTATCGGCAAAACTTTTAGTTCAGAAGACCACCATATATAGAGTGGCAGAAAATGAGAAAAGCAACACAAAACACTTTTGTGTTAGAAAGAAAATCGGAAATATTCATAAATCTGTGGTGTCACATGAAAAATTGCAAACATATTCAAAAATACTAAGATGCAAAAGAAGCAACAGACAGAAATATATATTGCACCAAATATTTACTGAAAATAATATGTAAAAAGGTTGACAATATGTTAATAAATCTCCCTTAATGAGTGAATTAGGGCACATCGCATGAACTAGTAGCACCTAATTTTCCTTGATGTTATTGGAGAAACTTTTCCCAGAAAACTGTCCGTGGCTGCCATAATTTGAGAGGTTATGGTTCCACTCTAGCGTGGAGCAAGCGCACATTTCATACTATGAACAGGGATTAAATAAGAATTGTTCCTTGTGGAATTTAATTATATGGTTGGACATAAATCACCTTTTTTCCTCACCCATTAAACCATTTTATGCCCTGGTTAAAATGACAGTCACCAAAAACGTCTTCTTCCATAAACAAATTGAGTTGCACAACTAAAACTTATTTTCTGAACAAATCTATTTATGTGGGTGTGGATTAAAAGGGTTATGATTAGTGCAAATCAATATTTGCTCAAACCTGCTAAAATTCCGATTCACTGTCTCAGACCAACATCCATTATGGTAAAGGGGGTAAGACAGAAGGTATGAGTGTTCATGCGCTAACACACAGAATAACTATGCGCTATGGCTTAATCACTTCGCATGCACAACTTGTCTGGACTAGCATGAAAGCTTTACTCCAAACACCACGACAGCTTCAGTGATTTGAAGTGGTCAAGGTGTCTGGAGTCTGTATGTGCAGTGTTTCAATATGAAATGCTGCACACACCGAGTGTAACCCCTCTGCTGTGGGAGTTGTAGGTAGGTGGAGTGTGTGTGATAGGAAGTGTTATTCTAGCCAAAACCAGTTATTGCAACAAATATAATTATTTCATTTGGAATAGTTATTACGCTAGGCATTGTTATTTCAAACGAGGTTTTGGTTTGTGTAACCCTTTAAGTACGGCAGCAAAATGTGGCAAACACAAACAAGTAACCTGATACAGTTTAACACTGATACAGATTTATACACAACTTGAGAGAATCAGCAATCAAAAACACACGGAATCCCAGTTCATTTAATGAACAGTTCTGTACTGAGCCTGTTACACTGTACGTAACACATATTGGTATCTTATTACCTATTTCCCTTCTTATTAAATATTTTCTCTTTTAACTCTTTCATCCTATTTCAACCCTTGACTTTGATTATTATTCTGCTGCACTGATAAATACAGCCACTCTCAATCCCTGAGATATTCACTTTTGGCCCTCTATACTAGCCACTTGAAGACATCCAATGGTAATCCTTTATTATACTTCATAGACATGTGCAATTCGTTTCGTTCCGAATATGAATTCAGATGAATTTCGGGCAATTCGGACATTCAGATACTTGAGAATTTCCGAAAGTGCCGAAGTACAGTATTGCCTAAGTACTAATATACCTACCCAGTGGAAGAATGAAGAATGTTACACTGTATACAAGTTTAAATAAAAAGTATACAAACATAGCCAGGATTCAGCTGTAAGCATTTGCAACACTTACAACAAAAGTAACACACATTCATATAAAATGTAAGTTACTTAGCCTGTCAATGGAATGACAGGAATGAAAAAGTAGCTAACTCCCTAATTCCCATGGTATTAGGGAGCTATCTACTAAAAGGTCTTTCAGCCAAATTTACTAATACTAAGTAAAAATTACTTAGTATTAGTAAATTATGCCCCTACTCGCTATACCGCGAGTAGGTGCATGTCTATTAAACAGTGAGCAGTCCCCCCCCTTATTGGTATTTAAGGCCCCCACCCACCGCTCAGGGGTGGGGGCCAGGACAATAGGTCCGCCCCTTATTGGTATTTAGGGTCCCCTGCCACCCAGGGTTGGGGGCCGGGGGGGAGGACAATAGGTCCCCCCCTTATTCTAACTTAGGGCCCCCAGCCACCGCTCATGGGTGGGGGCTGAGAGGAGGACAATAGGCCCCCCCATTAGTTTTCTTTAGGGCCCCCACCCTAAAGAAAACTAATGTTGGGGTGGGGGCCAGGAGGAGGACAATTCTTCTTTAGGGCCCACACCCGCCGTTCAGGGGTGGGGGCCGGGGGAGGAGGACAATAGGTTAGGGAGGCTGCTCACTGTTTAATAGACATGCCCCAACTCGTGGTATAGCGAGTGGGGCAGAATTTACTGATACTAAGTAATTTTTACTTAGTATTAGTAAATTTGGCTGAAAGACCAATTTAGGTCTTTCACCCTTTTGGTAGATAGCTCCCTAATACCGTGGGAATTAGGGAGTTATCTACTAAGCAGCTGCAAGAGAAGTTCCGAAGTCCCGAAATTCCGAAGTGCCGAAGTCGCAAATTTCGGAATGCCAAACCGAACAGAAAATTTTCCCCATGCACATCCCTAATACTTCAGATATTGGGAACATGAAGGGCCAAAGTTGGATACTGCTCAATGACTGAATACAAACAGATAAAGAGATTGCACATCTCCCTCTAGTGGCTGACACGTGGTACTGCATGCACTGACACTGGCTGGATTATAACAGAATGTCTATTTAAAGGACACGTTTTCATTATGATACAGGTTAAAGACCGTGTTACATTACACACTAGGGTTTTTTATGAGATGGCCCTTTTGGCTAGATTTTGCTTTGCGGCTCTATGGTCTGTACAACAGTATTTAACAAACAGGAGAATAAAATTGGACTTTATCTCAGGGCAACTTTTCCATCCATTGCAGATAAAAATACATTCTGTAAATGGGTTTTATTACATAATCTATTATAAAATCAATGGGCTACAATAATCTCCCTTTCCTATACTCCGGTGTCCACATTGCACAATCTAACGCACAGCATGTAAGTTCTTACATAAGGAGTTACAGTAAATCCTCTGTGTCTCTGCAGTGGGATGATTGCATGGGTTCTCCATTCTAATCTAATCAGTGTGTCTTCCTTGTCTCTCTGTTCAGCACAGGCTGTACATTACTGCTATGTTTCCATGCTGGGCCTGGTATATTCTGTATCCAGGGGAGCCCACATTTTATACTGGAGTCAGTGTTAAAATGTATTTATAGTATTTACAGGACGGTTACCCAGGGCCCAGTGTTCGCTCCAGGATCACTTACAGCCTCACATCCCCGAGGACTTACACAGCGCCCGAGGTTGTTTCCAGGCTGTTTATAGATTTACAACTGATTTAAAGTCACACGATTCCACGAAGCTCCCGATTAAAGCACAGAGCAGGCTGGGAGCCAGACACATCTTTTCCAATGAAATGCGCTGCATATCTTAAGACACATCAAAGCTCGAGCCAGACATGAGGTGGGAATGATGGCTATCAGGACGTCTTCTGCTGAATATTGTCATCACAGACACCAGCTCTGTATAAACTAAACCCGTCTACGATTAGGCTTTTAAAAGCCATTAAAGGAAAAGATCAAATCCTGTGGTTTCCAAATGAGAAAATGAACAGAATGAATCAATGATCGGAGCACTGAGCAGAGTATATACAGCGGCTGAGAAAGACCATCTCGCTCCTGAGGGGGCGCTATAAACACCTGGCCAGCTTGGCCCTGTGTGTGTTTGATATAATTTGCTCCCTAATTAAATGTTTCTTTTAATGGACGGCGAGGATGGCAAGCACAGAATGGTGCGTTAATTCATTCCCACACTTGGATGGACATTTCCATCATGCAGTGAGGGGCCTGAGCAGTAGATAAGAGCCCGTGAGACTCTGTGTGGAGACAGACATTACACCCCCCTGCACCAAGGATGGTGTCTGTGTGTTTTTATCAGGGCACAGGCCGTCTGGAGCCAGGGCCGGGCCTGGTGATGACAGACAGGCTGGGAGAATCCCTCGCTAGGTACCAGCCACACTCTCCTCTGTAAGCATGCTCAGATAACAGCTGATGTCATGACACCCTGGCAAATCTCCAGCACATGAGAGTGACATGGAGAACCCCTCCATCAAAGTCAATCATACCTCATCTGTAATGGCCATTCACACGCCTTGGAGTGGGGCAAGAAATCCAGCCAGCCCCAAATGGTAATTCATCTCTCTAACAAATTAATCCCAGCAAGAACCACTTAACTCTTTGTGGCAATTTTACATGAATGGAATGTTTGTTTAGCCAGCATTTTTTTTGTAGTCGAACAATTTTAAATATAATTTCTTATTATGTAACATGTAGTACAGGGTTAGAGCTGTACATATGTAAAAGGTATATAATAAGATTACACCCTGCATATCACAAAACGTAAATTATGTTCGAAGGGAATGTCACAATCAGGGGCATCGGTTGACATATTCCCCATAGGAAATCTAGTCATAATGGCTCAGCTTTTTAAAATTATTTGGTTTACTGTTCAAGAAAAAAACAAAACACATTTTAAAAGACGGTTATCTTCTTCATTAGGGGTGCTAGGCTTATTATAAAAGGCTGTACCTCCAGGTTTTCTGTTTCATTTTTCAATGGTCACAATCTAACACTAAGCACACACATGGTGAATTAAAATCTGAAAGGCAACATTTAGACCAGGGTTAGTCAACCTTTTTATACATACCGCCCACTAATGCACCTTTCTTGATGGTAAAATTTCTTTACCGCCCACCAGTGCTGCAGTAACTCCAATTTTTTTAGCGAGAGTGCGATATATTTTTTAGAAAGGAGGGTTTTTAAAAAAATATGTACTTAAATTTATCTTTTTATTTCTAATTTATGCATGTTTATAATGTTTTTAATGTTATGAAGTTAAATGTGAAAACAATAAAGTAAATCGAAATTACTTTTAACTAGTGATTCATGAGATCCTTGAGGCTGATGCTGCGAGACTAAATATTTGATATCCGGTTCGATTTTCGTAAGGAACAAACGAAGGTCTCCCCTTTCGGTGATATTCAGACGACTTCTCTGTTTGCTCATAAAATGATTAACAGCACTAAAGCCTGATTCTACAAGATATCTGATATCGATTTATAGGTATCGATAAATTGAATATAATTTTCCACATATTTGGATATAACGCAGGCATTTTTTTTATTTTGCCAGAGTTTTTGGTATCCACCACATTTACTCTCATATTTAAGATCTAATAGTTCTTCTTGGCAAGTTATATCAACCTCAGCAACATTTGCTGTAAAAGGATTTATCATACATTTAAGTTCAAAATATCTTGAAATCATTTTTCCATATCCAATTTGAGTTACTTGAGGTGACTACTGAACCTTTCAATATCCCCCGGAGTTACATCATCTTTTATAGATGACAATTCAGGAAACTGATGAAATTCTCTCTTGAAAATATTATGACGGAGAAGATCAAGCTCTTCGATAAATAATGACACAATATTTTTGCAACTTATAAGAGTTACCATATTTATCGGCGTATAACACGCACCGGCGTATAACACGCACCTCATTTTAAGAAGGAAATTTCAGGGAAAAAAAACTTAAAGGATCACTATAGTGCCAGGAAAACATACTCGTTTTCCTGGCACTATAGTGCCCTGAGGGTGCCCCCACCGTCAGGGACCCCCTCCCGCCGGGCTCTGGAGAGAGGAAGGGGTTAAACACTTACCTTTCTCCAGCGCCGGGCGGGGAGCTGTACTCCTCCTCTCCTCCTTGCTCGCGACGTCATCGGCTGAATGCGCATGCGCGCAGGAGCCGCGCGCGCATTCAGCCGGTCGCATAGGAAAGCATTTACAATGCTTTCCTATGGACGCTTGCGTGCTCTCACTGTGATTTTCACAGTGAGAAGCACGCAAGCGCCTCTAGCGGCTGTCAATGAGACAGCCACTAGAGGCTCTGGAGGCTGGATTAACCCTCAGTATAAACATAGCAGTTTCTCTGAAACTGCTATGTTTATAAAAGAAAGGGTTAATCCTAGAGGGACCTGGCACCCAGACCACTTCATAAAGCTGAAGTGGTCTGGGTGCCTAGAGTGGTCCTTTAAATTTCAAATAAAGAACTTCTTACCCCCCCTTCTTCTTACTTCCCCTTCCCCCTCTTACCCCTTCTTACTCCCCCTCCCCCTCTTCTTACCCCTTTCTTACTCCCCTCCCTCTTCTTACTTCCCCTCCCCCTCTTACTCCCTCTTCTTACCTCCCTCTTACTCTTACCCTTTTCTTACTCCCCCTCTTCTACTTCTCCCCTTCTTACCCTCCCCCCTTCTTACTCCCCCTCCCCTCTTCTTACCCCCTCCCCTCTATTTACCCCCTTCTTACCCACCTCCCCTGTAGCGTGGCCGAGCTGCTCTGCTGTCCGCGGAGGCCGGCCGGAGTGATAGGAAGGTGCACGCTCAGTGTACACCTTCCTGTCAGTCCGACCGGGTACAGGAAACAGAAACTCAATTTTTTATGCTTTTATATATATATATATATATATATATATATATATATATTTATATATGTATGTTTTTTATCCCCTCTTATTACATATATTTTAATTTAAAGTTCAACGATGATAATATGAGATTTGCTATTAATACGTTGTTTGTTTTATTGCAATCACAACCAGATCTATATGCCTTCATTTTTATTTTTTTATTTATTCATATTTATATGTACTCTTAGAGATCTCTGTTGTTTGATATTTATGGCCAATGTATACCTGTTCCCACCTAGATGTTTATATGTATTTATGAATGGTTAATGTATACATAGTGTGGTCATAATTATATATTTATGAACATATGTATTATATATCCCTATTGGGATGATGATTATGGAAATATAAATGGACTAATATTTACTCAACACATTGATTAATTATATTGATTATATATCTGCTTATATACCTTTAAATATTAACCTTTTTCTCTACTTATATTTATTTATTATTGTATATTTATTAGTTTGTATTTTCACTTTCTTTATCTTCTTTTTTCTCCCCACTGGTCTTATTTATATTTCCCCTCAATATGCAGTATTTTTTCTGTTAGGGGTTCGATGTGGGGTAGGCAGGTTCTGTACACTCGGTCTGCATAAGACTTGAATGCTCTGTTTTATAGATCGTTCATAGTGCGGCCGTGTAGATGAACAATAAAGCTTTTTCTGCGTTCCAGCGTGGTTGTGCATGCGCAATCACGGAAGTTGGCGGTCAGACCGGCAGATTTAAAAGGGAGAAGATTGAGAAGAAAGGAAGAAGCTCCTGAGGAAGTCGGACGACAAAACGCGTTGAGCACTATCTGGGACCCTGCACTTTGGTATCAGCGGCTTTATTTTGTATGTGTGCTGATTTTTTACACTGCTTATGCAAGTAATTATTGTGGGCTTACTGTATGAACAATTGGCTTGGTGCACTTTTCTCTATAGGCATTTTGCACTTTAGCACTTGCACTTTATTCCAGTTCAGCATTATGTATTATTAAGCAGCTATACCTATGGGTTCCTGCCTATTGTGGCTTTTTAAATAATCTGGAACTTTTGTTGTGCTGTGATTCTACATTTTTTTCCAATAAACTTTTGTTGTTTGCAGTTTTTTTGTTTGATATTCTATATTTCTTCTTTTTTTTTTTTTATTCTTTATTTTGGGTTGTGCAGATGGTTACAAGATTTCAACGGACGCCACAACAGCGTATTTCAAGCTTCATAAAAGAGAAACAGTGGCATGACAATTTGCACATTTTTGTATGTTTTGCAAGCTTAACTAAACTGTTACAACATAGTAGGTTTAAATGAGATAGAGTAAGGAAGAGTAAGATAAAGATGCTAGGTGCTTAACTGTGCTGGTTCGCCTATGCTAGAATCGATATGGTGTGAGCATGTTTTGTAGCAGAGCAGTATCTAGTTATGACATAGTGCATATAAACTTTATGCTGTGGGTATTTATGTGATGAGGCATCTTAATATAAAACATTGCTATCATTTGCCTATATTATACCCTAATATCTTTATTCTTTCTAGACATGATTGCCCTGTGGCACATTGCTATGTTCAGCCTAGTACTCAAAGTAGCATCCTTACGTTTTCTAAGCTTGGGTGTTAACTGATTTATCAATTTTCAGTGTCCAGAGGACTATCAGGAACTTTTTCACCTAAGGTTTTAGTGTTATTACCACCAGTCCATGAGATCTTATGAGCTTAGTCCATTCGTGGCTTGAGTTATGCTTCAGGGTCCGGGTGCTTAGCTGGATCGTGTGCTCCCAGCATTCCCTTCACCCGTTTGAGGCATTGTGGTAGGCACTTCATCCTATGCCCAGCGCTGGTATGATCAGCCGGCTGTTGCTATTCTCCACGTCATTGCATTCGCGGGGCCCGTTGGCTCTATTTCGGGGTTGAGCTCCAGGCCGTCTCTTTGTGGTGTGCCTTTTCCCCTTCACTTGAGTTGCAGTATCGGTTGAGGGGTGGCGCTTGGTGTTGTGCTGGTAACCGGGATTTAGGTCAGATATTTTAGTAGTGTGCGTCGTTGTTGGATTGGAGATCTTGGCTTTGCTTGTGGGCGGGTGAGAGCGTGTGTCCCTTCTCGATGCCTTTCGGTATCGGTTTTGCCTGACGGCCATCTTGGATGCTTGGGGTACCGGTATGTAGTGCCTGCGTCGCGCTGTTGGCCGCAACCATGAGGCCACCTTCCGGTCAGCCTGGCGGTGAGTTGCTCCCCGGTTTTGCAGTGCTGCCCTGAGACCAGCGCAGGTCCGGTCAAATATTGTCATAGGGGACATATGTGCCCTTGTGCAGGTGCTCCGCCTGCTCTGTGCAGGTTGGTCGGCCATTTTGTTTGTACCTCTTCGGTCTGTTGCCCCACCATTTGGTGTGGTTGGTGTGGTCTTGTTCCATGCTGGTCTGTATATGCTTTGGGGACCGGGATGTCCCCCACCGGTCCATAGGGGGGGGGGTATGCTGAGTTGTAGTAGCTTGTGGGTTCTTGCGCCGAGGGGAGCGGCCGCCTCCCCCCTGCTTCAGCCCCAGTAGGCCGCATGTGGAACTCCGCTTTCCCAGCGTCGACAGGTACCGGGGTGGTGTCGGATTACTCAGTGGGGCACCCCCAGCGTGGGTGGTGCACCCTCTGATTTTTGTGGGCTTGTTAGCCGTCGCTTTTACCCTGGGTTCTGCCCGCCGGATCAGAGCTCGTGGCAGATACGACTGCACGGCTCGGCGGTCAAGCTCCGCCCCCTATTTCTTCTTTTTTATTCCCTCATTATTATATATTATATACCTATATAATAATTGTGGCGCCCTGTTCTTTTGAATGTTTTGTCTTTAATTATTGGATTTGGAGTGTCCTGTTTATAGAGACTTGCCTGCACCGGGGAGCTGCACGGAGGAGGAGGGAGCTGACAGGAGCTGCAGGAAGGTAAGTAAGAGCTCCCTGTCAGCCCCCAACAGGACCGCCGGGCTTGTGATGAGCCCGGCGGTCCTGGTCTGTATTATGGCAATGTAAATTGCCATAATACAGACTGACTCGAGTATAAGCCGAGCTGGGGTTTTTCAGCACAAAAAATGTGCCGAAAAACTCGGCTTATACTTGAGTATATACGGTAATGATGAATGGAGACTTGTACTTAAATGTTTTCCTACAATATGTTGTCTGTGCACAACACAATGAATACACAAAACGTTTGGCACTTCTTCCTTCAAGTAAGTAAGCAACAAATCCACGATAGCGGCCTACCATTGATGGTGCTCCATCAGTAGCACATGCAACAATATTGTTTAAGGGTATATTATTTTTTGCAAAGTATAATTTCACAGCATTAAATATTGATAATCTTTTTGTATCTGTAATCATAAGTGGATAGCATTTCTTCTTGCAATGTATTGTTTTCATCAAGGTACTGTAGATATATTTTCAGTATTGCATTATTATCTGCAATGACACACTCATCCAATTGTGTGGAAAATGAAGAATTTTGGAGTTTATTTTCAACATTAGCCGCCATTTCGTCAATGCGGCTCTTAATTGTGTTATCGCTAAGGGGCAATGTTTTTAAAACTTCAGGTATATCCTGATGCATTACTGTTGAGATAAATTCTTTGATAGAGGGCATTATCAGTTTCTCCAATATTATGGCTTTTATCACTTTTTGCAATTAAGTGTGATATACGACAAGCTGCAGTTAATCCATCCTCATTCTTTGCATGTTGTTTTTGAAATGATGCAGATTTTGTTGAACGATTTTGAAATCTTTTATAGATTTCTTGAAGATATTTAATGGGCTTATCTTTATCTTGTGAATGCTTTGTAGCAAGATATTCTCGCAATCGACTTGGCTTCATTGCTTCATTAGATACTGTTTTGTGGCTCCACTTTTGCCTGTCCCCTTCCTCTTCCCATGTGTTACACTCGCGTGTTGGAACGGTCTTGCGTTCGCGCGTGCATGCATGCGTTTTCATGTGCGTTTGTGCACTCGCGCCTACTCTCTCGATGGAAGGAGGATTCAGCTTGTTGTGCCGCAGAAGCCCCTCTACCGCCCACCTGGAATCCTGAAATGCCCACTAGTGGGCGGTAGGGACCAGGTTGACAACCTCTGATTTAGGCAAACATAGCTAATTTATAGCATTTCTCAAACACTTCTGTGACAAAACCCCTGTTTTGTGAATACCAGGGCCCTTTATTTCATCTGCTGTTCATGCATTTAGCCCTATTGCATTCCCTTTATTAAAATCGAATAAATTACCGAACAGCCAGACCACACACAATGGGAGTGTGCAGCTTATTAACCACAACTATTTGACGAACGGCTGGGTGGTTGCCATTCGTTTGAACCAACATGTGGTGGGGGTAATTTTAAACTGACGAATGCCCAGCAGTGTTTGGTCATCGACCGCGTGGAACTATTTTGGGCACAAATTTTTCACGAACACCGCTGGGACTAACCAACTTCCATCTTTTTGTCTCTATTTAACCAATCGCCGTGCTGTTCGGTACATTCAGAACACATAAACTGCACCGACCAGATAGCTAAATCCATGGAGCTAATTCTGGACATATTTCTAACAAACAGTCGGTGAATAGACTCTTTGGCTCCATGGCGATTTAACTGTGTTCGTGGGATCTGAGCGCTGTTCGGCTATATTTAGTGCTCAGATCCAAGCTATCTGGGGATATAGTTCAAATGTGGGGGTTCCGTTCAGTAAAATAAAAGTTATGTATTTTAATGTATTTTGTTACATTTGTAAAATGAAAATATTTTCTCTACCTGGAGATAATGAAGTTTACTCCGGCCACTTAACCCAATTATTGCCAGGATAGAGAGGAGGGATTTCACTGTTTATGTGGGTGTATTTTATATTGTACTGTAAAATGATTGGTTACTGTAACTTGTGTTTCAGTCCTCCACAAGGTCCCTGTGGGAGTATCCCTTGCTGGAGGACCTGCATTAAAGGCCAAGCTGTGGCCATCATTAAACAGATCGTTTTACCACTTCATGAAGTCTCGACTCATGTTTGGGGGATTGGGAGCTATAATCACTACTCTGATCTACTTCAGCTGGGATTTCGGGAGAAGCTACAAGGATCTCTCCTACTGGGATAATAGGATCTGTTACAACTTCCATTGTGACAACTTGGCTATTATAGCCTGGATTTTGCCATTCAGCAGAGCCACTGCACACATGGTAATGAAATTTGGGGACAAAGGGGAAAGCTGCCTCACCCCTAATCTTACAGACACCCATTGTTTCCCTGTTAAACTGCACGGTTACTAATAATTATTATCGACATGATCACTTACATATTTATCAAGGTAATTCTAGGTTAGGATGTTGAAACATTCATTATTTTTAATGTAGTCCACTAAAAATGTCCTAATTGAAACTTATAGTTTCTAGTTTTGGGGTAACTGACACATTCTGTGGTGATCCATCATCCCTCTAAGAATGACGTCGGTCTACGTGAGAACATAGGTAATCATTGGAAGGCCCGTGCGCAGTAAAACAACCACACCAAACAGCATCTTCTCATGTAGATACCTTAAGTCTAAGCATCTCTATGGGGAGGGTTCGGTTTTACAGTCTTTGCAGGGTCGAACCCAGGAAGTCCTTCTAGTGGCGGTCTGAGTGATTGATTGAAGCCTTGGAGAAATAAATCAAGTGAAGAGAAAGACTGAAGACTTTGGGGTTATATAAGTCATTAACAGTTTAACCCCCTGTGGCAAGCCGATACCTAGGACTTTCCTGCACAACGGCAACTTCATTTCGATTAAGTACTTTTGGTGCCTGGAGTGTACCTTCAAGTTCTCTTTTGGTTCTGCTGACATGCTGCAGATGACACTGACATGTAATAAAATAAATCACATTGTCAGAATAATCCTGAATTATAACTACTGAGCAGGGCTGGACTGGCTCACCGGGATACCGGGAACCTAGGGCTGGGCTGACAGCCCTAATCATCAGTGATCAGGCTTCTGTAATCCCAGCCGGCCATGTGTAAGGTGGCGAGGTGACTGTATGATTCTTTATTAGTTTGCGATCACAAAATATATATATATATATATATGTATACATCCTGACACTCTCATGCCAAGCCCCAGTGATATAGATGCCAACAGCCATTTCCTTATCGGTGAATCTTGTGATTTATTTTACTAAAACAAGAACAGTTATTGAAATTTAGTCACAATTGATGATTAATATTCATAAAAAAAAAAAAAAATAAGCACCTGTTTTTATTTAGTGAGATGCTGTCATAAAAAGTGCATTATGGTGTAACGGGTGAGTGGTTCAGACACATCTGTGTACAGTGCTAATTTATACCTGAGCATACTGTGTATATATTCTTTATAGAATGGAAAAATATATAGAAATATAGGTGCTACGGTTTAGCACTCTTTCGACTTGTGATTAGTCAGCCGTGTGCTAAGGGTTAATTAGCCGTGCCTGTTCTAGTACCTCCAGTAACATGGAGACGTTCCAATGAAGGGGAACATGGTATTCTGAGCGATATGGCAGATTAGGAAATAATTTCCACTATAGTCACAGCTTGGATATTTTAGTACAATTCACTGTTTAGTTAATAAGTGCACACGGGTTTCTCCATTCACAGCTAAATAGTGTAAATGCAGCTGGTGAAGTGTGGCTCCCAGATACCATGATCGAGCAGAATTGATGAGGACAAATGATTGTAAACTGGAGAGGGATCCATCAGCAGAACTGCGGAAAGATTTGTTGCTGATAAACACAATGTTAGAGTATTCCACCATCAGCAATAAGAGATACATCCCTCGATCTGGGCTGCCAGCATAACAGGCCATTGCAGTAAATCTGGCTCTCAGTTACTGCTGCTGATGAATGCATGTCAGTTAGTACAGAGGAAATGGCACATATGGCAAAATGATTAGTGCCAAAAAACAGGACCAAAGCAGGGGACAACAATGTCTAAAAGGAATTGAATGAAAACTCCATATAATTGAAGGAACACTGAACTCAATTAAGTATCCTGGGTTCCCTGTCCTCTCAACTGGGGTTAAAGTCCACCTCTCACTTGAGACGCTTTCCTCACTGACAGTGAGACCCTATAGTGTTAGGAATACGGCTTTGTATTCCTAATACCAGGGCCAGATTAACAGCCCAGTGGGCCTGGTACTGACAATTATGATGTGCCTAATTACAGAATCTTATCAAGCAAAAACACTAAAACACTCCCAAGCATCATGTATCTGATGGAGATGGTGCTGGAGAGAAAGAAAACAGCAGGTATAAGAAAACACATAGCCTATGCTAATCTCTCTCTTATTTATGTTTTCATCTTTCAAGTAAATCCATAACCCCTAAAAGCAGTATCCAGTCAAGCAGGAAGTCAATTGACACGGTAAAAGGGTGTGCCACTGACACAAATCACGTAATCTGCCAAAAGGGCGAACATGCCCAAAAAGAGAACGTGTTTTCCCAAAGAATTGGAAGGCCAGCCTGCCAATCATGCAGATGGCCAACTAAGGACATACTATGTAGACAGCACCCTGAGCTTTGCATAAATGCGTCTAATGATGCGCTCACTCAACACTTTCTAAGGACTGTCCCCTAGCACTCGCTGGTCCACTTGTCTCCTTACCTTCTTACTAGCAGGCAGAAGCTCCTGGTATATAGTCTGGGACAGAGAAAAGCTGTATGTAGTGAGTGTAGAAGAAAGAGAACATGCCACAGTGTTAGAGAGACCAAAGTCAGCATTACCTTAACTATATTCATTGTCAGCCAGTCCACACAAATTTTGTTCCCATTCCTCTTAACTTTCCATACTTAAGCAAGAATATGTGAAGAGTAGTTAGGGTTGCCACCTTTCTTGGAAAAACATACTGGCCTTACTAATTTGCATAATTAATTATGTATGGGTGACATCACATGATTTAAATCACAAGGAGTAACATAAGAGAAAATGCTGTAAAATCACCAAAAAACTACTTGGTTTGATTCTACTGTATAGATGGATTGCTACCAGTGTCCCCATGTCCCCCAGTGCCCTCATGACTCAGTGCCTCCATGTGTCGATTATTCCAGGTCTCAGTGTTCCTATGTATCAGGCTCTCAGTGCCCCATGTCTCCCAGTGTCCCCAGGTCTCCCAGTGGCCCTATGTATCACAGTGTCCCTATGTATCACAGTGTCTCAATGCCTCATGTATCCCTGTGTCCTCCAGTATTCCCACGTGTCTATGTCTCCATGTCTCCCAGGGTCCCCATGCCACTAGGAACATGGGGAGACCTGGGGACGCGGGGAGACCTGGGGACACGGAGACACCAGGGACACTGGGAGATTAGGGGACACTGGCTGGGACACATGAAGACATAGGGACACAGACACTAGAGACACTGGCTGGGGGACATGGGGACATTGAGGCATGGGGGTACTGGGAGACATGGGGACACTGAGACACCAGGGCCACAGACACTGACTTGGAGACATGGGGACATTGAGACACTTGGGGCACTGGGAGACATGGGGGCACTAGGAGACATGGGGGCAGTGAGACATTGGGAGACTAGGGGGCACTGGGTGACATTGGGACACTGAGACACCATGGACACTGGCTGGGAGACATGGGGACACTCTGTCCCCATGTGTCTCTGTATCCCCAGGTATCTGTGTCATAATGTCTCCCAATGTCCCTTAGTGTCTCAGTGTTTCAATGTCTCCCAATGTCCCTTAGTATCTCAGTGTCCCCATGTCTCCGAGTGTCCCCATGTGTCTGTCATAATGCCTCCCAATGTCCCTTAGTTTCTCAGTGCCCCCATGTCTCCTTGCAGCCTTTCCCCCCATCCCTAAGAGTAGTGTGTAAAAAAATAAATCAATGGGCCTATTTCATGGGCCTGGGCCTGGGCCTGGGCCTGGAGCTGCAGCTCCATCAGCCCCTATGTTAATCCAGCCCTGCCTAATATTATAGTGTTCATTCAAATGCTTTCCTGTGGGCAGGGTTGCAGAGAGCCTCTAACTCTTACAAGGTGCGAGGAGCAGCGCACAGCCATAGATAGGAAGCTACTGAAGGACGGAGCAGGACATGATAGTTTAAGCCCCTCCCTTGGGCAATTTAGCTGGGAGGGGCTAAAGGAGATTAAAGGGTCACTGTAGGCACCCATGCCACTTCAGCTCATTGAAGTGGTCTGGGTGGAGTGTCCCAATTGTACTTAGTGCTGCAATGTTAAATGCAGCACTAAGTCTCCCAGACAGCCACTTTCTGCATCCTAACGGACATTTGGTCATGCTCTGCATGAGGATATCCAGTGTCGGATTTTTCCCCATAGGAAAGCATGTGCATTAGCACCCGCTCATTGTGGGACGTCAGAGCAGGAGGAGCCCCAACCAGATAAGTAAATAAAGGGTTTTAAACTCTTTATTCACCTAGGGGGTTTGAGAGGTGGGGGGGATGGGGGGAAGAGGGGTGGCGAAGGGCTATAGTGCCAGGAATACAGCTTTGTGAGAGGGAGACAGATCTCAGGGGAGAGGGAGGTGAAACTTGTGGAAGAGAGAGATGGAACTGGCAGAGAGAGGGATCTGTAGAGGAGAAAGATAAATGGAGCTATTGTGAGAGGTAATGGAGAGGAGAGAGGGAGATGGAGCTGGGATGAGATGGAGATGGAACTTGATGGAGAGAGGGAGGTGAAACTGGATAAAGAGGGAGATGGGGAGAGAGAGAGATGGTGGTGGGGTGAGAGGGAGATGAAGTTGGGGGAGAGCTGTAGGTGGAGCTGGATGGTAAGAGGAAGATGGAGCTAGAGAGAGAGGGAGGTGAAGCTGGATGGAAAGAGGGAGATGTGGATAGAGGGAGATGGTGCTGGAGAGAGAGGGAGGTGAAGCTGGATGGAAAGAGGGAGATGTGGATAGAGGGAGATGGTGCTGGAGAGAGAGGGAGGTGAAGCTGGATGGAAAGAGGGAGATGGAGCTGGGCGTGAGAGGTGGAGAGGTGAGCAGAGCAAAGAAATCCTTGGTGCTTGAAAAAAGTAGTAAACATTTTAAATTTTTTAATTTTATATTGAACAAGGGAGAGGGGACCTAAAAAAGAATAGAGGCAGCAATGATATAGCTTTATTAATACATATTTGTATTTCTAATGCAATAGTGTCCCTTTAATACATTTTTTTTAATAAAAAGTAACTTTAACATAAAAACATATCAAACGTAAAAATATATCTTTAAATATTTATACTGTAAAGTAAAAATTTCAACACAATCTGGGGAAATTAGTAAAGTGAGACATGCCAGGTGTAGTGGACTTGGATAATTAATCCAGTTCAGCTATTTTGGCCTTGAATTTGAAAATCACTTTGAACACAAAATAATTCTCACTTTGACACTGTTGCACATAGAAGGCTAATCAATAAACTGCAATCTTTAAGTTTGGATTCCAATATTGTTGAATGGGTAAGGCAGTGGCTGAGTGACGGGCAATAGAGGGTTGTAGTCCATGGAGTATATTCGAAACATGGGCTTGTCACCAATGGGGTACCTCAGGGATCTGTACTTGGACCCATTCTCTTTAATATTTTTATTAGTGATATTGCAGAAGGTCTTGGTGGTAAGGTATATATTTTTGCTGGTGATACTAAGATATGTAACAGCGTTGATGTTCCAGGAGGGATAAGCCAAATGGCAAATGTTCTCCTAAATTACTCTAAAATGGCAATTCCACTCGCAGTTTTTCACTAACCTCTGAAATATAGTGAACTGGAATCTGAATGACACAATTCAGTTTAAAATGGCTGATTTACTGTTATAGAGTTTTTCATGATTACTACTCCTAAATTTACTACTGTCATGATTTGCATTTGTGAATAATGCTGTTGGTCAATTTACAATAATTCCCAGTTTACTAAATAATTTTATAAAGTCCCAAGATAGAATGATCATCTGACAGCAGCTGTTGAAGTCTGCGTTAAAAAGCCAATTGGGTTCTGCAATCTGCTTTTCTGCCAGCAGAGGGTAGCATTGAGAAAATAAATGCTGGGTTATGGAGCCATTGAAAGACGAGTCTTAGGAGGATTGAGGAGAACTGCAGAGCCATTGAGCCTCGTGGAGCAGTGATGCATCATTTAATCTGGCAAAAAACCTGCATCAGCACTTCAGTGCTCAATGTATTGGTCAATTATTACACTGGGACAAAGACCTTTTTTGCACTGGCAGTTCTAGTTCTAATCACAAGTAACAAATTAAGTGTAAATGTGATTTTAAATCCATGTAATCCCATATGATGAAGTATATCTAGAAGCTGCGTATAAGTAATTTTAGTGCTTTAATTGTTCGTTGAAAGGACACTCTATGCACCATAACCACTTTATCTCATAGAAGTGGTTATGTTTCCTTGAGTCATAGCTGTGTTCAATGATAAATGGTTTTCGTTCGTTTTAACGCATGTCCAGTCTGTTGCCACAGTCTGCCGAATTCACCCTCCCCTAGTCTTCAAAAATTTATGAAGTCCCTCAAAACCTGTCTTTTTAGAAGAGCTTATGGCCTCCCAGAGTAACTTCTGTTTCACAAACCGGTCTCTTCCTCTCCCTAAAAGGGGTACACTACACTGTCACCTCCAGTTCTGCTACTTTCCCACCATGTTTGGTTGTTGTTCCCCTTGATGCCGTTCCTATTGTATTTTTTTACCCCTCCTCCTATACACTGTAAGCTACACTGTAAGCTTGTTTGAGCAGGGTCCTCATCTACCTATTTTTCCTGTAACATTTTGTAAATGTGTCATTTACTGTTAAATACCCCCATTTAGAATAATGCAAAGGGCTGCGGAGTAAGTTGGCGCTATACATATGCCAAGAATAATAATACGTTTACTCAGAGCCACGACTCTGCTACCCATTGCTGATAGGCACTCCTATGGCTAGTGTGGAAGTACACTCTCCCTTAGTCATATCCTTCATTAGAGGGCAGACCCCTGGGTGGCCAGGGTAAACAGTTTAATACTGAGCGTCAGGGGACTAATGGCAACATAACCACTTCAACAAGATGATGGGTTTGGCATCTAGAGCTTCCCTTAAAGTAAATGCATCATGAAAGGCTTGGCTAGAGCTTGGCACAGTGACATAGACAGAAAGTTAAGTGATCCAGTAGTCAATAATCCAGTAGCAGGCGAGCGCAATATAATCCAGAGAGGTGATGAAAGAACGCTGGGTGTTCAGATACAGGGGCACAGAACTACTAAGTAAGCAATTCCCAGCCAGGTATTTGCCTCTATATCACCTAGTTTATAGGCAGATAATGGGAATCAAGAGTGTTAACAGGGGTAAATACGACTAACAGGGGGGGTACTACCCAATTTGTCTTTTCCTGGCCGGAGACTGTTATGATGCTTGTACCGATGTTTGCGATCCTCCAGGGGATTTAGACTGCAATGTGTCCCCACAACAGAGGCCTCTGCATCAGGAGAGAAGATGCAGCCCGAGAGGTAGCTCATGTCACTATCTCCTCAGTATAGGGGGGCCACCATATCGCTCTACTGGGGACCAGTTCAGGTGCCATCCTGAAGGCATTGATGCTAGAATTTATTTTCAAAGCGTGTTAGCAGCACATAGCTGGAGGGGTGATCTGCCAGATACGGGGGGAAGGTGGCAGTCACCGTTTCCTACTGTGAATACTGAAGATGCAGTCTGGGCCCAGGCTGAAGACAAATTTGTGGCTTAAACAATCTGGAGTGAGGTCACAGGGAATAGTTTCCTGGTCATTCTCTGGGTGACAAAAATGACACTAAAGGGGTTATGTATGTTGTGCACAATTTTTGGGCTGGTTTTCAGCAATTTTCCTCTTTATTTCCTTATTTGTGTTAAAATATTTCTTACAGCCTCTTTTCAGTCACTTTATTTCCTTGTTCCACTTTTGTTCTTTTTTTTAAATAATTCTTTCTTTTTGTTGTGCTCAGATTAACAATACAGGCTTGTCTAGCCACAACAGCATCCACAAGCTTAATTATAACAAATATTGGTGGTCGCTAATAACATGTCTGCAAGATTGCTTAGGACAGGCAGCGTCTCAGATATTGATAAAAACACGTTAGGGGTATCGCACGTTGTACAAGAAGCAATGAATAGTGAAAATAAAATTGCGAACTGCAAGCTTTCCATATACTTTATGCTAGGCTTGTATGTCATGAACTTAGCGTTAAGCTAGTATATTATGACAAATGCGAAGGCTTGGCCTGCAGTTGTGGGAGGGGCATGGTCTTCTATTTAAGCCCACTACTCACCTCCACCTGTCCCGTTCGTTCCTTAGCGTTGCTTGACCCCACACTCCTCTCCCTTTTTATACTTTTTATTTACTCCTTACTGGGTGGGCCCTCTTTATTTACAGGCTTACTGCTACGTCGGTTCTGGCACACCTCAACCGACTTTTCCTCTTCTTACAACTTGCTACACCTTCCTACTCTCCTTACACTCTTGCTTCGGCCTTTTATGCCCCTATCACAAGTAGATTATATAAAACGAGTATATTAGCCTGAGCATGTGTAGCAGACTAGGAAGAGCAAACAGACTAGGAAGGAAAGCATATGGAATGATGCCACTGGTTACTGGTCATGAAATAGAGTGAGACATAGTTTAATATGGATTAATATGGAGCACCCTGCGCTGTTAACGGGGTTAGTTACAAGCCAAAGCTCTGTCGCCAGGAGCTTGTAACATTCACTAGGGAACCCTAACTTGCAGACAGGACAGAGTAGAGAAAATTGCAATACTGATCCTTAGAATGGTCGGGTTATGCAAAAAGGGATAGTCAAAACACTAGCCGAGGTCAAGGGAAATAGAGAGACGGAATAACGAGAGACAAAACCAAATATCATTAACCAGGAAATCCAAATAACAAGTGCAACGCTCAATGGTAAACCAAAGTCTACAACAGGAAACGAGGCAAGGGAGGGGTTAGCTTATATACACACAGGGTGTGTCTGATTGACTAATCTCCAATTAGTGTTAACCACAACACGTGGGAGGAGTTTCTTCCCACCCTTGTGGTCTCTGACGTCATCACTGTGTGCTGGGTCACATGACCGGGTGAAGCACATATATAAGGAAGCTGCTCTGGAGTGTGCAGCGTCAGACACACTGCCAGTCTGGAGACAGGGACCAGATAACACCGCTTGCTTTGATGAGGCAAGAAAGGTGCAGGGGCCCTGAGAGAGCTCATCCGACGTCATTTGTCGGCAACGCTTCACAGTCTTCTTCCGGACCGGGCATGATGTTGCTTCCTCTCGGTGACACAGTATGGTACCGACTTTGTAGCTGCCCAGGAAATGGTAGATGGCAGTACTGCAAGCTCCTAATGTCTAAGCTCCGGGTCGTGAATGGAGCCTGTTCCTTGCATCCACGCATCCCCCTACTCCAGGTGGCGGAATCGTCGGCCCGCAGAATCTCCGAGGCCTGGAACTCCTTGCGGGTATGTGGACTTTGGTGTGGAGACGCCTCCACGCAGGCTCCTAGCCCAGAAAGAGCGCCAGCAGTTGTGATTGCTGTAACGATACCTTACCTGGGTCCGCCGATCCCGCGCGGCACGACAGCTTCCACAGCCTCTCGGACGCTGCCCGCTCGCGGCAAAATCCGTTTTATGACGCGGCGCATGCGCACCGACGTCATAATGATTTTGCCGCGAAAATTCAAACGCGGCCACGCTCCCGAACCTTTTGGGGGCGTGGCTTTAAAGTGACACACACATTAGTATAAAAGGGCATTCCTGTCCATACCTCAGTGCCCTAGTGTGGTTCTTGATTGTTCCCCTAGTGCTCTTTTACTGTCTAGCTGTTTTTCTGGTATTTTGACTCTTGGCTTTCGTTCTGACTATTCTCCTATCTGGCTCCCTGACTTTTGGCTTGGTTTTTTCGTATATCCCGATTTCCGTACTCCCTTGACCCTCGGCTTTTTCTTGACTATTCTATGACGTTAAGTCCGGCCACCCTAAGGTCCGGTATACGTCCCTTTCAGGGTTACCATCTGTGTGAAGGGGTCACTATCGTGACAATTGCATCACCAGGCATACAGACTGCAGGCGAGGTAAGTCAATCTGCTTGTGATGCGGTCCCAGAATGCCTGGCAGAGTGCGTCAAATCTGGCTTAAAATTGTGTCTTCCAGTCTTGCCCCTTTGAGACCATACGGCCCTGCTGTGGCTCCAGCGCGGTGGCCATTTGGTCGCGCCATGAGGCAGGGAGCATCAGGTAGGGAGTCCAAGGGAGACCAGGATATCCCCCACCGGTCCAAAGGGAGGGGGGGGGTTACCACGCTGTAGCTGGTCAGTCTTGGGACAGCGTCCAGAGCCAGGGAATCAACCGATTTCCCCAGCCACCAGCGCGTTTGCTGTGATAGGCCTGAGGCTCAGACGTGTGACACAAGTAGCGGATCGCCCCCAAATCAGGGTTGGATGTGTGTCCTGGGATTCGGCGTTGTCTATGAGTAGTGTATAACCACTGAAGTTGCGGGAATCCACTTATAAAGCTTGTTTTAGGCTTCAATATCCAGGAGCTACAGAAGAACACGTCCAGCCATCTTATCTATCAACTCTTACTTTTGGTTTACCAAAAAAGCGCGCTAAAATTGATGACAACAAATCTGCAAATAAATAAAGCCAAATATAGTGCAGACTATCTGAATAGTAAAATATAAAAGTGGAGAATGTGGGGGGAAAAAACTCACATTTACCAGAGCCCTATAATTCCTGGCTATGGGTTTGCAAGGCTCCACTTGAGAGGGAAATATCCCACACTGTATAGATAGAATCCAAATGGTGTGTTCTCTATGTAATATAGGACAGAAAGAGGCAGAAACCTCTAATTGAATAGCATCTTCAACAATGTATTAATAAAAAAGGATTAAAAACTCTTACTTTGCGAATGGTGGTGACTTTTTTACTCGCAAAGTAAGAGTTTTTAATCCTTTTTAGGAATAAATTGTTGAAGATGCTATTCAATTAGAGGTTTCTGCCTCTCGCTGTCCTATATTACATAGAACCATCTGACTTCAGAGAACACACCATTTGGATTCTATCTATACAGTGTGGGATATTTCCCTCTCAAATGGAGCCTTGCAAACCCAGAGCCAGGGGTGATAGGGCTCTGGTAAATGTGAGTTTTTCCCACCCCCTCCATTCTCCACATTTATATTTTACTATTCAGATAGTCTGCACTATATTTGTCTTTATTTATTTGCAGATTTGTTGTCATCAGTTTTAGCACACTTTTTTTGGTAAACATTATTCATATCTGTGTAGCGGAGAGGTAGTATAATCCACGGTATCTCTGCTGGTAGTCAGGATAAAGCAGGTAAAACACAGGTAGCGTAATAATATTCTCTCTTCCCCAAGGACTAGATGACACATTGTCTGGGAGTCAACTGAGCCTTTATTGCCGTGTCACCATATTTATACAAGTCCCCATGCAAGGGGTTTCCAAACTGGTATTGCAGGGGTTTTAATCAAGTGGACTGTGTGGGAAACTGACCATGCAAGGCTATTTCCCATCATGCCCTGCTGTACTGAAGAGTTAATCACCCAAGAATGTACTGTTAATTGGACTATCTCTCAGTACAGCAAAATACACCATTTTACACAAAAATGCATAACTTGAACAATATTAGGTGGATTTATCAGAATGACCCCTCATTGAATAGCTGGGATCTGAGTGCACCATTTGGCGAAATATCGCTCAGATCCCTTCACCAGCATGGGAAAGCCATTTGAATGAAGGTTCATACGAACACATTTTGCAATGTTTCCATAGACACTGAGCTTTAATTTGGAGAACAGTGTCTGATTTACAATATGTCTTTTTTTGTCCATGTGATACTAATTTGTTCTATTTTGTGAATGTAGTACATGGTAAATTATCAGGAAAAAAGGAGCAAAAAATGCAAAAGAGGAATAAAAATTGGCAGAAATACTGATTATTCTGGTGCATTAGTGAAAAAGTGGAAAAACAGAAAACCAAAAAAATACAGGTTTTAGGACTGCCCATTTTCAGGCATTGTGAATAAAATACTAGCAATTAGCACACAGGACGGCGATGGTTAAAGATACTTTACTTATGGAAGTCCTGCCTTATTGCTCAGGCTGAACAACAGCAATTTGATAAAAAACTGTCTTGGTTTCTGCTAATTTTACAGCAGAACTGAGGAAAGCAAATTCCCTGGACGGGAGGTACAGATAAACCGAGCATTACAGTGCTGACAAGGAAGTGGCTGTGACAAAGATTCCGTTACCTGGAGGTTCACACAGGATAGGTAAGTGTCTTTGTCAGAGTCTCTAGCATACACAGAAAAGCAGGAAGTTTTAGTATAACAGGAAGATGAAGGGAATGAGGTGTCTGGACAGAAAGGGATGTGGGTAAATGAGCGGAGAGGGGGGTAGTGCTTTCAGCCACTTCAATACAAAGGAACCCCCAGTTATACAGTGAGGGAAAAAAGTATTTGATCCCCTGCTGATTTTGAACGTTTGTCCACTGACAAAGAAATGATCGGTCTATAATTTTAATGGTAGGTGCATTTTAACAGTGAGAGACAGAATAACAACAAAAAAAGAAAATCCAGAAAAATGCATGTCAGAAAAGTTATAAATTGATTTGAATGTCAATGAGTGAACTAAGTATTTGATCCCCTATCAATCAGCAAGATTTCTGTCTCCCAGGTGTCTCTTATACAGGTAACGAGCTGAGATTAGGAGCACTCTCTTAAAGCACTCTCTTAGAACGGTCTCGCCTTTCAGGAGTTTCTCCATCGCCACAGAAGCAATCAATCAGATTCCAAACTCTCCTCCACGGCCAAGACCAAAGAGCTGTCTAAGGATGTCATGGACAAGATTGTAGGCCTACACAAGGCTGCAATGGGCTACAAGACCATCGCCAAGCAGCTTGGTGAGAAGGTAAACAGTTGGTGAGATTATTCGCAAATAGAAGAAACACAAAATAACTGTCAGTCTTCCTCGGTCTGGTGCTCCATGCAAGATCTCACCTCATGGAGTTTCAATGATCATGAGAACGGTGAGGAATCATCCCAGAACTACAAGGGAGGATCTTGTTAATGATCTCAAGGCAGCTGGGACCATAGTCACCAAGAAAACAATTGGTAACATACTACGCCGTGAAGGACTGAAATCTTGCAACACCCGCAAGGTCCTCTTGCTCAAGAAAGCACATGTACAGGCCCATAAATACATACAGAGTAGGTGGAGTATCTTGGTTCGTGGATGCAAAATAAATATGGAATAAGAACTGTAAAGACAGAAAAATTGACAAAATCTAGTGCAGTACCATAAAGTACATAAATAGCTTCATATGGAATATGTGATTCAGTACTCACAAAAGTAGAGCCAAAGGGAAATGGCTCAATTCAAACGCCTGTGGGATGATTGTAAGGGTTCCCACTCCCTTTAAGTGCAACAGCTGTGTCTGGATTCTTTGATGGTATTATGAAGAAGAGACCATAAGCATTCAGATAGAAGACAATTCTTCTTTTAATAAAAAAAAAGGGTATACATAAAATACAAATAGGACTTTAAAATACAGAAAAATAAAATTTCTGATAAAAAGTCACTCAATGTGATAAAAAAGTAAAAATAGTCCACTCTGGAATAGCAAGATGCGTTTCGCCTAATATTTAGGCTTCCTCAGTTGTTCCTGGTGTTACCTTCCTACTGATAGTTCTTATATATTCTTCTGTGATGAGGGGATGCCAAACATCTGTTGTAGATTCATCACTTCCGTGTTCCGTGTCCCGTCGTCATTTCCGGCTTCCTGTTCTTGACGTGTTTCCGGTTTCCAGATTCCTCTGACGTTGGAACGCATATGCGTTCCATCTAGTGAAAAAACTTTATTACATGTGTCTAATGTCCGGATTCTGTTCTAACCTTATCCCCATTCTTCATTTCCCTTTACTTATGGAACGCATATGCGTTCCACTTCTGAAGGGAATGAATATATATCATATATACATATTCTTTGTACATATTGTCATGTATATCAGAAAAAAATATAAAATACTGAATTATAAAAAGGCCCTTATACAAAAACTAGGAGTGCAAAAATAACTATTAAGTTATCTGTATATTAAAAGATGAGAACATTGAGTAATCCATATATTTTAAAGGTATAAGCATCTATATAATAAAAAAGAAATATACACATTTATATGATTAGAAAAAAGAAGGAATAAAGTGAGTCTTAAAAGGAAAAAACAAATCCCATACAAAAAATATCTGTAAAATCATTAATATCGTATACTTAGGTGCAGATAACATATACAGTATTGTCAGATGACCCATTGTGTAATATAGAGAAAATATTATGTTTTGAGGAAATGGCAGATCTCAAAATCAGAATTCAAACCGTTAGGTATCAGGGTGTTGAAATTAAAAATAAATTACATTTTCTCCTTCCCTAGTTTAGTCACATAATCTCCTCCTCTCCAATTTTTGGTAACTAATTTTATTCCACATTGAGTGACTTTTTATCAGAAATTTTATTTTTCTGTATTTTAAAGTCCTATTTGTATTTTATGTATACCCTTTTTTTAATTAAAAGAAGAACTGTCTTCTATCTGAATGATTATGGTCTCTTCATAATACCATCAAAGAATCCAGACACAGCTGCTGCACTGAAAGGGAGTGGGAACCCTTACAATCATCCCACAGGCGTTTGAATTGAGCCATTTCCCTTTGGCTCTACTTTTGTGAGTACCGAATCACATATTCCATATGAAGCTATTTATGTACTTTATGGTACTGCACTAGATTTTGTCAATTTTTCTGTCTTAACAGTTCTTATTTCATATTTATTTTGCATCCACGAATCAAGATAGGAATGCTGCCTATGACCCCAAGAACACCATCCCCACCGTCAAACATGGAGGTGGTAACATTATGCTTTGGGGGTGTTTTTCTGCTAAGGGGACAGGACAACTGCATCAAAGGGACGATTTACGGGGCCATGTTCTGTCAAATCTTGGGTGAGAACCTCCTTCCCTCAGCCAGGGCATTGAAAATGGCAGCATGACAATGACCCAAAACACACAGCCAAGGCAACAAAGGAGTGGCTCAAGAAGAAGCGCACTAAGGTCCTGGAGTGGCCTAGCCAGTCTCCAGACCTTAATCCCACAGAAAATCTGTGTTTAGCACTACTTATGTACCTGCTACAAGCTCTCACAACCTAGACATCCCTGACTAGCATGTTGGAAACTACATGTCAAGCCTGTGACTTCATGACAATAATGGTATAGCTAGAAAGAATAGACATGTTATGCAATATTAATTATTATATTCTTATGTTAGTTGTCTAATACTTTGGTTAGCACTACTCATGGACCTGCTACAAGCCCTCACAACCTGGACATCCCTGACTAGCATGTTAGAAGCTACATGTTTAGCCTGTGACATGGTAACAATAGGGGTATAGCTAGAATAGTGCTCTTAGGCATTAACTGTTTTATTTACTTTATTATGCAAACAGAGTGTAATTCATGTTTAAAGCTACCGTCTCATGCGTAACTAATACTTGTTACATGACTCAAGCTTGATGGCCTTTCGTTAAACGTGTGTTCACGTCATTTTGTCTCAACAAGTTACCTACATACAAACCATCAGCTTAAGGGTGAATAATTACTTTATATGCATATTTGACCTAGCTTGTCTACTACTAATTGCTAAAGTTTCATAGCCTGTGACCTTCATGTTATATATATATAAAAAATGTGCTGTTTACATTGCCACGCTTTGTGATGCCATGAAAATGCTGGCAGATGCTGTTGTGGCCCTGCTCGCAAGTTGTTAACTCACGCACAAATAAAATAAAGAATTTAAAAAAAAAAGATTATAGACTGATCATTTCTTTGTCAGTGGACAAACGTTCAAAATCAGCAGGGGGTCAAATACTTTTTCCCCTTACTGTACATATTTTTAATTAATGGCATAGGAGACAAATCTAAAAAGATAAAAATAATACTTATATGAGATAAGATCAGAGACATTAAGGCGGTTTATGTAACCTTCTAGAAGCAGTGAATTTACATCTCACTGTGGAATAGCATTTTTTTATATTCTGTTCACAAGTACATTATTTTCCATGGCCGAGCAGCCTAGCTATAGTAGCTGTATGAGACATAATCAGAGCAGCCCAACTAGAGTAGCTGTATTAGGCACAATCCAAGCAGCCCAGCTATAGTAGCTGTATTAGACACAATATGTGTGTAATATGTGTGTATACCAGGGCCGTCTATAATATGAATAGGAACCCGGGCAAAGCCTTTTCTTGGGCCCCCTGGGCCCTGTCACTGCACCCTCCCTCCCCATTACGCCCAACCCGCAATCACACTGACAGACATACTGACACACACACACAGACAGACACATTAAAACATTCGCAGATACATACTGACACACACATACACTGACACAAAAATATATACTGGCAAACATTGACACACATTCAGACATACTGATACACACACAGACACATACATACTCACAGACACATACACTGACAGATATATTGACACAGACACACACAGACACATACACTGACAGGCGTATTGACATACACAGACATACTGACATACACACACACACACTGGAACACAGTGAGACATACTGACATACACACACAGACATACTGACATACAAACACACAGACATACACACAGTATGTCTGTGTGTGTTAGTATGTCTGTGTGGTGTGTTAGTATGTCTGTGTGTGTATGTCAGTATGTCTGTGTATGTCAGCATGTCTGTGTGTGTATGTCAGTATGTCTGTGTGTGTTAGTATGTCTGTGTGTGTATGTCAGTATGTTTGTGTGTGTATGTCTGTGTGTGTGTATGTCAGTATGTCAGTGTGTGTGTATGTCTGTGTGTGTGTATGTGTCAGTATGTCTGTGTGTGTATGTCAGTATGTCTGTCATAGACACACACAGACATACTGACATACATACACAAACAGACATACTGACACAGACATACTAACACACAAACACATACTAACACACACACACACACAGACATACTAACACACACACATACTAAAACACACACACAGACATACTAACACACACACACAGACATACTAACACACACACACATACAGACATACTAACACACACAGGCATACTAACACACACAGACATACTAACACACACACACAAACACACAAACACGGACATACTAACACACACACACACAAACACAGACATACTAACACACAAACACAGACATACTAACACACACAGACATACTAACACACAGACATACTAACACACACACACACAGACATACTAACACACAAACACAGACATCCTAACACACACAGACATACTAACACACAAACACAGACATACTAACACACACAGACATACTAACACACACAGACATACTAACACACACACACACACACACACACACACACACAGACATACTAACACACAAACACAGTCATACTAACACACACAGACATACTAACACACAAACACAGACATACTAACACACACACATACTGACATACATTTAGCCACCCTCCAGGTTCTTACCTTTTTATGGAGGGTGGTTTCCTTGGGGTCCAGTGGCAGGCTGAGGCAGATGGGAGTTCTTGTCTGGAACTCCCCTCCTCCCTGCCTTCCTCCTCCCGCGCGGCTATCTCCGGTGGGAGGAAGTGACACGCGGTACTCACTTCCTCCCAGCCGGTACAGGAAGGGGCCCGGTCGCGCTGTTTAAGCGTCACAGCGCCCGACCGGGCCCCTTCTGCCACATGCCCACAGGGTGGCCCTTAGTGCATGGGCCACCCGGGGGCCTCCTTAGTTGGCGGGCCGGTGCGGCTGCACCGCTGGCCGCCGGGTACATGGGGGCTGCTGAAATCGCGGGGCCCACGGGGCAGCTGCTCTGGGGCCCCCCCAGGAGCAACTGGGCTCGGGGCAGCTGCCCCGTTTGCCCCGCGCTAAAGACGGCCCTGGTGTATACAAATATATCTATGATTTATATATGTGCATATATATAATTAATAATACACATTTTCTCTAATGTTCTCCCTTCTATTTTTCACTTTAACACTAACTTCTCTCATTACTATCCTTCTGCTCACCTGTCCCTGGCAACACCATCTTCATTACTTCCACCTTACTACCCTCCCCTCTCTATTCATCCCATGCACTCTACACATACCTTTCCAACCTATCTCCACCAACTCCTCCCAAATCCTCTATATACATACCCTCCTACAAAACTTTCAAATCCTACTCCCACCTTCACTTCCTTTCTATCCTTCTGCTCCTAACAGCTGGTGATGTCTCTCCAAACCCAGGTCCCATCCCAGCAAACTCACCACATACTTGTCACGGTAGTTTACCCCAACACGCAAGATTTAGTCCAACAATCGACAGATAGAGCAGATACGTCTTACCGGACCTTAGAATGGCCGGACTCGCCCTATAGCAGAGAATAGACAGAGTCAAGAACAAGCAGAGGTCAAGGGAACAAAGAGACTGCAAGAACAAAAACTAGCCAAGGTCTGGTACACAGTAGACAGTAAGCCGGCAAACAAGACAAAACAGGGATAGAGAGATAAACGGAGTCAGATACAAAGCCAAGGTCAAGCACGAAAATCACAACTGAACACAACAAGCGCTAAAGGGAACTGGAACAGAAACCACGATGGGGCAGGGAGTTAAGGGAGAGGTAAGTATAAATACCCTAACCTTTACTTGGATTGGCCCCTGTCATATCCACGCACCCAAAATGTGAGTGTATGGGGAATGTGGGATGACAGGGGCCAATGGGAGACCGTTGTATTTTTTGGCTCCCACTGCCCCTTTAAGAGCGTGCCCGAGACGCGCGGCACGCTCTTAGAGCTAGGCGGGACACGCATCCGAGAGCCGCGCGCGGCGGGAAGAGAGAACCTCGGCCGGCCCCCGGGTAAGGTAAGTACCGCTACAGTACCCCCCCTGAAGACACGCCCACCGGGCGGGGAGGACCAGGCCTGGCAGGAAAACGAGAATGGAAGGAACGCACAAGGCAAGGAGCATGAACAGCATCAGCGGAAAGCCGACTGCGTTCCTCAGGCCCATAACCCTTCCAATGCACCAGGTACTGGAGGCGACCCCTGAGAAAACAAGAGTCAAGCACAGTAGCTACTTCGAATTCCTCATGACCCTCCACAGAAACAGGAGGGGGAGGAGGAAAATGCCGGGTATAGCGGTTACACAGGAGGGGCTTCAACAAGGAGGTGTGAAAGAAGTTAGGAATACGTAGGTTCCTAGGAAGATCCAAGGCATATGAAACAGGATTGACTCTATGCAAAATACGAAAAGGACCAATAAAACGGGGAGCCAACTTCATAGAAGGCACACGAAGGCGGATATTGCGAGTGGAAAGCCAAACCCTATCCCCCACGACATAGGATGGAGCCGCCCAGCGATGCTTGTCAGCTTGAACCTTTTGGCGAGCAGCGGAGTCCACAAAAGAACGCTGAACCTGCTCCCAAGTAGTACGTAAACCAGCCAAATGTTCATCCAGTGCTGGCATGCCCTGTATGGAGAATGCAGCTGGAAGAACAACAGGATGCTGGCCATAAACAATGTAGAAAGGGCTTTTACCAGAAGATTCATGAGCAGCATTGTTACGAGCAAACTCAGCCCAAGGAAGCAGGTCAGCCCAATTGTTCTGATGGTGGGATACGAAACAACGAAGATACTGCTCTAGGGACTGGTTGGCACGTTCAGCAGCTCCATTAGACTGGGGGTGGTAAGCGGAGGAAAACGAGAGAGAAATACCCATCTCTGAACAAAAAGCTTTCCAGAATCTGGAAATAAATTGGCTACCCCTATCGGATACAATTGATACAGGAATACCATGCAACCGAAACACCTCCCTGGCGAAGATATAAGCAAGTTCATTGGATGAGGGCAATTTAACAAGAGACACAAAATGAGCCATCTTAGAAAATCGATCCACTATCATCAGGATGACTGTTTTGCCATTCGAAGGAGGCATTTCAACAATAAAATCCATGGATAGATTGGACCAA
The DNA here is from genome assembly GCA_933207985.1 of Pelobates cultripes. Lineage (NCBI taxonomy): Eukaryota > Metazoa > Chordata > Amphibia > Anura > Pelobatidae > Pelobates > Pelobates cultripes. The sequence goes on along the minus strand of OW240917.1, from coordinate 252,479,590 downwards.
GGCCTCTCGGGTATGGGCAACGGGTGCAACAACCCACAAAGAACCCTATGAGAAGACTTCATACTGGCACAAGTAGTACATGCCCGAACGTAATCGGTGACATCCTTGCGTAAGGAAGCCCACCAAAATTATCTAGAAACTGCTGTTAAGGTTTTAGAAATACCAGGATGTCCAGCAGTTTTGGTGTCATGATATAACGACATAATGTCTCGTCTTTCGGGAACGTCAACAAACAGTTTATCAGCAGGTTTCTCACTGGGTGCCATGTTTTGTTTAGCCTGTATAACTTGTAAGAGTGAAGATGAAATAGATAGAACCGTAGTAGCTATTATTCTGTCCGGGGGAATGACAGGGGTATCGTCAAATTCTTGTTTGTCGGTAGTTTCAAATTGTCTGGACAGAGCGTCGGCTTTAGAGTTATGTTCACCTGGTATGTAGGTGATGATATAATTGAAATGAGATAAAAACAGTGACCACCTGGCCTGCCTAGAAGACAATCCTTTGGCTTCACTAAGGTAGGAAAGGTTTTTGTGATCAGTAAAAATTAGGATGGGGTCCTTAGTACCCTCCAAAAGATGTCTCCACTCCTTAAGTGCTAAAACAATAGCAAGGAGTTCTCGATTGCCTATGTCATAATTCTTTTCGGTTTTGGACATCTGCTTGGAAAATAAGCCACAAGGATGTAATGGCTTATCATGTGATTCTCTTTGAGATAAGACAGCACCCACCCCAATATCAGAAGCATCAACTTCAAGAATATAAGGCAAAGAAGGGATAGGATGCTGTAAAATATTAGCAGAGGCAAACGTAGTCTTAAGAAATTCAAAAGCCTCAAGCGCCTCTGGGGGCCAGACACGAGTATTACCATCCTTTTTAGTCATACGGGTTATAGGCGCTACAATAGAAGAAAAATCTTTAATAAAGCGTCTATAATAGTTGGAAAAACCAAGAAAACGCTGAATGGCTTTCAGACCCTGAGGTAGAGGCCATTCCATGACAGCAGAAAGCTTCTGAGGATCCATACGAAAACCCTTAGCAGAAATTAAATAACCCAAAAACTGGACTTCGGATTGATCAAATAAACATTTTTCTAGTTTACAATAAAGACCATTAACAAGAAGGGTTTTCAAAACTGTTTTAACATGCATGTGATGAGTATGTAAATCTGTTGAATATATTAATATGTCGTCCAAGTACACTATCACAAATGAGTGAATGAACTCTCGTAAGACGTCTTTAATAAATTCTTGAAACACCGCTGGGGCGTTACAAAGACCAAATGGCATCACCGTATACTCGTAATGACCACTCCTAGTATTGAATGCAGTTTTCCATTCATGGCCCTTTTTTATACATATGAGATTGTACGCACCTCTAAGGTCCAGTTTAGTAAACACAGTAGCTTGTTTAAGCCTGTCGAATAATTCCGTGATTAATGGTATAGGGTAAGCATTTTTTATGGTGATTTTATTTAGACCCCTATAATTAATACAAGGTCTTAAATCGCCCTCCTTCTTCGACACAAAGAAGAACCCTGCTCCTGTCGGAGAAGAGGATCGCCTTATAAATCCCATTTGTAGAGATTCTTTAATATATTCCTCCATGACAAGGTTTTCTTGAGGAGACAAAGGATACACCCTGCCTTTGGGAGGTATAGTGCCAGGCAGTATATCAATAGCACAATCGTAGGGTCTATGAGGCGGTAATATTTCAGCCTACCTTTTATCAAAGACAGACTTAAGACACATGTACTGAGGAGGTACAACAGTAGACAAAGGAGAAGTAGTAGGAACATTAATAGAATTTAAAGGGGTGATTTCAAGATACTATTGTCCTGACTCCCAGTCAAAAATGGGATCATGAGAATGTAACCATGGGTACCCTAACACAATGTGAGAGGAAGGAGAGGTGATGACCTGAAACCGAATGGTTTCTGAGTGTAACATCCCTGTATACATATGCAACGGTTCAGTTTCATGTGTGATAACTGGGGAGCATAATGGTCTACCATCTATGGCCTCAACGGCCAAGGGTGTCTTCTTCTCTCTAATGGGTATGTTGTGTTCCCTAACAAATCTAGAATCTATGAAATTCTCAGCTGCCCCGGAATCAACCAGGGCTAGTATGTTTCTTGCTATGCAATTATTCTCCAGATGCAGAGAAACAGGGAGAAGAAGTCGATTAAGTGGCAATTTTGGGAACTTAGATATCACACCCAAGGCCAGTCCCTTATATGGCCTTAAGTGCGATAGTTTTCCGGAAGCACGGGACATTCTTTTAGCATATGGTCCTTCCTACCACAGTACAGGCAAAGTCCCTCCTTTCTTCTATACAATTTTTCAGCATCAGAGAGTTTGGCAACCCCTAATTGCATGGGTTCCTCCTCTGATACCTTGGAACTCTCAGGATTAGCAACTCTAGGAGTATTTCATGTAGCAAAACGTCTATTCCTATTCTTAGTATAGAGTCTATCACGAATCCTATTGTCTATATCAATAAGATAGTCGATAAGGTCATCTAATGGGATAGGAAGATCCCTAGCTGCTACCTCATCCAATATAGTATCAGATAGACCTTCTATAAATGCTGTAGTTAGCCCATTGTTGGTCCAATCTACCTGCGAAGCAAGGGTACGGAACTGAATAGCATAATCGGCAACAGACTTAGATCCCTGTTTAATTCTCATTAATGCCCTGGCGGCATTCTTCAACCTTTTAGTTGTGTCAAAGGTTCTACGAAAAGCCGTAAGGAAGCTAGTGAAATCATGCACCATAGGTCCATTAGCCTCCCAAATAGGATTTGCCCACTCAAGTGCTTTATCAGTAAGTTGGTGCATAAGGAATCCAACTTTAGATATATCAGTGGGAAAGGAATGTGGATACATCTCAAAGTGGAATTCCACTTGATTAATAAATCCTCTGCATGTCTTAGCATCCCCTCCATACCTAGGTGGAGGGGTTAAATGTGCAGAAGCATTAGGTATGGTGGATACATCTGGAACAAGAGGTGCAGTAGGAGTTGGTCCTGTTACCGGAGTAGTTCTAGATAAGAGTGTCTGGAGGGCCTGCACTATCTGATCCATACGGTGATCCTGCTCTGTAAATCTAGCCTCATGAGAAGCCAATTGCTGACTTAAATCTGCAGGGTCCATGGCCCTATCGTAATGTCACGGTAGTTTACCCCAACATGCAAGATTTAGTCCAACAATCGACAGATAGAGCAGATACGTCTTACCGGACCTTAGAATGGCCGGACTCACCGTATAGCAGAGAATAGACAGAGTCAAGAACAAGCAGAGGTCAAGGGAACAAAGAGACTGCGAGAACAAAAACTAGCCAAGGTCTGGTACACAGTAGACAGTAAGCCGGCAAACAAGACAAAACAGGGATAGAGAGATAAACGGAGTCAGATACAAAGCCAAGGTCAAGCACGAAAATCACAATTGAACACAACAAGTGTTAAAGGGAACTGGAACAGAAACCACGATGGGGCAGGGAGTTAAGGGAGAGGTAAGTATAAATACCCTAACCTTTACTTTGATTGGCCCCTGTCATATCCACGCCCCCAAAATGTGAGTTTATGGGGAATGTGGGATGACAGGGGCCAGTGGGAGACCGTTGTATTTTTTGGCTCCCACTGCCCCTTTAAGAGCGTGCCCAAGACGCGCGGCACGCTCTTAGAGCTAGGCGGGACACGTGACCGCATCTCGCGGTCCGTGCCCGCCTTCATCCGAGAGCCGCGTGCGGCGGGAAGAGAGGACCTCGGCCGGCCCCCAGGTAAGTAAGTACCGCTACAATACTAACCCAAGGATCCACACTAATCTCATACCCATCTCATGTTCGTCTAAATCCTCATTCAATACTGCCCTCTGGAATGCACGCTCTGTTTGCAATATAACAAAATCCACTGCTGTCCATGACTTCTTCATCTCTCGTTCAATAGATTTACTAGCCTTAACAGATACATGGCTCTTCCCCTCTGACACTGCTACCCCTGCATCTTTGTCCTTTGGTGGTCTTCAACTTACCCACAACCCAAGAAACTCTGAATGTAAAGGTGGTGGTGTAGGGTTTCTCCTCTCCCCTCACTGCTCCTTTAAACCTCTACCCACCCCCCCTTCCCTCTCTTTCCCATCATTTGAAATACATTCAACATTGCTGTTATTTATTGCCCCCCCGGTTCCCCTCTTCTCTTCCTTGACCACTTTGCTGCCTGGCTACCCTATTTCCTCTCTTCTAATATTCCATCCCTAATTCTCGGGGACTTCAATATTCCCATTAACCCAAATTTGACCTCTACAGCCTCTAAACTACTTTCAATTACTTCCTCCCTCGGGCTATCACAGAGGGCTAATTCTCCCACCCATGTAGCTGGCAATACCCTTGACCTAATCTTCTCTTATTCATGTACAGTATCTAATATCTGCAACATTCCACTTCCTCTTTCTGATCACCACCTCTTATTGTTTGCGCTTGTGTACCCCCTCAACCAACAACCTCAGCCTAACCCCCCTCAACTCAGGAGGGACTCTCTCCAGCAACTGTCAGCTGATATTGATTCACAATTGCTATCCATCCCTCCCCTCTCCTGTCCTTCACTGGCCATCTACGCATATAACACTACCCTCACCTCTGCCTTGAACACTGCAGCACCACCCCAAACAAGTACCTCAAGGAGGACCCGCCCCCAATCATGGCATACTAAATCAACACGCTACCGGCAAAGATGCTCCCGTTGTGCTGAACGCTCCTGGAGGAAGTCTCGCACCCAGTCAGACTTTCTCCATTATATATTCATATTGTGTTCATACAGCGCAGCCCTTGCCCTCACCAAACAATCCTACTTTTCCTCTCTCATTAGTTCATGCTCCCGCAATCCCAGGCGTCTCTTTGACACCTTTAATTCTCTTCTTTGCCCTGTTGTGGCCACCCCCCAAACTAATCTTACTGCTGATAGCTTTGCATGTTACTTTACCGACAAAATTGAACAGCTAAGGAAAGAATTCTCCCCTCCTTGCCGTTCTCTTTCTCAACCACACATAGATCATGCCTTTCCTACCCTTCAGACGTTCTCCCCGGCTACTGACCAAGAGGTGGCTGCTCTTCTCTTTTCCTCTCGCCTCACCACTTGCACGCTCGATCTTGTCCCATCTCACCTTATTAGATCTCTCTCCATTTGTCTTGTGCCTTCCTTAACGCACATCTTCAACTGCTCTCTCTCTTCTGGCATTGCCCCTGCTGACCTTAAACATGCCACTGTAGTACCTATCCTGAAAAAAACATCTCTTGACCCATCCTCCCCCTCTATCGTCCTATATCCCTGCTCCCTTTTCCCTCAAAGCTTCTGGAAAGACTTGTCTTTTCCCGTGTGTCTCACTTCCTCAATTCCAACTCTCTCCTTGATCCTCTTCAATCTGGATTCCGCCCTCTCCACTCTACTGAGACTGCGCTTATCAAAGTTACTAACGACCTAATCGCAGCTAAATCCAGAGGCCATACTCCATACCAATTCTTCTTGACCTCTCTGCTGCCTTTGACACAGTTGATCATGCTCTCCTTCTTCAAACTCTTCAATCACTCTCGTGGTTTTCCTCTTATCTTTCTTACGCTCCTTTTCTAATGATACCTCCTCTCCTCGTCCTGTTTCTGTTGTCCCCCAAGGCTCTGTACTTTGTCCCCTTCTATTTTCTCTTTATACTGCCTCTCTTGGCAAACTTATTACCTCTTTTGGATTCCACTACCACCTGTACACTGATGACACCAAGATATATTTCTCCTCCCTGGACCTCTCCCCTACCGTCCTGCAACGTGTCACTGCTTGCCTTTCTTCCATCTCTGACTGGATGTCCTCCCGCTTTCTGAAACTCAATCTCTCTAAAACTGAGCACCTTGTCTTTCCTCCTCCTAATACTGATCCTCCTCTTTGCTCTCCCTTCAAGTTTGTGGCACCCACATCAGTCCATCCTTGCAAGCGCACTGTCTTGGCGTAATGCTTGATTCTGGACTCACCTTTGAGCCTTACATCCAATATGTTGCCAAATCCTGTAGATTCCATCTTAAAAACATAGCCTGCATCCGCCCCTTTCTTACGCAAGATGCTACCAAGGAGCTTGTCCATGCTCTAGTAATTTCTGCATGGATTAATGTAACCCTCTCCTGATTGGTTTTCCCAAAAGCCGTACTGCACCGCTACAGTCCATAATGAACACTGCTGCCAGAGTGATTTTCCTCTCTAGTCAGTTCTCTCACACCTCACCCCTCTGTCAGGCCTTACATTGGCTTCCTGTATGCTATAGGAGTCAATTCAAGGTACTAATTCACACCTATAAAGCACTGAACAACTCTAGCCCCTCTTATATTTCTTCACAGATCCATTGGTATGTCCCTTCTCGGTCTCTCCGCTCTGACCATGACCACCTCCTGTCCGTTGTCCGCACCCGTACGGCCAACTCACGCTTGCAGGCCCTCTCGCAGGCGGCTCCCTTCCTATGGAATAGCCTGCCTACCACCATCAGACTCTCCCCTAGTCTTGCATCTTTAAAGAAGTGCCTTAAAACCCATCTCTTTAGGAAAGCTTATGGCCTCCCAGATTAACCTCTACCTCACATACCTGTCTCTTGCTCTCTACTAAAGAGCATCCCACCCTATTTGACTGCAAATTCCTGTCCTATTGTGTTTTACATCCCACCTCCTATAGAATGTAAGCTCGTTTGAGCAGGGTCCTCTCCACCCTATCGTTCCTGTAAGTTTTTTGTAATTGTCCTATTTATAGATAAATCCCCCTCTAATAACATTGTAAAGCACGACGGAATCTGTTGGCGCTATATAAATGGAAATAATAACAATAATAATAATAATGAGTAGCCCAGCTATAGTAGCTGTATTAGACACAATATGAGCAGCCCAGCTATAGTAGCTGTATGAGACATAATCAGAGCAGGCCAACTAGAGTAGCTATATTAGACACAATCAAATCAGCCCAGTTAGATGAGCTGTATTAGACACAATCAAAGCAGCCCAGTTAGAGTAGCTGTATTAGACACAATCAAATCAGCCCAGTTAGAGTAGCTGTATTAGACACAATCAGAGCAGCCCAATTAGAGGAGTTGTATTAGACACAATCAGAGCAGCCCAGCTAGAGGAACTGTATTAGATACAATCAGAGCAGCCCAATTAGAGGAGCTGTATTAGACACAATCAGAGCAGCCCATGTAGAGGAGCTGTATTAGACAGAATCAGAGCAGTCCAGTTAGAGGAGCTGTATTAGACACAATCAAATCAGCCCAGTTAGAGGAGCTGTATTACACACAGTCAGAGGAGACCAGTTAGAGGAACTGTATTAGACACAATCAGAGCAGTCCAGCTAGAGGAGCTGTATTAGACACAGCCAGAGTGGTCTAGTTAGAGGCGCTGTATTAGACACCATCAGAGCAGGACAGATATAGTAGCTGTATTAGACACAATCAGAGCAGCCCAGTTTGAGGAGCTGTATTAGATACAATCTGAGCAGCCCAGTTAGAGGAGCTGTATTAGACACAATCAGATCAGCCCAGCTAAAGGACTATATTAGACACAATCAGAGCAGCCCAACTAGAGGAGCTGTATTAGACACAATCGGAGCAGGCCAGCAAGAGGAGCTATATTAGACACAATCAGATCAGCCCAGTTTGAGGAGCTGTATAAGATACAATCTGAGCAGCCCAGGTAGAGGAGCTGTATTAGACACAATCACAGCAGCCCACGTAGAGGAGCTGTATTAGACATAATCAGAGCAGCCCTGGTAGAGGAGATGTATTAGACATAATCAGAGCAGCCCTGGTAGAGGAGCTGTATTAGACACAATCACAGCAGCCCAACTACAGGAGCTGTATTAGACACAATCAGAGCAACCTAGCTAGAGGAACTGTATTAGACACAATCAGAGCAACCTAGCTAGAGGAGCTGTATTAGACACAATCAGAGCAGCCCTGGTAGAGGAGCTGTATTAGACACAATCCGAGCAGCCCAGGTAGAGGAGCTGTATTAGACACAATCAGAACAGCCCAACTAGAGGAGCTGTATTAGACACAATCAGAGCAGCCCAGGTAGAGGAGCTGTATTACACACAATCCGAGCAGTCCAGGGAAAGGAGCTGTTAGACACAATCAGAGCAGCCCAGCTATCTGGAATTACATCTATTGGTTTAAATAGGATGGTGAATTATTACAATGAATTAAATATCACCAATATTCAGCAGCGCCACAGCCGAAGGTAAAACACATTTAACATAGGGGAGCAATAGCTGGAGGGGGACCTGCCCAAACAAGCTTACACTCTATAATGACTTTGTGTCTTTTTTTCCTCCCTTGATCAAATTGTAAATAAAACAAAGAACGAAGTAAAATGGCACCCCATTGCACTAACATTTACATTCTGTCCCAACTGGAACAAGTACGCTTGTTAGGTAAGCTGTGTATTTTTGTATAAAGTCAGATCCTCTGCGAATGCTGGCAATGAATGAGTGGATAGACTGCTCTCTCTGCAAGTCACTTCGTCCCGTGCATTTTATTTTACACTGCAGCAAATTGCTGCCAGCCATCCAACTACAGAGCTTGAGTCATATCAAACTTAGCGTGCCAAATACTGTAACTAGAGTGCCTTTCTTTCTGAAGGACATTCACATCCAAAAGAAAAACACTCAGAACTTGAAGAGCAATCCAACAGCACTTCATCATAACCCGATCATAATAAAGTCCCTCTATAAACAGTATAGTTGGTTAAACATTATTTTAACATTATATTACTTTGCAAGGGTTAAACAAAAACATGGAACAAGACATAATTGTGATTTACACACAGCAGACTTTATAGGCGTTCAGAAAATAGTATTCATTCTAGACGTCACACAAGCCAACAGCAACCTATTAAATGACACTGTATCTGAATGTATCAATGTGCCTTGTATGGCATTTGTAAATAAGCCCATAATGAATCAATACTGAGCTGTTAAACATGTTGGGGGTTAATAAAGGCTAATAATGCTCTCTGTGTATAGTGTGCATTTAATGGCTGTGTTGAAAGGTCAATCTCCCATTGAATGAAGGGTCCGTGGGATTCTCTCACTGGGATAAAATTACAATATTTACTCAATGAAAAATCAGGGAAGATATGACAAATGTAGAAACTCATGCAAGAAATAAATAGATTGGCGAAAGCTTTCAATGTAGCCAGTTATTCTCTTTAACGAAGTGTGTCAGCACGAAGTGTTGGTGAGTGGAGAGAAAGTTCTCCATTGAGCAGTTCATACTGTAGCTGGAGTCCTGAGAGATTCTGCTGGAAGATGTCCAGAAAACATGATTTATCTCACTGCAGAAATCCCAGCAGGCGTCTCCTTTTATTTCTCGCTTCTTTCCAACCAAAGGGACAGGAGGGCAGCACGTCAGGAGGCTGGGCTGTGAGAATGCAGAGACCAGGAGGGCGTCCCCCCCCCCCTACACTGCACTGCAGCCCTCAGTCTATAGTGTGAGATGGAGAAGTGGGACTAATGAACATGATGAAACTGCAATGAACAGGGACGCATCTCACAACCAGAGCTATCAATGTGTATCCTGCATCTCACTGTATGCTTCGTGCTGCACAGTGCAGTAATGTACATTGTAGAGGTGGCCACCAACCCTGCATCACTGCAAGCGATATTCCACCACATTGCATATTTACTAAAGGCAAATAATGTAGAAATACAGACATTTCCTGTGAAGGAGCACAATCCGTGGTCTCCTTTAAAATCAGGTGTTCTCACACGAGAATCCTACATAAATTACATGCTATTTATCAAACCTTTCTACCAGATTCACCCCAATCTGTTCTAACGGAAGTACATTCAACCACTTTCTGTAGGTAAATCTACAGAAATCCAAAATACAGAGGACAAATCTTTAGAACAAAATTAATTCAATAAAATTGACTGTGCTCCCTTAAAACCACTAACAAGAAAAGACCAGGAGAGATGGTCCCATTATTCCATAACATTACAGCTGGTGGTGAGAGGATGGGCAGCCATTCCATACGTAACCCTGCCATAAGTTTTAGAAAATGTATTTATACAGTTGTAATCAAAATTATTCAACCCCAATGATAATCAGATTTATTGTCAAAATGTACACCATTTTAGCTGTTTGCAATCAACAAATCAAACAAAAGCAATTCAAATAGCTCAACACAACGAATGGTTCAAGGGGTTTCCACAAATTCAACTGAAAACACAACTTATAATGACTCATTCAGTGATATTGACTGCTGCAAGTTATATTTCTGTAATGCAGGAATGAATAAATGAAAGCTGTCAAGTTTACAATATTACCATTTTAGGTATTATAATGTAGTTACCTCAGGTAATGTGAGGTAAGGTTTCAAACAAAAATGCAATGTACTTCCTTAACATCCTAAATTCACACAGCTCCTGGCGCTCTCTGGAATAACACGTCCTGCCTTCTCACAGTGCTCCTGGAGTCTGCTGGACTAACACGTCCTGCCTTCTCACAGTGCTCCTGGAGTCTGCTGGAGTAACACGTCCTGCCTTCTCACAGTGCTCCTGGAGTCTGCTGGAGTAACACGTCCTGCCTTCTCACAGTGCTCCTGGAGTCTGCTGGACTAACACGTCCTGCCTTCTCACAGTGCTCCTGGAGTCTGCTGGACTAACACGTCCTGCCTTCTCACAGTGCTCCTGGAGTCTGCTGGAGTAACACGTCCTGCCTTCTCACAGTGCTCCTGGAGTCTGCTGGAGTAACACGTCCTGCCTTCTCACAGTGCTCCTGGAGTCTGCTGGACTAACACGTCCTGCCTTCTCACAGTGCTCCTGGAGTCTGCTGGAGTAACACGTCCTGCCTTCTCACAGTGCTCCTGGAGTCTGCTGGACTAACACGTCCTGCCTTCTCACAGTGCTCCTGGAGTCTGCTGGAGTAACACGTCCTGCCTTCTCACAGTGCTCCTGGAGTCTGCTGAACTAACACGTCCTACCTTCTCACAGTGCTCCCAGAGTCTGCTAGAGTAACACTTCTTGCCTTCTCACAGTTCTCCCAGAGTCTGCTAGAGTAACACTTCCTGCCTTCTCGCAGTGCTCCCGGAGCCCTCATGAGTAACACGTCCTACCTTCTCACAGTGCTCCCAGAGTAACCTGTCCTACCTTCTCAAAGTGCTCCCGGAGTAACTCGTTCTGTCTTCTCACAGTGCTCCCAGAGTCCGCCAAAGTAATACATCCTGGCTTCTCACAGTGCTCTCGGAGTCTACTGGAGTAAAACATCCTGCCTTCTCACAGTGCTCCTGGATTCAGCATTGGGAGATTGTTCTCAAGATGCCCACCAACAAGTTGACAAGTGTGATAATATTCCATTTTTTGTTAAGCATGATTGATTGATCACTAATGAGCAAATTAAACAATTATAGATAGCAATTAAGACAACACTTGTCTTAAACTGTGTCGCACAAAGCAATTCAGCTATGACACAGCATAAAATGTTTGCATGTTAAGCATATGTCCAAAGGAGTTTACATGCTTTAGTAATGTGTAGGAAGATAAGAGTAGAGGGACATGGATAGAAAGGGGTACCACATGTGTTTCGCATGGGCCTTGGGTGATCTGGACTGGCCTGATCAACCATAAAGATTACTTAACGTCCATGACAAACACATGCTGGGCTGCACTGATAAGAGATCTTGGAAAAGTTGCAAACTTGGTAAAAGGTATAAAAGACGGGGAAACTCGGCACTCACTTGGAGAACTACCCACCTGTAATGCGGACGCGTGTTGCTGGTCTCTGCTGAGAGAGGGTCTTCCCAAGCCTGACTGCTCTAGTTCCCCCAGTCGTGTGCAGCGAAGACACCAAGGCTCTATAATGGTGATGTATACTTAAGCTGATATATCTAGATACTAAGCTGTTTTGAAGTGAATGCATGCAACTATATTAATGAGAATTAAGCTTACTTTCTATTAGGTCCCTTTGTGGACAATAACGTGTGATGTGAATCTTCAACTTGGTCTCAGTGTGATTTCTGTTTCCTATTGTTCAATATACTCATTATAAACCTTATTAGGTATTGATTATTAATTTTTGGGTATTGATGCTTCATGAATTTAATGATTAAGCACAACAAGAAGAGAGCTTGGAATTCAAGCATCTCAAGTGAAGTACCACCACTACCGTGTCTATTCACTCAATGCCTCAGAGGCAACCAATAATTTCCACCATATCCCTGCTTGTGCAGGTCTATTTCCCCACCCCAGGTCACGGACCACAGCCATGGGACCCTGAATAATTTTCATCACAGCCAAAACTTTGTGTTAAAATCACTTGATGTGTAAAGTTAACAGTGAGAATTAACGCTTGCATTACCCTTAGCAGAATTTAAAACCGTTTGTTCTGTGACCACACAATACGTGGTCTATAAGTCGGTTTGTTAAACGATAAGCCATTAAAAGAATCACGTGTAAATGTATAATCCTGCACAGATCTCATTTTTTTTTTAGAAACCATTTTTAGAGGAGAAATGCATTAAGTGCTTTTTTACTATCTGGATTGTTTTTATATATACATATTTTGTCAAAAGATTTTTTTTTTGTAAATATAAATTTTATTTGTTTTTCAATGTTAAGTAACAGTGAGACTCACAGGTCTCTGGAGGTAACTTTTCATACAACATGCGTTCGCGTTGGTTTTTAGAGAGTATAGTTAGTCTATCAGTCGTTGTTGCTGCGGTTGTCGTATCAAAGTCTTTGTTGGAATTCGTCCTTCGCTGTCTCTAGGATCCAGTACGTCCATATGTCTGTGTATGTCGTGGGGGCGGCTGTGTCATAGTCAGTTCCTCCATTTGGTTGAACCAGATTTTGAGTGGAGGGGTTATCTTTTGTTTCCAAAATTGGGGGAGGGTTTGTTTGGCTACATTTAGTATTCTGACCGCCATGGATTTCTTATATTTTGATCTAGGGATGGGTGTATGGTGTAGCAGCATTGCAGCCGGTTCCGGGGGGGGCGGCGCGTCAGAAAACTTTTCTAGTATTTTATGTATCCCCTTCCAGTAGGGTTTGATCATGTCGCAATCCTACCATATATGTTTTGTGGTGCCTACCTCCCTCTCACATCTCCAGCATGTCTCGGTGTGATTCGGGTTTATTTTGTGGAGGAGATGTGGTGTCTTGTACCAGTGTGTTAGCAGCTTGTAGGCCGTCTCCTGGGTTTTACTATGTACTGAGCAGTAGTGAGTAAAGTAGCAGATGGAGTCCCACTCTGTCTGAGAATGTTCTGTCTAGGGATGTATCCCACTTTCCCATGAATAGGGGCTGTCCTGTGGGGGTCTCAGTTTGAAGTATGGAGTACAGTAAGGAAACTCCGTGCAGGACTGGGTTCGGGTGTTGGCAGATCTTTTCGAATGTGGTTCGGTCTCTAGTGAGTGCTGGTCCCTGGGGCAGGGTGAGAACAAAGTTGGCCAGCTGGGTGTGTTTAAAGTGTTGTATGAAGGCAGGGGGGGTCTCCCCCATCATATCTGCTAGTGGTTTGCATTTCCCTCCCTGTAGTATGTGGTGTAAGCGTGGTAAAGGGACTGGGAGAATGTCTTTAAATGCCATTGGGTCCAGCCCAGGTAGGAAGTCATCGTTGTGTGTCAGTGGTAAGAGGGTACGGCGCTAGGTTCCCTGCCCTCGCCGCCCTCCGCCATACGTCTAGAGTGTGTTTTATGTATATGGACATTTCCCCTCTGTCTGTGGTCTCCCGGCCCCAGGGCATCTCCAAGATAGGTCTGCCCGCCTCTGTCTCCTCCACCACCTTCCAGAGTTTGTGTACTCTATCTTTTGACTGTTCCACTACCCTCTGGAGCTGTGTGGCCACATAGTACAGGTGGAAGTCCGGGAGGGCTAAGCTTCCCCTGTCCTTGGCTTGCATTAGTGTGGCTAGTCTTATCCTGGGTTTTCGGTTGTTCCATATGTAATTAGTCATGGCGGTTCTAAGGGAGTTAAAGAATGTTTTAGGAATCGTGATGGGGATGGTCTGGAGAAGGTATAGGAGGCGCGGGAAGAAGTTCATCTTAATGACTTGGGCTCTCCCCAGCCATATGTGTGGGAATGACCAGTCCATCATATCTTTTTGGAACGTTTGTAATATGTTGGTGAAGTTTTCTTGGAACAAGTCTCCACTCTTCTTGGTCAGCCAAATTCCTAGATATCTGATCTTGTGGTCGGTCTATTGGAATGGAAAGCTGTGACATAAGGGTTCGGCTCGGTATGACTTGGTGTGGTTTATTTTCAGGTTGGAAATGTCTCCAAATTTCTGGAGGGCCTTCATTATGTTGGGGAGGGAGATCTCCAAGTTGGACACTACGAAGAGGAGATTGTCCGTGAACGCGGCTACTTTATGGTGCGTTGTACCGGTTTTTAGTCCGGTGATGTCCTCGTTATGTCGGATGTGTGTTAAGAATGGTTCAAGGGCAAGAACAAATAGCAGCGGAGACAGGGGACATCCCTGCCTAGTGCCATTGTGTATGGTAAATGTGTCAGTGAGTGCCCTGTCGCGATATAATGCCTCTATCCAGTTTCATAGGTGGGGTCCCAGTCCCATGTGTTCCAATGTTGCAAATAGGTATGTCCAGCGGACCCTATCGAAAGCCTTCTCTGCGTCTGTCGACAGCAGGAGAAGGCCTCTATTGCCTCCTCCCCTCCCGCGCATGAGGGTTAGCGTCCTGATGGTGTTGCCTCTTGCTTTGCGCCCCGCCACGAAATTGACGCATGCCTGTCGTTTGGGACCCTCGTGGGGTATTAGCCTGTTGGTTAGTCTGTGTGGTCTGTGTGTTTTGCCCACTTTCGTGGTCATGGAGTACTTGTGCTGAGCTTGCGGGGAGCTCTCGGTTTACGCCGCCATCTCGTCCGGAGTCCAAAGCCACGCCCCCCATCAAAAGATTTTTTAAAACATCTTCTGGACTTACCCCTGATCTTTTCTGCTGGAGCCTGGATACATTTCACCTTGATGGGAAACATACCACCTAAGTGTTGTGGATTGAGAAAAAACATATTTTTGCTCTCTATCTGTCTTCTGCTGGGATGTACACGCATCTAAGCACCTTATTGAAGAAGAGACCAGCCATCCTTAGGCAGGTATTATACCGCTTTGGCACTAAATAGTAGAGCTACTCGAGCTCTACACTTAGTAAGTGCACTTCTTACCCTGAACTATTTTATAAAGAATATACTACACTATATTTTGTTGTATTCTTTCTCTTTTATATATTCAATTACCAGAGAGACTAGTTCTACCTCTGAGATCACACCAAGGCACCACCTCCTCCTTCTACCATACGCATTTTATTTTGGGTCGGAACAGAGAGACTCTTGTTTGGGTGTTTGAGCTGCCTTCAACTGTATGCATTAGAAACCTATATTGTAAATATTTCACCTGCACAGATCCCAGCTTGACGTAACCGCAGGGGGTTGGTAAATCAGTTGGTTTTCAAATCACACTGAGGAAGCACTGGTTAGTGCTGGCATCAAACAACATTATACACATCTCTGTGTATTTCTAGAACTTGATATGAGTACAGATTCACTGCTTGTGACAGTCTGAATCCATGCTTCCAGACAGCTGCACCTACTCAAATGGTCACATTAACCTTTTACATGGATCTGGTTACAAGACGTGATGTCAACAGGAGAAGACAGAAGGGAACATGGAAAAGGGTCTGGATATAACCCGAAGTATAATGAAAGTGTTGAAGAATTCAATCTCAACCCCAGGTTGCAGGGATTTGCTCTTTTTTCTATTGTGTTTTATTATGGAGAGAACACATCTATAGTCCTTAATTTGATCCCATGTGATATCACATATCTCCTTCTTCAACACTCGCAGTTTACAATTGACAATCAAGCAGAGTACCCACAAATGGTAATTATTACTAATGAACCCACATAGTATAATGTTACACAATGACTGGTACCCACAAATAGTAATTATTACTAGTGAACCCACGTAGTGTAATGTTACACAATGACTGGTACCCACAAATGGTAATTATCTCTAGAATGTAAGCTCATGGAGCAGGGCCCTCTACCCCTCTGTTCCTGTACATCCAGTTGTCTGGTTACATGTATGTTAGTCCACCCATTGTACAGCGCTACAGAATCTGACAGCACTATATAAATAATAAAATAGTAATAATTACTAGTGAACTCACGAAGTGTAATGTTACACAATGACTGGTACCCACAAACGGTAATTATTACTAGTGAACCCACAAAGTGTATTGTTACACAATGACTGGTACCCACAAATGGTAATAATTACTAGTGAAAAAACACAGTGTAATGTTACACAATGACTGGTACCCGCAATGGTCATTATTACTAGTGAAATAACGTAATGTAATGTTACACAATGACTGGTACCCGCAAATGGTCATTATTACTAGTGAAATAATGTAATGTAATGTTACACAATGACTGGTACCCACAAATGGTAATTATTACTAGTGAAATAACTTAGTGTAATGTTACACAATGACTGGTACCCACAAATAGTAATTATTACTAATAAAATAACAAAGTGTAATGTTACACAATGATAAGTATCCACAAATGGTAATTCTTATTAGTGAAACAATGTGGTGTAATGTTACACAATAATCCCACCCAAAAGGGGGTGCAAGCAAAACGCAGGCTGACTCCCCCTACATGAGAGATACAGCAACCGTGGACAATCTTTTTCAGCCTTAGTGGACCAGTGGAACCTTTAGGCACATCCCAGCACAACACATACTTTGTTAACCCATTCAAGACGGAGTCAATAGTGCATGTTCTGATCAAAACAAAATGTAAACAAAAACTGGAATTTGCGCTATATGTCTGTTCAACCGTAATTCACCGCTGTCACATTAAGTGCACCCACACTTATTATACATCATTTTGTTCAGGAGAAACAGGGCTTTAATTTATCATTAACTATTCATATATGGAACATAATTTATTATGAATAAAATTTAAAAAAAATGTGAGAAAATTAGATTTTTTTTTTTTACATTTGTATTTCCGTCTGACATTTTAGCTGTGAATGTCATAATACCGTTTTATTGCAAAAAAATGCACATATTTGTGTGATGTCTCACGAGTACAACAGTATCCCCCATTAACAGGTTTTATGGTGTTTTGGAAATTTACAGGGTCAAATATAGAACTTTCCATTTTCAAATTGAAATTTGCCAGATTAGTAATGTTACCTTTGAGACGGTGTGGTAGCCCAGGAATGAGAATTACCCCCATAATGGCATACCATTTGAAAAAGTAGACAACCCAAGGTATTGAAAGTGGGATATGTTTAGTCTTTTTTAGTAGCCACTTAGTCACAAACACTGGCCAAAGTTAGCGTTCATATTTGTTTTTGTGTGAAAAAAGCAAAAAACTAATATTTGGCCAGTGTTTGTGACTAAGTGGCTACTAAGAAAGACTGGACATACCCCACTTGCAATACCTTGGGTTGTCTACTTTTGCAAATGGTATGCCATCATGGGGGTAATTCTCATTCCTGGGCTACCATACGCACTCAAAGGCAACATAACCAATCAGGCAAATTTCAATGTCAAAAAAATGAAATGCAAGCCTTATATGTGACTCTCTAACTTTCCAAAACACCATAAAACCTGTACATGAGGGGGTACTGTTATTCTCGGGAGACTTCGCTAAACACAAATATTAGTGTTTTAAATTAGTAAAACATATTACAACAATAATATAGTACATAAAAGTGCTGTTCATTTGTAACTTTACAAATATTTTACTTTAAATATCATTGTTGTAATACAATTTACCAGTTTGAAACACTAATATTTGAGTTCAGCGAAGTCTCCCGAGTAAAACAGTACCCCCTATGTACAGGTTTTATGGTGTCTTGGAGAGTTACAGGGTCAAATATAGTGCTTGCAAATTAAATTCTCTGCACTTTCTCCCTGTGTTGTCAGGCATGTCAATGAAATTTTAATTAATCAAATCACATAATTATGTTAAAAAATTACTTAAATATACAAGTAGAATTTTAATATATATGCATTTATAGGTATTTAAATTCTACATGTATACTAATGTAATCTTTTATGTAATTATATGTATTTATATTTGCGGTTATTTGTATTTTATATATAGATATATATATATAGAATGTCATTCTAAGTGTATTTTGTTATACAGTTAGAATGAAATTACATATGAATATATAATTTATATAAAATTTTGTTTCAATATTTTATTTATTTTATTTATTTATTATTGTAATTATACGTATATATATATATATATATACATATATATATATATATATATATAATAGATGTGTATTAGTGATGTCCCGAACGGTTCGCGAACGGTTCTCCACGGACTCATCATTGAGTAAACTTTGACCCTGTACCTCACAGTCAGCAGACACATTCCAGCCAATCAGCAGCAGACCCTCCCTCCCAGACCCTCCCACCTCCTGGACAGCATCCATTGTGAAGCTGCATTCTTAGTGAGCTGTCCAGGAGGTGGAGGGTCTGGGAGGGAGGGTCTGCTGCTGATTGGCTGGAATGTGTCTGCTGACTGTGAGGTACAGGGTCAAAGTTTACTCAATGATGAGTCCGCGGCGATCCGTTCGGGACATCACTAATGTGTATATATCTATAATATATATATATAATATATATACATATTATATATATGTAACATCATTCTAAGTGTATTTTAATACTAATATATGTACTTATATTAATATTAAAATACACTTTGTAGGACAAAACTGTCACAATGATCTTTGGAACAGTACCTAAATTACACAAATTACACAATTCCCACCTATCCACCAAAACAAATTCAAAAGGCACACTGACCGCAGTCCACTCTTTCAAATACTTGGGTATGATGTTAGACCCCAATCTATCTTTTGGCCTGCACGTAGAAAAGCTTGCATCTAAACTTTATCCAAAACTAGGTGCCCTGTACAGAAACAAATCCTGCCTAAGCCCTACAGTAAAGGAAAAGATTGAACTGCAAATGCTGATGCCAATCATTGATTATGGGGATGTAGTATATGCATCTGCATCGCAATCCCACCTTAATAAACTCAACACATTGTATAACTTGTTCTGCCGATTTGTGCTACAATGTAATTACAGGACTCACCATTGTGACATGCTAAAAGAACTAAACTGGCTGTTGCTGGAATCCAGACGCACCCTTCATCTTTCCAGTCTTGTGTTTAAGAGCTTTTCTGGGAAACTCCCACCCGACCTGAACACAATGCTTTACTCAGCTGTTCCCACTTCCTATAACCTCCGATCCAGTACCAACACTTTACTTAGTCTACCTCAATACAAAAAGAAAGTAGCCCGATCCTCCTTCTCCTACAGAGCACCGCAATTGTGGAACGTCCCGCACAATTTAAAATCTTCCCTAAGCCTAAAGTTCTTTAAGAGATCCCTCTCTACATACCTCAAAACAGAATGCACCTGTCATGGTTCATTATATATTTCCTGCCTGTTCTATGTTAAATTTTGTATTTATTGTTTTTGTATTTTATTGTACCCTAATTGTAACAATGCAATGATTTGTGGACCCAGGACATACTTGAAAACGAGAGAAATATCAATGTATCTTTCCTGGTAAAATATTTTATAAATAAATAAAATAAAAATAAATTTCTATTTTAATTTTACACAAAGATTTATTCTTTTTTTTTTTACTTTCCCACCAGCAGGGGGACTGTCTGACATTTCAGACAGTCCCCCTGCTGGCAGATCCACAGCCAGTTATAGGGGGCAATATATGCTGGGGGAGGGCTGCCTGGGCTGTCAGGCAGCCCTCCAGAAGAGGATCGCGGCGAAGGTAAGTAAATCTCACCTCCAGGGATAGAAAGCCTTTAGGGATCGACCGATATTGATTTTTTAAAGCCGATACCGATACTCTGTGAACTTTCAGGCCAATAGCCGATATAATTTGCCGATATTCTGTACATTTACCATTTTGGAAAATAAAAACAATTTCTAAAGGTAAATGCACAAAATATACATGCCACATGTAGTGGATGCAGTGTGTTTACACAGGGGAGCTGTGTGTGTTTGTGTAGTGTGTGTGTAGTGTATGCAGTGTGTGTTGTTGTAGTGTGTGTGTTGTGGATGCAGTGTGTGTTAATGTAGTGAATGCAGTGCATTCGCACTGTGTGTTTGTGTAGTGTGTGTGTTGTGGATGCAGTGTGTGTTTGTGTAGTGTGTGTGTTGTGGATGCAGTGTGTGTTAATGTAGTGAATGCAGTGTGTGTTTGTGTAGTGGATGCAGTGTGTTTTATGGATGCAGTGTGTGTAGTGGATGCAGTGTGTATTTGTATAGTGTGTGTAGTGGATGTGTGTATATAATGAAAGCAGAGTGTTTGTGTAGTGTGTGGGTAGTGTGCATAAAGTGAATGCTGTATACTAAATGCAAAGTGTGTGTGTTTGTGTAGTGTGTGTATATAATGAATGCAGAGTGTGTGTATTTGTGTAGTGTGTGTGTATAGTGAATGTAGTGTGTTTATATAATGCAGAGTGTGTGTGTTTGTATAGTGTGTGTATATAATGCAGTGTATTTGTGTAGTGTGCATTATATAAACACACTACACAAACACACTGCATTATATACACACACTATGCAAACACACTGCATTATATACACACACTGCATTATATAAACACACTACACAAACACACACTGCATTATATAGACACACTACACAAACACACTGCATTATACACAGTGTGTTTGTGTAGTGTATATAATGGAGTGTGTGTGTTTGTATAGTGTGTGTATATAATGCAGTGTGTAGTGTGCATTATATACACACACTATACAAACACACTGCATTATATACACAGTGTGTTTGTGTAGTATATGTGTATATAATGGAGTGTGTGTGTGTGAGGGGGCATTTTTTATTAAATTATTATTATTATTTTTGTATATTTAATTATTATTTATTTATTATTTATTTTTGTTGTTCCTCCCTCCCTGCTTGTTGCCTGGCCAGTGAGGGGGGATATAGCATTCCCTGCTGGTCCAGTGGCATTGGCTGAGCTGTGGGGGGCGGGCAGCAAGCGCAAGCACTTACTCACCTCCCATCAGCTCCCCAGTGTAAGTCTCGCGACCAGAGTGCTGCGCGGGTCTCGCAAGAGTTACACTGGGGAGCTGGAGGAGCTGCTGGGAGGTGAGTAAGTGCTTGCTGAGTGCTACATTAGCGTTGCATGTACTGGTCCTCCTGTGAATGGACTGTGATAACTGGAAGGGCCTCCTTATTACAGACATTATCGAAGAGATTAGAGTGGCCAGCTTGTTGAAAGATACAAACTGTAGGTTCAGAAAAATCTCTTTCACACAAAAGAAAACAAAGTAAAATCATTAAATAAAGCAGAGACCTATGTCAGAACTGTGTTATCTGATAAATCCTACCAGGAACAATTGGATTGCAACAGTTTTCCTAATGACTTTCCCTAGAAAAAAAGAGAAGCAGTTCAGAAAAAAAAGAAGAGATTGACATTGCACATTATTGCTTTATCTGTTGTCTATAACAATTCCCAAATACGTCTTGTGTGTTGTTATCCCTAATTCACTGCCATTTAGGGTATAAATTGCTTGTGCATTCTTTCCCCCAAAGTGCATACATTTGCATTTTTCTACATTAAATTTAATCTGGCGTTTGAGTGCCTAGTCCCCCAATCTATCTAAATTCCTCTGCAGCGAGTAATATCCTGCTCACTTTGTATTACTTTACAGAGTTTTGTGTCATATGCAAACACTGAAACATGATTTTCAATGTCTATTTTAATATCATTTATAAATATGTTGAATAGAAGTAAATGGCTCAGTAAGACAAATGGAATAAGCTGCTTCGTCACTTTAAGGCAGTGTGACTATGGTGCAGACAGCATGGCGGTAAAAATGAAGGAAGTCCAAGAACATAAAGGGAATAATTTAGCCAGTAGAACAGCCATCAGTTTGGCTAGCACATATTCTGTGGCAAAAACCATATTTAATATGAAAAGGAATATCAAAGAGATGCCTTTGTAGGTGTCCTCTGATACAGCAATGAGATTACAGGCTGCAGTAAGAGAGGTTTCTTAGCGTGCACAGCCCTACATAGCCTCCTGCTCCATAATACAATCAATGTAGCAGTATGCGGGATCTGTATTGAATTATACACTGCAGACACGCCATGCTGTAATCTATTGTAAAACGCAGCAGGATATGCATAACAGGTCACCTTATTTAACCCTTTCATATACACGTACTGCAGGTTTTTCTGAGCAAAATTTTCATATAGTCCAATAAAACCATTAGGAAATTAGCAAAATTGTGACACAGCTGATGTCCCGAATATTCTTAGAATACATTTATCAACACAATGGAAAACCCACAGGAGTCTCTTACAAAGTGACAATGAACACGGTCTGTATCGTGGTGTGTTATCTGTGGTAATGAGCACAGTCGGCATCGCAGTGGTTTATCTGTGGTAATGAACACAGTCTGTACCGCAGTGGGTTATCTGTGGTAATGAGCACAGTCTGCATCGCAGTGAGTTATCTGTGGTAATAAACACAGTCTGTACGTCGGTGGATTATCTGTGTTAATGAACGCAGTCCCCGACTGGGTACCTCCGCCAATCGTTGATTCCTAGTATAAGCACCACACAGAGACACCATAAGCACCGTAGTCCCCTTAGCCGCTGTAGCTTGGCTGGGGTCTTGCCACTTTCCACCCTGGACCAACACCTGGATCCAACTCCCAGTGGGAAGACCTCTACTCCAAGAGATTATAGCCGTATAGCCTTTAAAAAAGCTAGTGATGTAATCCAAGGGAGTATAGTGATTTAGCAATCCCCAGAGTGAATATAGCTGTTCCCTCCACACATGAGATGAGGCTCTATGTTGAGGGTGAAGAGGAACTATTTAATGGCAGCCACAACTGGCCTTATATGCAGGTCCCCATGCAAGGGGTTTACTACAACATATTTAAAGGGCATTCCCCATTGCTCCTGAGAGGGTACTGTGACAAAGTACACACTGTAATTACATTGGCTCTCAGGTCCAGGACACTCCCACACAAAACAGGATAATCCCTCCCCTGTGCCTGAGAGATAATTGAGTCAGGAACTGTACTAAACTCAATTATCTCCAAGCAGAGAAAACATATATTTCACAATAACCCAAAAATACCCCCAAAACACATGGAAACTCCACAAATGCCCTGACCTGGGGGACCAACATATCCAAAAATCACCCAGATCGGTTCAGGGTTTCCATGGAAGTCAAAGTTTGACCGACCGCACACGAGGCTCCTGCCCAAAAGAGTTCCATGAAATCAGGCTGTGCGGTCGGTCTCTTTCGGGAGTATGAAATACAATAGAAGTATGAATGTACACTTAGACTGTGTCCCTTGTTCGGGAGTGTTTTCCCACCGAACACCGCTCTTCTCCGGCGAATATAACTGAACTTAATTGGAGGAGGAAGTCCCAGCGGTGTTCGCGCCATCAGGTGCCCGATTATAGTTCTATACACTCGACAACCAAACACCGCTGTACGAGTTCGCGGCTAACAATGGCCGCCGCCACATGTTCGTTCATATGAACGACGGCCACCCAGCCAACCGCTCAGAATGTTGAGGTAATTGAGGTGCGAACAAGGGTGAAAAGGGTCAATGAGCAGCACTTGCCACCCATGGCTGGTCTGGCTGTTCGGTAGAGGGCTTCCTGAATTGAAATGGACCTTTGGTACGGTATCTAATGTTGGGCGTCCTCACTCTCTGCATGAGGACACTCAGCATCGGATTTCTCCCTATAGGAAAGCATTGATGGGTGCGTGCAATTTAGAGCCCGCTTGTCGCAGGATGTTGGATGTGCGGAACGTCGACCATGCACCGAGGGACATCAATGCTGGGATAAGGTAAGTAAATAAAGGGTTTTTAACCCTTCATTAAACCAGGTGGAGGTGGGCACGAGGGAGGGGAAGGCAAGGGGAGCCATAGCGCCAGGAATACAGCTTTGTATTCCTGGCACTATAGTATCCCTTTAATCTACTGTTTTAAAAAGTGTTATGCCATTGCTAATGTTAGCTTTCAAATACTACCATAAAAAATACAAATTGAAAAAAAAAAATTATAAAAACATTTCAAAGTTGTCACCATAGCAATCACAACTGGATTGTATAAAAGGCTCAGCCTGCACTTCACCTTAACAGGATAAACATAGCAGTTGGCGTTGGAAATAAAAAAAGCTTTTCTGTTTATGGTAGGTTGGAGGAGCTGTTCATACCTATTGGTCAGCATTGCTGTCAGTTAATTATATATTTACACACTCTTTAATAACATATACACTTCACTGGATGACAGATTTATTTTTTTCTCTGTTTTTTTCTCATGTAAGCAAGGAGCACATGGCTGGTGTCCCTTTAACAAATCCCAAAGCAGACAGAGCACTCAGTGAGACACTAAAAGCTTGCTGCAGTTATACTCTAAGAATAACAATTGTAAATTGTCACAAACATGTCCTTATACAAAATACAAAAAATATATAAATCATTAAAAAGTTTCACTTCTGATGTGTTTACCAAAATAGCTGCCGAATCATCATTCCAACAGTTTTGTCAAGTCTGCAGTTTTTGGTTTAAGATGTCTGTGCAGCTACTACAATATGCATTGCTCCCGCCTGCTAATGGCAGAGGAAGTTAGAAATATACTGATGATGCCTTTGCTTCTCTGTGAATAAAGTGCTCTGAGCCAAATCATTGGTCCACACGATATCTGAATTGTGACATGTAGTGCATGTGTATAGAGACCATTATTGGAATTTGTTTTCTTAATAATCCACAGTCCTTCTCTTTGAACCAAATCAGTTCTTCTTTACAAAGCTGGTGCCCTCTTAACTATTGAGTATAGGGGCGTGGCCTGACCGGGAATGGAGTGAGACGCATCTCCCTGCAGCTCCTAGGCCCCAGCTCACTACCGCACCGATAAACGAGCACGAATAGACCCGAGATGGGTAAGACAAAGAGGCTACTCACCCCTGGCCCCTCACAAACGGGCTCACCGAGCCGCATAGCGGGTCCCATGGACGGGTACCTCGGAACGCCGCGAGACATGCGGGCGCACCAGGCCGCGGCCAAAATGGCGCCTCCCTCACCAGACGCCAGCAGCTCAGACAGCCCAGCAACAGGCCCAGCCAGAGAGGAGTCACTGACCCAAATTGCAGCAGACCTGGCCACAATATCTGCAAACATGATGTCCAAGGCAGATAAGACCGACCTGCTGGCTGAAATTAGGGCAGTAATCAGAGAGGAGGTCATGGAGGTGAGGAGAGACCTGACAGCACTGGAACGCAGGGTGGAGGAACTAGAGGCAGAACGTGCCCAAATAATACAACACCGCCAAGCCACAGACACAGCCACTACTAGACAAGGCAATGTCCTGCTGGAGTTAAGAAGGAATCTGGAAGATTTGGACAACCGCGGACGGAGGAACAACATCCGCGTCAGGGGACTCCCTGAAACAGCAGGGGAAGCACTACCAGAGCTCCTGCTGGGTCTGTTCACACACAT
The DNA here is from genome assembly GCA_933207985.1 of Pelobates cultripes. Lineage (NCBI taxonomy): Eukaryota > Metazoa > Chordata > Amphibia > Anura > Pelobatidae > Pelobates > Pelobates cultripes. The sequence continues at coordinate 252,454,002 of OW240917.1, read as the reverse complement.
ACTAGGGGACAGGGCCCCTGCAGACTTTGGAATAGAACGTGCACACAGAGCCCTGCGCCCCGTGTCCGCGGAGGGACCGCCTAGAGACGTAATCTGCTACCTGCTCTCCTACTCGTTAAAGGACGAGATCATGAGGGAAGCGAGAAACCAACAGAACCTCACCTACATGGACGCCCAGATTTCCCTATACCAGGATCTCTCAGTACTCACCCTGGAAGCGAGAAGGGCACTGAGACCGCTAACCACCCTCCTTAGAGAACGGCGGATACAATACAAATGGGGATTCCCCTTTAGCTTACAGGCAAAGGTGAGCAACATATGGCATATCATACGCTGGCCAGCCGACGTGCCACGCTTCCTCCGAGCCGCGAACCTCCCAGCGGTGGCAGTCCCAAATTGGGTCCTGGAGAGACAGCCGCAACGCCCAAACGCTCCAAATATCAGGCCGGGTACGGGCCTTACAGGAACCGGGCTCCGCAGAGGTGGCCCGGATAGCCATGAAGAATAGCAGATTCAAGAGCCCTAGGGGGCAGCGACCGGCGCACCCACCGACGGAGGAATACCCCAGTTTTCACACCCCCATTCAACCCCAGAAACCACGCCGCAGTGAAACGGACCACCGGACCGCTCCCCCAAGGTTGATGCGAAGAAACAACCTCCGTAAGCAGAAGCTGACACAACGCTGGGTATGTACTTACACCCCTACCCTGGGCCCGCAGCAGTTACGCACAAGTCAGTGTGGCAGGGACTTGAGACTATGGAGGGCCTCATATTTCTTGGGGTGGTGGGATTTATGGGGATCGGGTACCACCCGGGGACGATGATGACACGGAGTAGATCCCCCCCCCAGATTTATACAGACTCGGGCTCTGGCCCATAGAATCCCCCCTTTTTGGGTGGTTGGGGTAGAGGGGAGGCATTGGCGGACCCCAACTACTTGAATGGCACCACAGGACAAAATCTGGACAGTCCCATGATGACCCAGAGGGCCCCGAGACCCAAGCTCCGCCCATCCCCAGAAGGGACTAGCAAGCCAACAGGCAGGAGAAGACTCCACTTCCCCCAGCTGGAATAGGGAGCAGAGGAGGGGGGTATGGTTCCTTGGGAGGGGGGAGCGGGGAACGCCAGAGGCGGTGGTCTGGTCTTTACAGTTGTACTTGTTATTGTTATTGTTATTGATTAAGTCCATATGCATTATACCACTCCTAGGGGGGCACACACCTACACAAGGGGGCGGGTAACACGCCTGAACACACGAAGCCAAGGGGGCTTGACCGGGGCGGGTACACCCTGGGAGGCCGGACACGTTAGGTAATTACAGGGCCCGATTACCGACTAGACACGCAATACTCAGACCCTCAAGAACAGAGAGGAAAAGGGATAATGGGAGGGGGTACCCTCGTACTACTTCACCATACCCACAGGGAAAATTCCAATTAAACAAATACAGTGGGCTGGGTGCCGTGAGAGCAGTGCGATCCAGGCGACGGTTCACCCAAGAACGGACGACCCACGTACCTCACGTGACAGACTCACACTGTACAAACCCTCGGGGGCTACTCTGGTGACATACCCCGAAGGGAATAGACACTGGGAAGCGACTGACCCCGAGGCGAGTCGTAGTCACCTAGATCCCGACCCACTAACCTGCCCTGACTTTGACTGGACTACCCTACTTCCCCCCCCCGAACCTTACCCCGCGATACTCTGACTCACCCATACCCCTTCCCACGCACAGCTAGGGATGGGCACTAACTATGTGCCGGCACCGCTTAACCTGTGGTCGAACAACGTTAGAGGTCTAAACGTACCCGAGAAGCGGTCTCAGCTACTCAGTACTCTTTGGGCGGAACGCATCTCGGTGGCGTTTTTGCAGGAAACGCATCTTAAAGGAGTGGAGGCCCCCACCCTGAAAAACAGAAGGTTCCCCACAGGTTATTACTCCAACCATGCCGACCAAAAAAAAGCGGGGGTGGCGATCCTCTTTTCATATACGGTCCCGTTCGTATGCACAGAGCAACGAATAGATCCAGGCGGTAGATACTTATTCATTAAAGGAACCATAGCACAACAGCCCTACACATTCGCATGCCTCTATACACCGAACCGTAACCAACATGTCTTCCTAAATAAAACACTCACTTTGCTCAACAAGTTCAGAGAGGGCTTACTAATTATGGCAGGAGATCTTAACACTCCGTTAGATGCCAGATTAGACACCTCAAGGGGAGAAAGCTCAATACCAGGTCATTGCATACGCGCAGTCGGGAGAGCTCTGACAAGGAGTGGACTAGTGGATTGCTGGAGGGCGGCGCATCCTGATGGCAGGGACTATTCCTATTTCTCAGCTGTACACCAGAGATACAGTCGGATTGACTATATCTTTATGGCACAGGAAGCCCTGACACTACTCCGCAAGGCTAGCATAGGCCTGATTGCGGAGTCCGATCATGCCCCGGTCTCAGCCCAGATCCAATCCCCACTACACAAACCAGCGGAAAGGCACTGGAAGCTAAATGAGAATATGCTGCTTAACCTGGGTGACACTGACCCGGTTAGGCAAACTCTAACACAATACTTCGACACTAACACAGCCCCCGATGTCTCGCCCTTGACGGTATGGGAAGCACATAAGTGTGTAGTACGGGGACACTATATTAAGGTCTGTACACAACGGAAGAAAGAACATACACGAAAGCTGATAACATTAAACACTCAAATAGCCAACCTAGAGCAAGCTCATAAACAAAGTCAGGACGAAGACACGTTCCTCCATCTAACAGCGCTCCGGAGACAGAGAAGGGACATATTAGCTCAGGGTCTCCTACGCACCCTTAGAAAATCGGCCCGGTTCTTTTTCGAGCACTCGGACAAAAGTGGCAGACTGCTAGCCCGCCAGCTCCGTGACCGTCGGATGGCGAGCCACATACACAAAATTAAGCCCAGTGACAAAGCTGAAACCCGAATGCCAGATGGAATTCAGCGTGCGTTCGTAGACTACTACACGGACCTATACAATATCCCCCAACCTAACACTGACGCTGCCCGCGCACGACAGACCCGCCAAATTACTGAATTCCTGGAACAAAATATAGATAACAAGCTGACCGCGGAAATGCGGGACGACCTAGACCAACCCCTCACCATGGAGGAGCTGGCGGCAGCCCTAAAAATCTCCAAAACCCATAAGGCCCCTGGACCCGACGGACTGCCCCTAATGTACTTACGTACGTTCAGGGACATCTTATTACCAAATCTCTTACTGGGCCTCAACTCCATACTGGAAGGGGGGCGCTTTCCCCCAGACACGTTAGCAGCCATAGTTACTGTAATACCAAAAGAGGGCAAGGACCCGACGAATTGCGCGAGCTACCGCCCCATATCGCTACTAAACGCGGACCTGAAACTATTCGCAAAAGCCATTGCCCTGAGAGTCGCGAAACACCTCCCCCACTTGGTACATTCGGATCAAGTGGGGTTTATCCCGGGTAGGGAAGGGAGAGACAACACGATTAAGGCCTTGAACATCCTACACATAGCACGAGCGCGCCGTAGAGAACTACTACTACTTTCCACCGATGCCGAAAAGGCTTTTGACAGGGTGAGCTGGGCGTATCTGAGGAGTACCCTTACACACATGGGATTCGGCCCCAACATGCTAGCCTGGGTGCTCTCACTGTACACGTGCCCCACTGCGAGGATCCGCATTAACGGGGCACTCTCAGCCCCTTTCCCTATCAGGAATGGCACCCGCCAGGGATGCCCGCTCTCCCCCCTCCTGTTTGCCCTCTCCCTGGAACCATTTCTGGGGGCGGTCAGACGGAATGGGGGAATCTCTGGATTTGACCTTGGTCGTCACGAATACCGGGTAGCCGCATATGCAGACGATATGCTGTTCTTTCTTACACAGCCGTTGATCTCGCTGCCCAACCTCCTAGCATCCTTCCGAGAGTTTGGGGCACTCTCTAATCTTAAACTTAATACGGATAAGTCCGAGGCTCTCCACCTCCCACCCCCTACAGGCCCCCCAACACACCTTCACACCCAATACAAGTTTAAATGGTGCGAAACTAAATTAAAATATTTGGGCATATGGCTGACCAAAGACCCGTCCCAATTATACCGCCATAACTATCTCCCCCTCCTACTCTCACTTCAAACGGACCTTAAGAAATGGACCCCATATTACATCTCCTGGTTCGGACGTATCAATGCGATTAAAATGAACGTGTTACCCAGGATACTCTACCTACTCCAAACAGTGCCAATTACTCTCCCCAGAGCCTTTTTTAGCTCTATGACGACTGCCATCCGCAGGTTCGTCTGGAACTCTCGCCCAACCCGAATAAAAAAATCAACCCTGGAACTACCAAAACTGATGGGGGGCACGGGACTGCCCTCCATAGAGACATATTACCGCGCCGCTCACCTGCACAGACTGACGGACTGGCACGCACAACACCCATCAAAACAATGGGTGACCATTGAGCTAGAACAAACCGATAGAAAAATACCCTCTAGGCTTTGGCTACATACAGCCACATACACTGACCTGCACACCGAGAACCCACTAATTGACGCAACGCTCCGAGTATGGATAGCTATACGCTACCGACTGCAACTCACAAGTTCTCCTAGCCCCTTGACACCCATCACACATAACCCAGACCTGGCCGATGCTCTAACCCCACAAGACCTAGCCGGCCTCCAGCAGGCAGACTGGATGTACCTGCACCAATGGCTCAACACTCAGGGACTTAAACCACTCAGAAACCTCTGCCCAGATAGACCACCGACGATACTCGAACAATTCAGATACCACCAAGTTAAGACGTACTTCATGTCCTTACATGGTCGAGGACACCTGACTAGACCCCTCACCAGCTTTGAACACCTGTGCGTACACCGAACACACGTACACAGAGGTATCTCCACTATACATACCATACTCGAGACCCAAACTAACGAAGATGTGGTGCTCAAATTTAAAGATCATTGGGAGAGAGACTCGGGGGAAGTCCTTACTGTGCAAGACTGGGACAAGATTTACACTCTCACACACAAATGCTCTATCAGCTCCAAGTACCAGGAGCTGAACTACAAAATTTTAACACGCTGGTACAGAACCCCTGACGTACTCAATCGCATGAACCTAGGTGCCCCGGACACCTGCTGGAGATGCGGCTTGCATACCGGCACGTACTTCCACATCTGGTGGCAGTGCCCCGAGATCACCACATTCTGGGAGAGGATCAGGGTAGAGATAAACAAAATCACAGGTGCGGAGCTAACCCTAGAACCCCTAACGATGCTATTACACCACACCCCCACACCCGTTAAGACATATAAGAAATCCCTCTTGCTGCCACTACTCAACGCGGCAAAGGCCCTTATCCCAGTGATGTGGAAACAGAGGGGGGCGCCTACCCTCCAGCAATGGGTGACAAGGGTGGAAGAAATCCACTCAATGGAGTCCTTAACTGCAGACCTACACGGTAGACAGGAGCAATGTGCACTGACCTGGTACCCTTGGGAAACATACCTAGCCAACAGATTAGCAAACCCAAACACGACCCCCCAGAGGCCCGCAGTTGACTGACTCATACAGAGCTAAGCCACCCGGCTACCCCTCCCTCCAAGGTCCCCTACCTCCTGACCCTTTCCCGAGACTGGACATTAGACAGAACCCCATCGACCGACTCTGACTAGCTCGTAAATGGGGCTTAACAATACGCACACCCACTGTAATCACAGGTGTAAAACACACAGGAAACCGAGACCCAACCTAGAGCTGATACCGGCATGAAAATATCCCCTCCTGGCCTCCTAGACTGATACCCAGAGTATCCTCCCATATGACAAACTATACTGATAGGCATACAAAAATATGCACTAGCAACTGCCAACCCACAATAGTGGGGAACTTAACCAAAACCATCACACTTTGCTCTCAACCAGGCGACAAGATGGCCATAAATGTTAATAAGTGCTGAGTAGTCTGGGGAGGAGTTAAGGCACTAAAAATATCTTTTCTCGCTAGCGTGACCCTATACCATGCCCAACAATATATATATATATACATGTCAAGCGACAAAAAGGCTCCTGACACTATTAGTATGAAACGTGAAATGAGAAATGTAGCATGTCAGAAAACATACCCCCCACAGCACCCAGACTAGACACCGATTCATACCCTACACGTAAAGCGCACACCATAGGTGCAATAAACTGCGCATTGTAGGCTAGTGGGGATGCGAGTCTAGAAACTTGACCTTAAATAATCCTATCTAAAGCATGTGATGGAAACTATAGAAATATTGTCTGAGAAAACTGTTTTGAGAATGTTAAAACAATGGTGACGAATGTTGTTAAGCAATTCAGAACACTGATGTTAAAATTGACGTTATACAGTTACTACATGTTTCCTTGAAAAAATGATAAAATTTGAAAATAAAGATTGTCAAAAAAAAAAAAAAAAAAAACTATTGAGTATATGAATATATGGACAGTAATCGCTCCTTCTCCGTTGGCTGACAGGGAGAAGGAGAAAGAACTTCCAGGGGAATCATCCATTCTCATTAATAAAAAAAATTAAGATCACCTATAAAATTTGTCTTAAAGGAACACTCCAAGCACTATAACCACTAAACTCTCAAAGACTAATGTCTTTCAGCAACTGTTAGCATATTCTCTGGCAAATGTAAAATTGCTGTTTCTCTGAATCCTTTACACAACCAGATAAAAAAAAGTCAGCAAATAAAATGAAGTGTTTCTGTTGCTTGTTCTTTTAAAGATAGGGAATAATTAAACATTACTACCAATCCCAATAAGTGACAGTGCCCCTTTAACACTGCAGATCAAATGATTGTGGTCATCAAATAATCATCACTCCAACTGAACCTGTTTCAGTAATAAGGACTTAATTTCATTTGACTTTCTTTTATGTTATTCAAGTTACTGAGATATCATTTAATTCACTTAAACATTTCTTAAATGCTTATAGCTACAATCCGTCTTAGCAGGGATGCTGTAACACTTCTATTATTCGGATATCTCTTCAGAGACAGCATGTTGGAAGCTACACACCCACACTAAGAGATCCTATGTGTGTGTGGGTAAAAGCTTGACTGGCAGCCTCTGGATTAAAATCTTCCTATATGTGTACCACTACCACAAGAGGGAAACACTAGGAATAGAAACCAAGAACAGAACGCCTTCCTTCTGCCTTTACTAGTTGTCATCTAAATCTCTACATAAACTGGCTTGGGACAAGATCTGCTGTAAATGCTCTGTCCATCTGCCAGCAGGTAAGCATAAATCAGTTGGACTGAGGGTTATAAATTAATATAAACATGGACAGAGACATACATAATTCAATGTTATATAGCAGGCAGGACATATATTCGTATCTTTATTACAATTAATAAACAATATTCCGTAAAGCAGAGCTCAGCAGACCAAGGCTGGAACATCATCATATGGATGGCTAGCAAAATGGAATGTCTATCTGCACATTATTTGCCCCTTGGTTTGAAGATAATACTCTCTTGCCAATAGCAATGGCAAACCTTGCACAGCAACTAAATCCCATCTAATGGAGGTCTAGCCTCATGCATCAGAGCTGGCCATGTTAGTACAATGTATTACTTTTAATTAGACAATGCAGACTGTGGATATCCAGCAATATTAAATGGAGGCCTTGTATCTCTACACAGCCTGTATTGTCAGTAAAATAACTACAGGGAGTGCAGAATTATTAGGCAAGTTGTATTTTTGAGGATTAATTTTATTATTGAACAACAACCATGTTCTCAATGAACCCAAAAAACTCATTAATATCAAAGCTGAATATTTTTGGAAGTAGTTTTTAGTTTGTTTTTAGTTTTAGCTATGTTAGGGGGATATCTGTGTGTGCAGGTGACTATTACTGTGCATAATTATTAGGCAACTTAACAAAAAACAAATATATACCCATTTCAATTATTTATTATTACCAGTGAAACCAATATAACATCTCAACATTCACAAATATACATTTCTGACATTCAAAAACAAAACAAAAACAAATCAGTGACCAATATAGCCACCTTTCTTTGCAAGGACACTCAAAAGCCTGCCATCCATGGATTCTGTCAGTGTTTTGATCTGTTCACCATCAACATTGCGTGCAGCAGCAACCACAGCCTCCCAGACACTGTTCAGAGAGGTGTACTGTTTTCCCTCCTTGTAAATCTCACATTTGATGATGGACCACAGGTTCTCAATGGGGTTCAGATCAGGTGAACAAGGAGGCCATGTCATTAGATTTTCTTCTTTTATACCCTTTCTTGCCAGCCACGCTGTGGAGTACTTGGACGCGTGTGATGGAGCATTGTCCTGCATGAAAATCATGTTTTTCTTGAAGGATGCAGACTTCTTCCTGTACCACTGCTTGAAGAAGGTGTCTTCCAGGAACTGGCAGTAGGACTGGGAGTTGAGCTTGACTCCATCCTCAACCCGAAAAGGCCCCACAAGCTCATCTTTGATGATACCAGCCCAAACCAGTACTCCACCTCCACCTTGCTGGCGTCTGAGTCGGACTGGAGCTCTCTGCCCTTTACCAATCCAGCCACGGGCCCATCCATCTGGCCCATCAAGACTCACTCTCATTTCATCAGTCCATAAAACCTTAGAAAAATCAGTCTTGAGATATTTCTTGGCCCAGTCTTGACGTTTCAGCTTGTGTGTCTTGTTCAGTGGTGGTCGTCTTTCAGCCTTTCTTACCTTGGCCATGTCTCTGAGTATTGCACACCTTGTGCTTTTGGGCACTCCAGTGATGTTGCAGCTCTGAAATATGGCCAAACTGGTGGCAAGTGGCATCGTGGCAGCTGCACGCTTGACTTTTCTCAGTTCATGGGCAGTTATTTTTGCGCCTTGGTTTTTCCACACGCTTCTTGCGACCCTGTTGACTATTTTGAATGAAACGCTTGATTGTTCGATGATCACGCTTCAGAAGCTTTGCAATTTTAAGAGTGCTGCATCCCTCTGCAAGATATCTCACTATTTTTTGACTTTTCTGAGCCTGTCAAGTCCTTCTTTTGACCCATTTTGCCAAAGGAAAGGAAGTTGCCTAATAATTATGCACACCTGATATAGGGTGTTGATGTCATTAGACCACACCCCTTCTCATTACAGAGATGCACATCACCTAATATGCTTAATTGGTAGTAGGCTTTCGAGCCTATACAGCTTGGAGTAAGACAACATGCATAAAGAGGATGATGTGGTCAAAATACTCATTTGCCTAATAATTCTGCACTCCCTGTAGTTCTCGATGAACAATAACTTACCTTCAGATTACCTTGACGTAAAACGTGCTCTTTTCATGTCACCTGCAACCTGTGTAATAAGGAGTCTGGAGGAAAGCAGGAAATCTTGGCTCTTACTGGATCAGCCTTGTATGAAACATCTGAAATAGGGTTTGTTGGATTTTTTCCAGTTTTTTAATTTTAGTGGTATTTTTATCGTAGCATAGCAGGTTAGTGCAAGCCAGACAAATAAACGCACAATCGACTACATTTCATTACATTAGCTTGCATGGAAGCTCATCTTTTACGCAACTTGTAAATTTTGGTGATGACATTGCGTGTTGTGTATTTTCAGTATGTTATGTAATTTCTAGAGATTAAATATAAGTGAAGATTTGGGTATTTTAATATGTCACAAATTGAACTTCTGTTTTACTGGTACAAGTATGTATATGGTTACTGTATACCTACTCTACCATTTCATTACTGTTTACTTATAAATATAGAAAACAGAATTTGGTTAAATATCTTTCTTTTTTGCAGTAGTTTATTTTTGGCTGTAATAATTTATTGAATGATGTAGAGATAGGCGCTTACTATCGGTAAACATAGCAGCAATTCACCAACAATGAGTTCCCTCCCTCTTATAAACCAGAATAAATAAAGGAGGTGAACAGTGCTAAAAATATATAACAATATACATATGAAGGAAGGACCAACTTCTAGTTTGTATATCTTAAAGAGAAAACAAGAGACAAATAATGGTGCAATACAGTTAATAGATGTAAAAAAATGGTAATGTAAGTCAAAGGAACACTCAAACTTTATAAAGCTATAAAAGCTCTATATTAGTAGGCCTGGACGGAATAATCCCCATCTATGGATATAACATGGAAGTCAGCAGAGCTTATTTTTAAGTGGATGTGGACATCATATAGAAATAGAAACAGAAAAAATTCCAGTGGTATGGTATGTAGTATGGAAATAATTTTTTAAAAGGATGTTATCCTACTTACATAACCAAGAGCAAGAACCTGCTTTTCTATGAAGAACTTTAGGTAGAACAATCCCCACCTGATGATGTATGCAGGAACCGGATAAGCAGCAGGCACTGGGTATAGGTAAGTACTCAAAAGACTTGTAAAATATAAAAAAAGTACTTTTTTGTAAAAGATAAAACTAAAATGCTATGAGTGCAGCACACTATTAGAATAAAGTAAAACAAACAAGTCTTATTGCAGAGTAAGTCCTCACTCGACGCATTTCGCCAAAGCTTTTTCAAAAGTGGATGTAATCATTTATTACCAGTGTGTCTATTGTTCTGCATTAATGGTGAAATTTGGGTTTTCAGTTTTTTGCATTTAACGCTTGATTGACACATAGTATGCCTAGTACGAATACATCACTCCACAACAAAATATTTGCACGTAATGTCTATTAATTAATCATCTGAGGCTCAGGACTTCAGAAACCTGTATTATGTTAAATTAAGCTCCTCAGTCAGGATATAATGAGGTGCAACAGTATTTTGTGGGTACCCACATCGACTGATACCTGCGTGCATGCATTCACTGCATGGACAGAGTCTTTAATTTGTAATAAGGGCCATGAGCTCCGGGCAGGAGAGCAGACTAACCCCTTTAGCAATACCTATTGCTTGCAGCTCCACTGGTAAAATAAATATTTAAAATTTTGTTCAGGAAATTTGTTTAACAAGTCTGTCTCTCTAAACAGCCACAATACATGTATATATGTGAAATGGTGTTTGTCTTTACATTTATAGGCTTTAAACACTGAGTATTGAATATAGTTATTTACTGTAGCACACAATCTATATAACGTACACACAGTATGATTAATGGAAGTGCAGGAGTGCTGCATGCAAGTGCGTTTCTGTACACAGACACCTTTCTCTTTCTTTCCTTACATCTTTTTTGTGCAAGCCAGCCTTTTCTGTACAAATTTATTAAGCACCCCCTTTCCACATTTAGAAGAGTTATGGCTCCTTAGATAGTCATGGCACAAACAGCACAAAAGGGAAGCAACACAGTGAGCAGTTCTGAATATCAAACCCAGTATAAATTCTCTTTTACCTAACTCATCGCTTGGGGGTGGGTGGCACTCTCTGGGACTGGCTTCTCGCATCTGTGTTACTTCATTTGAAGTAAGAAGATTGACACACTGTATATCATAGGACAGCATTGAGTGACACACACTGTATATCATAGGACAGCATTGAGTGATACACACTGTATATCATAGGACAGCACTGAGTGATATATGCTGTATATCACAGGACAGCACTGAGTGATATATGCTGTATATCATAGGACAGTACTGAGTGATACACTGTATATTATAGGACAGCACTGAGTGATACACTGTATATTATAGGACAGCACTGAGTGATATACGCTGTATATCATAGGACAGCACTGAGTGATACACACTGTATATCATAGGACAGCACTGAGTGGTACACCCTGTATATCATAGGACAGCACTGAGTGACACACTGTATATCATAGGACAGCACTGAGTGATATATGCTGTATATCATAGGACAGCACTGAGTGACACACTGAATATCATAGGACAGCACTGAGTGATACATTGTATATTATAGGACAGCACTGAGTGATATACTCTGTATAACATAGGACAGCACTGAGTGATATATGCTGTATATCATAGGACAGCACTGAGTGATACACACTGAATATCATAGGACGGCACTGAGTTATACACACTGTATATCATAGGACAGCACTGAGCAATACACTGTATATCATAGGACAGCACTGAGTGATATACGTTGTATATCATAGGACAGCACTGAGTGATACACTGCATATTATAGGACAGCACTGAGTGATATACACTGTATATCACAGGACAGCACTGAGTGATATACTCTGTATATCATAGGACAGCACTGAGTGATACACATTGTATATCATAGGACAGCACTGAGTGATACACTGTATATTATAGGACAGCACTGAGTTATACACACTGTATATCATAGGACAGCACTGAGCAATACACTGTATATCATAGGACAGCACTGAGTGATATACGTTGTATATCATAGGACAGCACTGAGTGATATACGTTGTATATCATAGAACAGCACTGAGTGATACACTGTATATTATAGGACAGCACTGAGTGATACACGCTGTATATCATAGGACAGCACTGAGTGATACACTGTATATTATAGGACAGCACTGAGTGATATACACTGTATATCACAGGACATCACTGAGTGATATACGCTGTATATCATAGGACAGCACTGAGTGATATACGCTGTATATAATAGGACCGCACTGAGTGATACACACTGTATATCATAGGACAGCACTGAGTGATACACACTGTATATCATAGGACAGCACTGAGTGATACACACTGTATATCATAGGACAGCACTGAGTGATACACTGTATATAATAGGACCGCACTAAGTGATACACACTGTATATCATAGGACAGCACTGAGTGACACACACTGTATATCATAGGACAGCACTGAGTGATACACACTGTATATCATAGGACAGAACTGAGTGATACGCACTGTATATCATAGGACAGCACTGAGTGATACACTGTATATAATAGGACCGCACTGAGTGATACACACTGTATATCACAGGACAGCACTGAGTGATACACACTGTATATCATAGGACAGCACTGAGTGATACACTGTATATAATAGGACCGCACTGAGTGATACACACTGTATATCATAGGACCGCACTGAGTGATACACACTGTATATCACAGGACAGCACTGAGAAATACACGCTGTATATGCATGCATTTACACAACTGCATGCACTCACTATGCTCACAGGTTCAAACACAATACAATACAATACCTAGCTTGTCAAATTTCAATATATGTTTTTAAATGACCAATTAATGCAGAGCACGACAAATCCCAGGCGCCATGGCGACTAGAAATTTTGCCCTGCACAACACCTGTAAAAAAAAAACAATTCACAACCAAAATACAGTTTGTGTTATTAGGTGCCATGCAGTAAAAAACATAAATTTTGTGCAAAATCTTTATGATCAATACCTTCACAAGCGTCTTATTTTGAAAAGATTCTTTAAAGTGCTTAGTGAACAAATTTTGTGCAAAAAAAGTGCAAAAAAAGTGCAATACAGTATGTCAACCGTGCTAACAGTAAAAATATTACAGTTAGTATTTTAATCAATAGAAAAATACTTGGCAGCGATTTGGCTTTTCTGGATGAAATATACCTCAGAGAGAAAATATAAAAAGAAATTACAATAGTGAAGACTGTTTATACAAAAGACAAAGAAAACAAGTATTTTTCCACTAGATCCCTTTGGACTGCCACTCACATTGCTTAGATCCTATATGCCTGGCTCTAGCTTGTATGCCTTGGAGCCTCTTTTGGGTGGACTCCTTCCCTCTTGTCTTTGGTGGTCTTTTACCTCCAAGGACAAAAAATATACAACAAAATCTAGTGCAGTATGTTTAAACAGTATAACAGTATGAATACATACAAATGAGCCACTCACGTGTTCCAGAGCCTTTCAAAACGCTCTATTTGAATTGCAGTGCGCCTAATTCCAAAGTAAATAAGTCTCCACACATCCAAGTATGAATAAATGATATTTTTTTTTTGTCAATCTCTTTTTATTGAAATTGTTTTTTTTATCGTACCCATGCGGGTCTTGAAACACAATAAACATACAGTACACTTATTCATATATTGCAATATAAGGTGAACAATAGTTTGTGAACATTAGTTAGTCACAGAAGGTGTGGACCAGCATTGGTACATTATCAGGAGTGTGTGAACTGCTCCGGGAGAAAGGCTGTATGGTAGGGATGGGCTTAAATGCAACCCTGTTGGGTTTTAGAGTTATGGCCTTCTTCTAAATGAACCCCTAGTCCGGGAGGACCTCGGGGGAAGGGGGAGGGGGGGTACTGGATATGGAGCGGCCGCTCTCTTTTTTTTTTGGATGGGGGAACAAGTAAACTGGGTATGGCTCAAGGCTAACTGATCATAAACATCACGTCTTTAGCTGAACAGTGCGTGTCTTGGTTGTTGATACCTCTGCGGCTCTTGGGAGAGTCAGGACTCCGGTGTGGATCATTGGTTGGTGTCTTGCGTGGGTGCTGGAAGGCCCAGTGCCTGACAGAATGCAGGGAACTCTGTAAGTGTGGAGAGTTTATAGACAGTTCCTTTATGTGTGACCACCAGGAATCTGGGAGATCTCCAGTGGTATTCTATTCCCGCTTCTCTGAGGGTGCTGGTGACTTGGTTCAGTGATCTTCGTCATTGAAGCGTGGATCTGGTGAGGTCTTGGTAAATGGTGAGCTGTGCGCCCTCAAAGTTTAGGGGCGTCTTACCCCGAAGAGCCGTCATCAGGACTCTTTTGTCTTGGGAAGTGGCACAGCGTACAATCACATCTCGGACCATGTTTGGGGCTGTTCTGCCTGAGGGTGGTAGGCGGTACATCCCGTCTGTGTTAAATTTTTTAGCATGCGTTGGCGGCAGGATGGCGGCTACAAGGCGCCTCAAATAGTGAGGCAATTCATCTGATGTGAAGACGTCTGGCACTCCCCTGATCTTAATGTGGTTGCGTCTTGTCCTGTCATCGAGGGCAATATAGTGGAGAGAAAGTGCTTGTTGTTGGGCCTGTAGGGCCAGTACAGAGTCCTGTAATGTTGCTAATCCCAGCTTGATGCCAGAGACATCCTTCTCCGCGGACTGCACCCTGTCAGTGATAGCCTGCACATCTGTTTTAATGGCTGCTATGCTGGTTGCCAATAGGTTTTTGATTTCCCCAATTAGGTGTTGAAAGTCCCGCTGGGTGACTGGGGCAGACCCATCTGGAATCCCCATGGACGTTTGTGGCCTTTCTGGGGATAGGTCAGGCAGTATAGGGTCTTTTGGTACCTGTATGGGGTCATGTTCCGCTGTTCCCGCCATTTTGGCCGGCGGCCGTTGTTGTTGCAGCATGGTACCAATGTCCCTGGACCCTGATGGCGTCTCCGGTGGAGGTTTTTGGGACCGGCGGCCCATTGCTGCCTGGGTATTTAAGAGTGCTGTGGGGAGGTCTTCCACTTCTGGGTCCCCGGGTTGTTCAAGTCTGCCCAGGAGCGCCGACCAGTCGAGGGCTGCTGCGGGCTTGTAGGCCGCGGGTCTGCGCTTTCGTCGGTTCACCCGTGCCGGATACACAAACGGCATGGGGGGCTGCTGGGCTGTGTACAAATGGTGCCCCTGGTCAGGAGTGGGTCAGTTGAGGGTTTTAAGCCTCAAACAGCAGGCTTTGATGCGGGTTTTGGTCCGGAGCTGTGCTGTGTTGCGTCCGCTCCAGCTCGTGGTCAGGCTCCGCCCCGAATAAATTATATTTTATTGAATCCAATGATTAAAAAAAAGAATATTATAAAAAATAGCATATATACTAATAAATAAAAAAATCACAGGTACAATATGAATGATAAAAACGCATTTCACCTTGTCAAGGCTTCCTCAGTTTATCTGGAATCCATGTGTATAATGTCCTTTTCATATCGCCCATATGGACCTCATTTCCGATTTGGTTTCCTTTTGCTGTCCTTTATGAGGGTAATGTGTTCCAAGCCTCTCTTTCATGTTTAAATTCAGCTGCAATGTTATTTCCGGTTTCGCCACAACGTCACTTCCAATCAGCGTCAATTTCCTTGAGTTCCAAGATTATGCGACGGCCATTTTATTCGTTCCACCAAGCGATGTCGCTGGCCATATTTCGTATTCCTCCTGGTGATGTTGGCGGCAATATTTTGGCTTTAAACTCTAACTAAAAGTCTTGGAAATGCGTTCCACTGTGGAATGCATTCCGCGGCCGCCATTTTGGGCTGGATAAGAACCTTCAAAAGTCTAAATTTGTAAAAGGTGGAGGAAAGAGAAAAGAAAGGAAAAAGTACAGAATAAGGGAATGGAAGAAATACTCAACTGATACCAGGGGAAGGGGAATAAAGTTAACTTATAGGAATATACTGTTTATTAGATATACATCAATCTAAAAATTCATTAAAAAATGAAATCAGAAATGAGCCAAAAGGGAACCATAGAATTTAAGTTAAAAATCCACCCCATCTCTTTCTTCCTGTAATACTTATTTTGTAATATTTCTTTAATTGGAACTCAACTGCAGCATTTCTTGGTTGCAACAACAATAAGGTTCACCTCCTTTTATATTGGTATGAAACTATGGTCACTGTACCTTTAAATATCCATGTAGGTAAAATTAGGCTTTGTAGCAATCCCTTATGAGTAAGAGGAATAATTAGACAAAGTGACACTTTAGTGAGTTTTAGATACTGTGTAATATAAATAATAGTAATTGACTTGTTTGGTAAAAGTATTACTTAACTTAAAGGCAGTTCTGGCACTGGAAGGGTTAATTCACCCAATGAAGGAGAAATTAGAAGTCCGTTTCAACAAGCTGAGAACTAGGAGTGGAGAGTGGGGAAGTCCGTTTTAACAAGCCGAGGTCTGGGAGTGGAGAAGGTAGAATTCAGAGTTACAAGCCGAGGTCTAGGAGTGGAGAAGGTAGAAATCCGTTTACAAGCCGAGGTCGAGAAGTGGAGAAGGTAGAAATCCGTTTACAAGCCGAGGTCGAGAAGTGGAGAAGGTAGAAATCCGTTTACTAGCCGAGGTATAGAAGTGGAGCAGGTAGGATCAGAAGTAGAGCAGCTGATCTTCATGCAGCACCTGTGCGAATAATCCAGCCCTTTGAATCTGGCGCGGTCCTCCTAAGTATCGTGGAGGGACCGCGTCAGAGAAAGGGGCGGGGCTGAGCGCCGTGAACCCGGAAGTGGGTTCCGGCGATAAATTACATGCCATGCTATACCTGACAGTACCCCCTTCCCATGGGGCATCCTCTGGGTGCACTATTTCGGTTTGGAGGGATAGCGTTTGTGAAAGGCAGTAACTAACCTCCTAGCATGTACATTAGATGAATCTTCCCAAGTGTCTTCATCAACTCCATAACCTTTCCATCTGATAAGGTATTGTAAGGAGCCACGGTGGACACGAGAATCCAAAATTTTGTGAATTTCATATTCTTCTTCACCTTGGACAATGATAGGTTCAGGAGTTGTTACTATTTCCCTATAAAAAGGATCAGGGATGTGTGGTTTAAGTAAGGAGACATGGAATACTGGATGAAGTTTAAAACTTGGAGGAAGTTTTAGTTTAACAACGTTATCATTAATGATAGTAATTACTTGAAAGGGACCAAGAAAAGAGAGCTCAATTTCTTTGAAGGACGGCTTGTGGTAATATTCCTTGAAGAGAGCCAGACAAGATCCCCTACCTTGTAAGGAGGGGGAATTCTTCTATTATTGTCAAAAAACTTTTTCTGGTTATTTTGGGCGAGTTGAAGATTCTCCCTTAATTTGAATAGAGAAGACAAATTTTCATTTTTTGATGTAACAGTAGGATTGGATGAAGTAATGGTTTGGATGGGGAATGAAGACGGATGAAAACCATAGTTGGAGAAGAAAGGAGTCATTTTCGTACTAGAATGAATGGTATTATTGTAAGAAAATTCGGCCATAGGTAACCATGTGGTCCAGTCATCTTGGAGGTATGAACAATAACATCGAAGATATTGTTCCAAACATTGGTTAACCCTTTCTGTTTGCCCATTAGTTTGGGGATGATAAGCGGAAGAGAGTTTGCGTTGAATTTGAAGGGAGAGACACATCTCTTTCCAGAATTTGGAGGTAAATTGTGTCCCCCTATCAGAAATAATTTCTTCAGGAAGACCATGAAGTTTCACAATATTGTCAATAAAGACCTTGGACAATTCTACAGAGGAGGGTAATTTTTTTAAAGAAATGAAATGGGACATTTTTGTGAAGCGATCCACAACGACAAGAATAGTGGTGAAATGTTGAGAAGGTGGAAGATCAACGATAAAATCCATAGAAATGGATTGCCAAGGTTTTTCTGGAATAGGTAAGTTAAGTAGTAATCCAAAAGGTTGATTATGTTCTGGTTTAGACCTTTGACAGATAGGACATGTTTTGACATATAATGCAATGGTTCTATCCTGGCGAGGCCACCAATAATATCGTGAAGTTAGTTCAAGTGTTTTCTTTATTCCAGGATGTCCAGCTAGGGGGGAATCATGAACCATCTTAAGTAATTTATTCCTAAGAATGGGAGGAATATAAATTCTATTTTTAAAATAAAATAGACCATCCTTTTTTGTTAGTATAGGTGTTTTGGGAAGTTCAAGATCCTTCTGATTCAAATTCTTTATGTCATCATGAAGAGAAGAGAGGATTCCTATTATTTTGGTAGAAGGATAATCATCAGTAGTAGTTTTAGAAGGAATTCGAGAAAGAGCGTCAGCCTTTTTATTTCTATTTCCAGGTCTGTATATTAATTGGAAGTTAAATCGGTTAAAGAATAGGTTCCATCTAACTTGTCTAGCTGTAAGGGTTTTGTTAGTATAGAGATATTCAAGATTTTTATGGTCAGTATAAACTATTATAGGTTGTTTTGTATCTTCCAGAAGATGACGCCAATTTTCGAAGGCAGCTTTAACACTTAATAATTCTTTTTCACCAATAGGATAATTTTTTTCAGCAGAGCTCAAGGATCTTGAAAAAAAGGCAACTGGATGAAGTGGATCTTGTGGAGTCTTTTGTTGAGAAAGAACTGCTCCGATGGCTGCATCTGATGCATCAACTTCAAGAACATATAGGAATGTTGGATTAGGTAGTTGTAGAATAGGTGCAGTTGTAAATCTTTTTTTTAATTCGTCGAAGGCTGTTTGAGCATCTTTATTCCAATTAAAAGGACGTTTACTACTGTTGAGGAGGTTAAGAGGATGTGATACATCCGAATAGTTTCTAATAAATTTTCTATAGAAGTTTGCAAATCCAAGAAAACGTTGTAATTCTTTTGTAGTAGTAGGAGCAGGCCAATCAATAATACATTTGATTTTGGAATTATCCATCTTCAAAGAATGAGGTGAAATAATGTATCCTAGAAAAGAGAATTCAGTAACCTCAAAAAGGCATTTTTCTGGTTTAGCGTATAATTTATGAGTTCTCAGTCTAGATAGAACCCATCTAACATGTTTCCTATGTTCATCCAAATTGTTAGAATATATTAAGATATCATCTAAGTAGATAATAACACATACATCCAGAAGATCTCTAAAGATATCATTGATAAAATGTTGAAACGTTGCAGGGGCATTACAGAGCCCGAAAGGCATCACTAGATATTCGTAGAGACCATATCTTGTCCGGAAGGCGGTTTTCCATTCATCATCCTGTTTTATTCTAATGAGGTTATATGCGCCTCGAAGGTCGAGTTTAGTGAATATAGTTGCAGTTCTTAACCTTTCAATTAATTCATTTATTAGTGGAAGAGGATAACGATTTTTAATAGTTATTTTATTTAAGGCTCTGTAATCTATAATAGGACGGATGGTTTGGTCTTTATTCTTCACAAAGAAAATACTAGAAGCAGCAGGAGAGGTCGAGGGTCTGATGAACCCTTTGCGTAAATTTTCATTAAGATATTCTTTTAAAATTTCTAACTCCTTTTCAGAGAGTGGATAAATATGACCATAAGGAATAGGAGCTCCGGGTATGAGATCTATTGGGCAATCATATACCCGATGAGGAGGAAGTGTTTCCGCTTCTTTTTTACAAAAGACATCTGCAAAATCGGAGTAGAATGGAGGTATAACTGGTTCTACAGTAGTTTGGAGAATAGGAATGTGTTGTAAGCACGTTTTTTTACAGAAATCAGAAGCAAAGGAGATGGAGAAGGGAGACCACTTAATTAAAGGATCATGGTTTTTTAACCAATTAATTCCTAGAATGACGGGATAAAGTGGAGATTTAATAATATCAAATGTAATGAATTCGAAATGTACGTTGTTGGTAATCATTCTTAGAGGGATTGTTTCATCTTTGATGGGTCCTGAGGATATAAATGAACCGTCAATAACTCTGATTGGAATAAAATTGGTTTTTTGAACACAAGGAATTTTATTTTTTGAAACAAAAGAAAAATCAAGAAAAGTTCCATTAGCACCAGAATCAATGATGGCCTCAGTCACGATTCTTTTTGTATCCCACTGTAATATGAGAGATATAGAAAAATAAGTAGATGCTTTTCTTTTTTGAAAAACGTTCAATATAGAGGTAGATGAATGAAGCTTACCACCTTTTGAATGTTTCAGTAGAGGACATTCGGAAATTAGATGTTCATTCGAAGCACAATACATACATAAGTTTAGTTGTCTCCTTCTTATTCTTTCTTCAGAAGTAAGAGGACTTTTTATTATACCTACTTCCATAGGTTCAGTTTGTGGAGGAATTTTTTCAGGTAGTTTTAGAGTAGTGAAAGGTTTTCTCCAGGTAGAATTAGTAAGAACCCTTTCAGCTTTTCTTTCTCTTAGACGTCTATCAATACTGATAGACAGTTGAATCAATGCATTTAAGGTAGGAGGAAGTTCTGTACGAGAGAGTTCATCTTTCACAGCTTCAGATAATCCGAGACGGAATTGATTGCGTAAAGTAATGTCATTCCATTGGGTTTCTGTAGCCCATCTTTTGAATTCTGCAATATAATCTTCAACAGGTCTATTCTTTTGGTGTAATGTTCTGATGGTTAAATCAGCAGTAGTTTGTTTAAAAGGATCTTCATATAATAAAGACATAGCTTCAAAGAACTCATCCAATGAATCCAATATGGGATCATCATTTTCCAAAAAGGAATGGGCCCATGCCATAGGTTCACCTCTTAAAAAAGAGATCACTGAACAGACTTTGGATCTTTCGGTGGGATAAGATCTAGGTTTTAAAGCAATTAGTAGTTTGCAAGAATTCAAAAACTCTCTGTACTTTGTTCTATCTCCATGAAATTTTTCTGGATTACAGACAGCAGGATCACCAGCCGATTGAAGAGCGGCATGAGGAAGATGACCTTGAATGTCTCTAACATAGGTTAATATTCTCTCATTTGTAATTTGCAGTTCCTGTAACCCTTGAGCAATCGTATCCACTCTATTGGTTAGGGCAGAAACTTGAGAGTTAATATCTGCTGGTTCCATTGAAGAGGCTGAATTATTCTGTAATACTTATTTTGTAATATTTCTTTAATTGGAACTCAACTGCAGCATTTCTTGGTTGCAACAACAATAAGGTTCACCTCCTTTTATATTGGTATGAAACTATGGTCACTGTACCTTTAAATATCCATGTAGGTAAAATTAGGCTTTGTAGCAATCCCTTATGAGTAAGAGGAATAATTAGACAAAGTGACACTTTAGTGAGTTTTAGATACTGTGTAATATAAATAATAGTAATTGACTTGTTTGGTAAAAGTATTACTTAACTTAAAGGCAGTTCTGGCACTGGAAGGGTTAATTCACCCAATGAAGGAGAAATTAGAAGTCCGTTTCAACAAGCTGAGAACTAGGAGTGGAGAGTGGGGAAGTCCGTTTTAACAAGCCGAGGTCTGGGAGTGGAGAAGGTAGAATTCAGAGTTACAAGCCGAGGTCTAGGAGTGGAGAAGGTAGAAATCCGTTTACAAGCCGAGGTCGAGAAGTGGAGAAGGTAGAAATCCGTTTACTAGCCGAGGTATAGAAGTGGAGCAGGTAGGATCAGAAGTAGAGCAGCTGATCTTCATGCAGCACCTGTGCGAATAATTCAGCCCTTTGAATCTGGCGTGGTCCTCCTAAGTATCGTGGAGGGACCGCGTCAGAGAAAGGGGCGGGGCTGAGCGCCGTGAACCCGGAAGTGGGTTCCGGCGATAAATTACATGCCATGCTATACCTGACACTTCCCAATCTTTTTATTAAAATCCCCTCCTCTCCAATCACCTGAAACTTGTTCAATTACAAGGAATTGGAGATTGTGAGTGTGACGAAGTGCCCTTCGCCACTTGGTGCCTGCGTCCCTGGCTACAGCAGGATGGAATCGGCTAGTTTTCGGACTGCGTTCCATGATGAGGAGGAGGAGGCGGCTGCGGACTACAGTAATGCACACAGAAAGGAACTCTGGTATGATGCCCTGGAAGATGCCCAATGGCGGCGAGGTGAGAGTCTCCCCAGTGATGACCAGCGGCTACAGAAGCGTGTGGCGATGCGGATGTATCTAATGGGAGAGCAGCCCCTGGATGAGTGGGTGACAAGACTAGAGACCCTGGTATGGCGAGAGATCTGGCTAGACAACGCATACCAGGCCCTCTGGTGGCATACCGTTCGACTTACCCCCTGGACAGCCGAGCACGACTTACCGGAGGGGGATGATTATGATGGCCCGGGTTTATTATAGGGTGCCTTGGAGGACGACATTGATCTTGGCAGCACGGAGGGGTCTAGGTTTTGGGACATCTACGACTACCGGATGGGCATGTATGTCTGGGTTGACGAATGCGAGGTGAGCAAAGACATGACCCACCTGGTAACAAGGGAGTGGGAGCTGGAGCAGGACTATCAACACCTGCTCAGCTTCGTGCAGCCCCAACCTACCCGACAAGCAGAACCAGACCTCATTGACTGGTCCTGGGATGACCTCCAGATGGCAGGTAGAGATGGGACCGAGGTCTCTCTACCGGCCCTACAGGGAGCCGAAGGTGTCGTCCTTCCTCCCCAGCGACAGTGCGAGTTACAGGGAGCCGAAGGTGTCGTCCTTCCTCCCCAGCGGCAGTGTGAGTTCCAGGGAGCCGAAGGTGTCATCCTTCCTCCCCAGCGGCAGTGTGAGCTCCAGGGAGCCGAAGGTGTCGCCCTTCCTCCCCAGCGACAGTGTGAATTCCAGGGGGCCAAAGGTGTTGTCATTCCCCCCCAGCACTAGTGTGTCCTACAGGGGGCAGAGAAAGTTGATCTCTCTCCCCAGCAGCAGGACAATGTTACGGGAGTGGAGACAGTCGGTCTCCCTCCCCAGCGGCAGCTTACCCTACCAAGGGGAGAAACCAATCTTCTAGATGGCGCAGATGGGACCGTGGTCTCTGTGCCTGACCCACAGGGATGTTGGACATCCAGATCCCCAACTACTCTCACAGGGACAACAGGAGGAGGGGGTAAGTATGATTTCCCCTCCCCAGCTAACTCTTAACTTGGCTCCAGGGTTAACAGAGGAGATGTAAACCCCCACTGACCCCAACATTCCCCTGGCTACTGAGCTGGACTATGTCCCAAGCCCCCCAGCGGAAGAGCTGGCAGCTGGGCAGAGTGCAGTCGGCCTCTGCCCTCCCTTTGTCCCTTGTCCAGAGCCTGATGTCCTGCGGGCTATACCAGCAGAAGAGCTGGCATCAGGGCAGACCGCCGCTGGCCTCTGCCCTACCGATCCCCTTGTCACAGGACTGGCCTGCACCCCCCTCCTCCCAGCAGAAGCGCTGGCACCCTCAAGTCCCCACAGCGTGTTGCCCCATCACCCCAGAGGAATACCCAGGTGTAGTCACTGTTTGCTGTGGGTGGGCTACTCTGGCACTTGCTTATGGTCAGTGGGTGAATCGACTAATTTAGGCACTGACCGACAGAAAGTCAGGTGCCTGGTTAGTCTTCCCCCCGAAGGGGAGATATGTGACGAAGTGCCCTTCGCCACTTGGTCCTGGAGAGGCCTGCTTGCCAGCCTCCTCCCCTGTGACTATGACTCTTTCATGTATTTGGCTTTAAAGCCCCTGGTCTACCTTCAGACAGACTATTTATGTAGGCTGCTTTATTTATCTTATGTTTTAGTCACCCTGTACCCATTATAGGTGCAGGGTGTGTGTAATGTAATTGTTTATAGTGGGTGTGTGTGTAATGTGAAATGTATTGCCTGCTCTCCTGTACTGCTGAGGTTTGCTACCAACTAGGTGGGTTTGGCTATGGAACTTGTCTAGTGCCCTCTGTTGGTAGCAACAGCAATATGCACTACCTGAATTGCAAGACTGGTTCATTTGCATATTCGGGTAGATTTGCATATTGCTAATTCTGCAGGCAGGTGAGATATTTACTGTTAAATATTGTCTCCCCCACCCCTTTAAAAATGTGCCATTGTGTTGTGATAAGTCACTGTGTATTGCCTGCTATGGTTTGACTGTTTGTGATTTTATTGAGGTTTCACAACAATGTTATTGTGGTGACCCTATGGGCTGGTCCCAAGGGAAATAAAGGTTTAGACAGTTCTTCTTGATCCCTCTAAACGTAGCCTTGTCTCGTTATTGGAGGGAGCTGTTATAATCACACTGGGAATTGCTATTCTCTGCATACTACCCTGAGCTTGAATCACTTAGCTCTTTTAAGAGCTTGTTCCTGACACGCTCTCCTTGGAGGAGAGGTCTTCACCACACCGTCCTGGATGCTGGAGGTTCATACAGGGTGGAAGGAAGAGGTCTTTCCCACATGGTCCTGGAGGACAGAAGCTGATCCGGGGTGGAAGGAAGACGGCGAGACTCCAGTCAAGCTACAGCGGTTGCGGAGTCTGCGGTGGTTGTGGTGTCTCCTCAGTGCTTGGAGTCCTCAGGAAGCGGTAGGAGCATCCTTCAACGGAGGTACTGTCACGGTTCTCACCTGATAGACAGACGGCAAGACGTGGTCGCTCTTGGAGTTCCCAACAGGGGACTTGAACCGGGGATCTTCTCAGTCCTGGTCCTGCTTTCTACCTCTGAGCCACAGCAGCTATTTACAGTGAAGACTGATTCCAATCCTGTTCATCCTGACATGGCTACTACTCTGGGGGCTGCACCTTGACTTGGCTGTGTTTCACCTGACTCTGATCAGTCATCAGCAGGGTATATAAACCCAGCCTCGCCCTGTGCTCAGTGTCAAGTCCTTGATCCTGTTTGTTCCAGTGTTTCTGTTTCATCGCTTCGCATTATTGACCCCGGCTTCCTGACTCGTTTATTCTGACTTCTGGCATCCCTTGACTTCGGCTACTCCTCGTTGTTCCTGTCCTCTGGCATCCTTTGACCTCGGCTATCCCTCGACCATCCTGCTGGTTCAGTCCTTGCCTGTCCTGCGTATTGGTACTGCATCCTGCACAGCCCCCGTGCACAGACCCACAGGCCAGGTGAATTCTTACCTGACCACCTCGGCCTGTGGCTATCTGCAAGGGTGAGCATCATATCTGCGCTACAGACTCCCAACTCAGGTAAGACCCTGACATAAGGACTTGACCATTATGGAGTCCGCAGAGATGTGCTCACCCTCGACCCAGCGTGTGTCCAGCCTGGCCCAGACTGTTTCGGAGCTGCAGCAAGAAATTTTATTCCTTAAAGGCGCAGTACATCCAGCCCCGAACCAGCTTTTCCTGAACCGTTTGTCATCATGCCCGACCGATTTGATGGTAGCCGCACATCCTATCAGTCTTTCAAGATGGATTGTGAGGTGTTGTTTTCTTTAAAGCCTCGAACATATGCCACAGAATTCATCAGGGTCAGAGCGGCTATCAACCTGTTGTCTGGACGCATCAAAGTTTGGGCTCACCAAATGTTGCAGACGAAGAGTCCTGTCCTGGTCAGCTGGGAATCCTTTAGTACTGCTATGGACTCACAATGTAAGACCACTGTGGCCAAGTCAGCTCCACGTACTAAAAAATCTCAGACTCTTCCTAACCAAGAAACCGAGTACCACCACTACGCCCCAGAAATGCCTCCTTATGTTCCAGCTCCCAGGAAAACTCCAGAGGTATTCGGTGTTCCACTTGACCCTGTGGAACCTATGCAATTAGGACTCGTCCACTGCAAAGTGACACCTAAGGAAAAAGACCGAAGGAGAAGCTATGGCCTATGTTATTACTGTGGAGAAAAAGGGCACTTCATCACGCTTTGTCCTGTTCGCCCTCCTAGACCTCCAGCTCTCCGACTTGGTACTAGTTTCCTTCGCCCTGTGTACACCGCATACCAGCCTAAAAAGCCGAATAGAAGCCGTTGTGCTTGCACATGCTTGGCTTCCGCGAGAAAACCTCCATCCCCTGCTCCAGAGCCTCCTGCATCTACTCCCGAAGTTGCTTCCTGTGATACCACCACTACTTCCTGCCCGCCCGAAGAGGTTTTACCTGTGGATTGTGCCGTTACTTCTAATGGCACTATAGTCCGTAAAGAAGACCTTGATATGTTCGAAAAAGCATTGTTAGCTGCGAACACTGCTCCTGCCAAAGTTTTGGAAGTGCTTGCCACCTGTACCCGGAACCTAAAAGACCTGGACAATTCTCCAGCCGTACCAGAAGCTGGTACTGCGGACTCCCAAGCTGTAAAGGGAATCCTTGCTGGGGAGTTTGACTATGGGGACTCACTGGATTCAGATAGTGACCCTGGAGAGGTGTACTATGCTGACAATGAACCCATTCACGCCCGGAGGTCGTTTTTAAAGGGGGGGGTACTGTCACGGTTCTCACCTGATAGACAGACGGCAAGACGTGGTCGCTCTTGGAGTTCCCAACAGGGGACTTGAACCGGGGATCTTCTCAGTCCTGGTCCTGCTTTCTACCTCTGAGCCACAGCAGCTATTTACAGTGAAGACTGATTCCAATCCTGTTCATCCTGACATGGCTACTACTCTGGGGGCTGCACCTTGACTTGGCTGTGTTTCACCTGACTCTGATCAGTCATCAGCAGGGTATATAAACCCAGCCTCGCCCTGTGCTCAGTGTCAAGTCCTTGATCCTGTTTGTTCCAGTGTTTCTGTTTCATCGCTTCGCATTATTGACCCCGGCTTCCTGACTCGTTTATTCTGACTTCTGGCATCCCTTGACTTCGGCTACTCCTCGTTGTTCCTGTCCTCTGGCATCCTTTGACCTCGGCTATCCCTCGACCATCCTGCTGGTTCAGTCCTTGCCTGTCCTGCGTATTGGTACTGCATCCTGCACAGCCCCCGTGCACAGACCCACAGGCCAGGTGAATTCTTACCTGACCACCTCGGCCTGTGGCTATCTGCAAGGGTGAGCATCATATCTGCGCTACAGACTCCCAACTCAGGTAAGACCCTGACAGGTACCCAGTCGGGGTGCCAGGTGATCCGTTACAGTGAGGATTCCTATTATGTAATTCTTTAAAATGCAGGGGAACACTGTGTTTCTCCTGTCCATTTTTGATATTTCATATGTGCTCTTCCCACCTAATATGGGCTGGTGTTGTTGTTCTCCCCACATAATACAGACCGCATTTACAGATAAGCAAATACAGTGGTACCTCGGTTTACAAACGCCTCGGTTAACATAATTTTCGGTTTACAATTGAAAATCCATTGAAAATAATACCTTGGTTTATGAATTTTTTCGCAATACGAAGCAAGTTTCCATAGTTTACATTGTGCCTGGGAGGTATAGAGCGCCGCCCCCGTGCATGCTGGAGTCTGTGGGTAGCACGTGGCGTTGAGTGTGGAGGTGTTTTAGTGGTTTTTGCATCGTTTTGGAGCTATTCTGGAAATTCTTTGCAGTGGTTTTGGGACTTTTTGGGTGCAATTCTCAAGCGGTGGAAAGGTAGTGAGCTGAGCTTCGTCGTTTGCATGCCTTTTACTGTGTGTTCAGTATTGTGGGTTGGTTTCCATGCCAGCTCATTTTGACTTTTTTCTGACCTCCGGAACGGATTAATTGGTTTTCAATGCATTCCTATGGAAGACTATGTTTCGGTTTACGAATATTTCGCAATATGAAACGTCCCGGAGGTCGTATTAAATTCGTAAACCGAGGTACCAATGTATATAACATTTTTTGAGTAACATGTCACTAGAACCCTGATTGTGAAATTTTTTCTTTCCATCTGAGATCCAGAATTCACTAATGTGCTCTTTTTTGCTTGCAGTCCTTCTGCAGGCAAGGCAGGTGCCACATTTAAAAACTATTAACTATTTTTCTCTTAATATTATTTGCTTCTCTAAAAATTTATTGGGGTTTATTTAAGAGGATTTTATTTAAAACGTGTTTTATTTTGTAACTGGAGTTGTTAAAATTGCAAATAAAAACTAATTGATAATTCTGGGTATCATCTCTTTCCTTATATTTAATGAGTTGGTTCCTATCTGAATTCAGAGCTTGATCTTCCCATCTATCTAAATCTTCCTCCTTGTATCCTTTTTTCAAATAAAATAATTTTTTAGTTTTTATTGGTTTAATTTCTGAGTGAGTGGCTCATTTTTATGTATTCATACTACTATAGTGTTTAAACATACTGCACTAGATTTCGGTGTATATTTTTTGTTCTTTGAGGTAAAAGACCACCAGAGACAAGAGGGAAGGAGTCCACCCAAAAAAAGGCATATAGTCTCTAAGCAATATGAATAATGTCCAAAGGGATCTAGTTGGAAAATGCTTGTTTTCTTTCTTTTTTGTATAAATAAAACAGTATTTAGAAGCAGTCTATTTGTGGCTTCAATCAGTCATTACCAGTGTGTCTATTGTTATGCAGGTAACATCCCCAGGACATACTTGAAAACCAGAGTAATCTGAATGTACCTTTCCTGTGTTATTATTATTTATGGTGAAATTACATGTTTTCACGTTGTATTTACCTCTTAATGACACATACAATGCCTACTAGCACATACATGTCTGTATGTGTCTTCACACTACAGAATATTGTGTGCATTGTCCATTCGTTGGTAATCTGAGGTTCAGAACATCAGAAAACTGCTGTGACCCCACTGAGTATCTTATTTGTATTAATTATAATAATCTATATAATAAATAAAGAAAAGAAAGAAAACTGTGTCAATTCTTTCACAAATTCCTTTTTATTACAGCTCTGTATAAATATTAATAAAACAAACCACAAAACTAGTTAGTAATGTAATTTAAGGGTTAATGTAAGCACAAAGACCACTTCAGCGAAACGCTGCACATACAGAATTTAACCTCTCTATAGTGGCCACCTGCGGGAAATACTTTGTCCAGGTAAGATATCAGTCTTTTTCTCACTATCCTCACTTTGTAGATAAAATTCAGTGCACACAGCATACTTACCTGACCTAGCATCTAACTCAATCTGCTGCACAATGTTTTTTCTTACCTTACCTTTACCAATAAATGTTCGTGACTCTATATACACTTCTATGTAATGACATGTTGTCCAATTGCAAATTTATTTTTCAGTGTATATTCCATCTCTTTTGCTGTACCCATGCTCAACAAAAAATAAAGAATTATAAACATTTTTTTTTTTTTTTTTTAAATGGCAGGTCCATTATTTTTACGCAAATAGCTTACAAGAAATTCCCAGATCAACTTGCGGCTTTTTTAGCTCCCAGTTACTACCTCTGAGGATATTTGAAGGAGCAGGCGTACGTAAACAAGTTACGTACACTTGAGCAGCTTAAGGAGAAAATCCATACAGATATTCAAATGCTTTGAGTCTCAAATAGTAAGTAATGTTATTACAATGCAAATCGAAAGAGCCCGATTTTGAAATGGTCAACCAAATCTCCATATATTAAACATTCATTGTTTGTTGGTTCATTAATTAAAAAGCTATTGCCTCCTTAAAGCCTACTCTTAGTTTTTGCCCACCCTGTCTAATGTCTAACAGGAGAATAAAAACCTTACATGCAAGTTCATCTTTAAACTATAATTAATGTTCTGTAATTTTAATTAAAGAAACACCACGTTATTATTAAACTGTTAATAGAAAATTTTAGACCTAGGTAGTTAAGTACTGACTATAGTGTAATAAAATTAAACTGTATTACAAAAGTAATGTGTATATTATAATAAATGATATATGGCTTGTTAATGTAGCAGACAGGGGACTCAGTAATTGAACAGTTAACATGCCCAGTACTTGTATAATGACCAGCCAGCAACATTTCTGTCTGTCCTTACATTACCCGTAGCACTGCAGTGGGAGCGCTGCGTTCGGGAGTCTATATATTTCTCTAAACACTCACAAGAGATATTGCTACTTGTCTTTTGCAAATTATTTTAGAATCTTAATTCCTTAAAGGAAAGCTTAAAGGAAAAACACTGAATTTCTAAATTACCGATAAATATATTGATTTGCAAAGACAGCGAACAATATTACCCCTTATTTATTTAATGTCAGTACTGTACATGTAAATGTTATTATAGCTACATCTGACATGGATGCATTCACACAAGTTAAATAAAAGACTTGCATCTATATGAAGATAGAATGGGGGACAGGGTAAAGAAAGACTTGCTGGCAAGTGACATATGTAGAAAGAATGGGGAACAAGGGAGACCCAAGGAGTAGAGAGAGCTCGGCTCACAAGCTTACAATCTAGATGGAATGGGGGACAGAGGGACACAAAGTACAGAGAGAGCTTGGCTTACAAGCTTACAATCTAAAAGGAATGTGGGAAAAGGGGACACAAAGTTTAGAGAGAGCTTGGTTCAAAAGCTTACAATCTAAAAGGAATGTGGGACAGGGGGACACAAAGTATAGAGGGAGGTTGTCTCACTAGCCCTCTGCATAGAGTGCAGCCAAAAGAGTGAACAGAAATTTAACCCTCATTTACCAGCATGACAAACTCTTGTCGGACCTTGATATACTGTGTTTGGTACCTCATTTGAATTAAATAATTTAGGGTTACCCCTGATTAACCCTGGGATTATGCATACATAGTGTCCAGAGGGTGACAGCCCATTGCAGAAATGACCAGACACAGGCCATATGTGACCATAGATGTATAGAGAAGTGGTTATGGTAGGGTGTGAAACTGCACTCTGTCTCTTTAAGTAGTATGTAGCTGGGTGTAACTCAGACAGTCTAAGTACATGTATATAGAACACATTTAGATTCCAAAATAATTTATATTAAAAATAATACACCATAGAAACCTGTGTAAATTGTTGAGGACGGCTATTTGTTAATTCCTGTGATACAATTAAAAAGGAAAGGTTAGTATTCTTCAATATTCCCTCTTACATTACAGGTTTCTACGTATGTGGCATGGGAGCCCTAACATTCATTTCTTTAAAAAATAACATAAAGAGTTTTCTGCTCAACTAATTGCCTTGATATTGCAATCTCTTATTTTATGTGTGATTGTTTGTAACTTGATACAGCCAGCAAATTAAAGACAACACATTCAGAGACATTAACTTGGCAAGTGCACCAAGCCGCACTTCTAGATACACAGTCTAGTGAACTACACAAGAACAAACAACAGGAATAGAAATAAGTGAATGACACACAGTATGCTGCACTCGGCCCCACTATCCATACATAGCAGAAGGAACAGAAAGTAATGAGAAAGGCTGGGAAGCTGCAGGGGAGAGGTGCCTTTATTTGGCTTGTCTAAAAATAGACCAAAACAAGGAGAGGAAAAGGCCAAGTGTGGAGCTTATGGGACTACTAGTCAATGAAGCTCAGCTGCTTCCAGCTGGCAGGTTATTTTTGCTTCGGTTTACTAAATATGGTAAGAGAGGGGATGGCATGAAAGGAGGACACTTACTGAACAGAGCATGTCTCGAATACATAGTTGGGTATATAAGCACTTGGAAGGTGGCTTCCACTTTTGACCAAAGGTTTGTGGAATATTTTTTTCATTTACCCCAATATTTATTTCATTTTTTTTTTAGTTCTGCACCCTTATTCTTCCGGTTTTCCCTTAATTTGGACATTAAACTTAGTTTACATCTTCTTTTACCCAGTTGTCCTATTCCGCCCAGTGCAGAGGGAAGGAGCAGGGATTGCTGCAGATGTAGACGGCATGCAGGAAGTGCAGGTTAGAAATGTAGGAAGTACTCTATATGTGCACTATTGACAAGGGTGGTGGTTACTTAACCCTATATGTGCAAGAAGTAGAGCAACACAATGCATTGTGAACCCCCTGCAATTACACATTTACCTTTACAACCTATGAAGCTATGATAGGACAGTATTCAATAAGGATATCTAAGGACATGATTACAGAGACAGAAACTCTGGATCCAGAAAAAGAGTGAAAACTATTGGTGTTTGGCCGCATTTTTATTACCTTTTGACCAGATTATTTCCTGCTCATCTTTTCAAGGCAACGTATTAAAATACACAGCATATATCAATGGCTGTACCCGCGGGACCCTGTTCCATGGCAGTGTCCTTCCTGCAAGGACCTTGTAAGTGAAGCGTCCCATCTTGCTGGACCCTCCATCCCATGGGGCTGTTTGGAGGTGCCTGCTAGGAGTCGGGAGGGCAGAGGAGAGGGTGGATGATGCTTATACCATCACTGGGCCTGTTCTGTCTCTCTTCTCCTGCATTAGAGATTGGCTCTGAGAGAGGGGAAGGCGGTTGCAGCATAATATTACCTTGTGATTCTATGACCCTCCTCTATGCATCCCTAACTCTCAAAAGCTGATTCAGCTTTCAGCTCGTGCTCTGGTGACTCCGCTGCTGCAACCGACTCTTCTATCAGGGTATGTCTCTCTCCCCTCACACACCCTCCTTTTTCTATGCTGTTCTCTTTTAGTTAGCTTGCTTTAAATATCATAGAATATTACCTGCTCCATTCAAACTTGCCTGATGACTTTGAATGAGCATCTTTTAGAGGTTGGATGTTTGAGCGCTGCATGCAAAGGCTTATTTGGGTGATTGTGCAGAAAGATGCTTCTCAATGCAGAATTCTGCCGAGCCAGCAATTGAAGTGGATGCATAAAGGCTGAAATCTTACAAGTTTGGCGTGTAATCATTTGGTGTGGTTATCATGTTCTGTGCTAGTGGAGGCCTGTGTTGTGAGATGCTCCAGGGAAGAGAAAGGGTTAGCACCAGCCGTGTGAAGCTACATTAAGACAGGACTGTGTACATGAATTGAACGTTTTTATTAGCACACAGCATCACTGTAAGGAAATGCATGCAGACACAGTAACACGCTACATGGTTCAGTGTTCAATGACTTTAAAATTAAATAACATTTAAAGCATCTTTTTCTCGTTGCCCTTGGGTAGATTTTGTATGTTATAATCTAAATAACTTTGTATAAGTCCATGTCCACAAGCAATATGCAGAGGGTTTAACAAGAAGAATATACTGCATGATATGACAGGAGTACTTTCTGATTAATATAATACACCACATGGTGATTACAAGACCTGCAGAGTGGAAAAACTTCTACACAGAGGATTATAATCCTATACATATCTGTATACGCAGAAATACTACATAGACAAAAATACATCTGTGCAGGCATGCACACCATATAGAATCTGTATATAAAAATGCACACACACAATTTGCATCAAGTCACACTATGTGCACCCTTTACAACACACACAAAGAAGATACATATATCAATAATATATCTGTATATATGTCCATCTAGAGAAACACACAGTATAGCTACATAGACTCAGTAATCTATCTATCTATCTATTCTATTCTATTTCCATCTAGAGAAACACACAGTAACATAGACTCAGTAATCTATCTATCTATTTATCTATATCTATCTAGATAAACACACTGTATACACATAGACTCAGTAATCTATCTATCTCTATCTAGATAAACACACAGTATACACATAGACTCAGTAATCTATCTATCTATATCCATCTAGATAAACACACAGTATACACATAGACTCAGTAATCTATCTATCTATATCCATCTAGATAAACACACAGTATACACATAGACTCAGTAATCTATCTATTTATCTATATCTATCTAGATAAACACACCGTATACACATAGACTCAGTAATCTATCTATCTATATCCATCTAGATAAACACACAGTATAGAGACATAGACTCAACAATTACTGTAAACAAATACATATTATTATTAGTTACAGACATAATTGCTATAGAAGTAAATGGACCTAGTTTCATTTATAATTTACATATAAGCAATATAGGACTTCAAACTTGGGATGTATTCACTAAACCAGGAATTGTGGGCTACTGACCATGAAACTGCAAGTGTTAGGCCTTAATAAGCAAAGATGGAAAAATAGCTGAAGTTTATTTTTAAATTTTGCAATCATGAGCTAAAAAAGTGGAATTCCCTTTCATTTTCAGTTTAGAGAAAAAACATTTGCTTGGAATATTCCAGAAACTTTCACTGTGCTTTCTGCAGAGCGACACACCATATAAAACTGGTTAAGACTAGCTACCAATTCCATTGCAGAGGCATTTGGGGCCTGGTGTGTGAATGCTGTGTACACGTTATTCATGCTAAACCTGGTATATTCAGATAATATAATAGCTGGCTGACAGATAGGGACACATTTGTTGATACTGATAAAGGTGGTTTCACCAAGCCACAGAACTGCTTAAAACGTAAACCGAAACAGGTACCACCTTGGTCATCCAAATAATACCACAAGCATCCCCCCATGCACACACACCATGACCACTAATGGGCAGTTATATGACAAATGGCAAAGAAGCAACACAAATCGCAAGCTATGATATGGAAATTCGGAATTTACAGGGAAATAAAAGCAGTATCATTTCCCAACAAAACTAAAAGAACAAACAATTAGAGTATGAAAAGGAACATTTAGTGGTATGTTTGCAAAGACTCTCATTACTAATATACCGCAGAATGTGAACTGGAAGGACAACATGGGGAGGGAGAACTAATAGCTTAAACGGTCCGTTTGAAAAATTAGGCGTTGCAAAGTGTTGTGCGTTTGATGAATACAACTTCCAGCTATCCACGTTACAAAAGCTCGACAAATAGTATTTACTTAACAAATGCTGTTAGCTACAATGAAACTTGTTGTCAGGTTTATTCTAGCTGCCGTAATGAAGCTTTTGTGAAAAGTTTTGCGAAATGCCACAAGAATCCACAGACCATGAATCCTATCACACACAGCAAATCACTGATAACCAGGAGATGACTTTTCTTGGCAGCCAGTGCAGAGTACAAGAATAATCATTTTTTTAATCATTTGATAGAGAAAAACCATATTTATAAAAGTAATCTGAATGTATCTGCATACTGCCAAGTAAACTGTAAAAATTTATATTGCCATTACGTGTGACAAAGACAGCAGTCCATGAGTTTACATAAATAAAGCAGATTCATAAATCTACAGTAATGTAAAATATCATATTATTTGTCAGGTAACACAACATTCTAACAATAATTAAAATAAATAAATAAACAAAACAACATAACACAATTCTATGTTTGTATATGTCTGCTCAATAAACCGAGTACAGATTTAAAAGCACATGGTGAAAAAGTATGTTTCCTTACAGGACTGTGTCTTGCAATCTAAAAAGGACAGTTTCAACATTTATATTAATTTGAATACATTTTGCTTTATATAAAATCCTAAAAAAAGTCCAGACTCTTTTGATGTTACACAAGCACTTGTATAGTCCTCTCAGAAGGTTTGCTATATATTTTTGGGATTTCCTTTTTATTCCTTACAGATTGTTTGAGTTGTTTTCACTATATCCAACCAAAGAAGGCCGCCAGGCATATACTATCTGAAATGGTGTAATTGTACCCAAATCAGTCTTATGAAAATACACATGCTAGTTTTAATGGCACAATTTCAATTTTAAACATGAGATATTTATTTTCCATCTAGGTAGCTCATCTCACATTTAAAAAAAAAAAAAAAAACTGATAAAACCACAGATTTCTTTACAACCAAATGTGTACACAAGGAACATGTTTCCTTTTACACAGGTATCAGAAAACAGAGACATCAGCCTTAATTATTAGGCAGAGTATATTCACACAGAAATATGTTGGACCTCACAGGGACAGGACTTTATCAAATGACGATTTCTCAGAGAGCACACAGCTGTAGTCCTTTTGGAAGTCAAAGGGAAACTTCAGGAAGCTAAAAAGAATTCAATGGTATCTTCCCAAGTCATTATAAAATGAATCAAACTATTGACTTAATATTGACTAATGAAATACACTGAAAATAGATTAATATGTTAATCAAATTACAGAATATATATTATAAAAATTAATATTACATGGCGCCTATAAATTTACTTAAAACATGGCGCCTATAAATTTACTCAACTAAAAATTCATAAAAAAAAAAAGAAAAGAAAAAAAAACCCTGCAAAAATCATTAAGAGTAAGAGAGCCATTTGTGGTTTCCCTGTAAATTGCTATTGATCTGCGTGGATGGGGGATAGGAGGAGGGTCCAGGCAGGTGAGTGGACCAGCTGAATATACCATTCCAGCACTGCTGAGTGAGCAGGAAATGGCACAGTGACCTCTCGCTTTGCCAGATGCCTAAATCCAACTCATAATAGTCGTGTATTCCGTGTGATCATCATTTTCAGTAGTGGAACTCTCAGTACATTGTTAGGGGAGCTTTAAAGCTCAGGCAAGCTGCAAAGGAATGAGCGAACAGAAAGAGAGACAGGGGAGAAACAAAGAGAGACAGATTGGTGTTAAGTACTACAAGAGACAGACAGACACAGACCAGCGTGAGTGGCCTGTAACCTGCTTCTCTACCTGCTGCCCTCATTTCTCTTTTATTTCAGATGTCTGACTAAGGTTATAAATCTGCCCAATGCAGGGAAACCCGGGACACATTCAATGCCAGCAGAGGGCACAGCCTTTGTCTGTAGTGAAATGCACGTTGCGTATAAACCCTGCCTGCAGCACAGTCTCCACTCCGGACGCCAGAGGTAAGAATTCTTTTTTTATTCACCGATCGTCCTGTCTTTGCTTGTCCCCATGTGTTTTCTGCCAGAGGAACCCTGCATGTTAGATTTAGGTGCCAAGAAGCTTTACAATCAGTTATTTACAATGTGTAAGGAAAGGGAACTAGCTAGTATTTCAGTGTCTTCCTTTTATTGATAAATAAGTTGTAAATTATTTACGTTTATATTATTCACCTACATTACCATGTTTCATGACCTACTAGACAAACATTTTGTGAGGTTTTTTTTAAACATGGTGTGATGTGATTGGTTATATTGGCTATAGGTAGAAGCATTAGAAGGTATATGCTAAGTATGTGACATTAACCTGCAGTGATTTGTTCTTAGCACAGACCAAGGCAGTTTAATTACTAAACAAAGAAATTAAAACCAAATTTGTAAAACAAAGGCCATAATAAAAGACATGATAAAAAATTTGAAATTTGCTAGCTTGCTATTTTTCCCTCAATTTGACTAATTTGGTTTTCAGTTCACTAAATAAATATATGTGTTCTCCCTGACTTACTATACTGCTGCCGAGTATGGTGGTCTTTTATAAGTAAACTTTAACTAATTACTAACATGAGGCATGCTCCTTGCAGACAGTGAATAGTCTGACGTTTATGATAATAATTGTAATTGGTCTTTTTTTAAACAAATTTGGATTTGGGGTTTTAAACCGAGATGTATCTTTGAGGTGGAAGATTAGAAACAGAAGTTTAATTATGAGAAGTGAATATTAAACATGACAATATAGGAAATTATTTTGTAAAATTGCTCATGTGCCAGCTTTATATATTTAATAGATTTATGGTGTGATTTATGTACATTATATGTGCATCGCGTGAAATCATCAATGTAGATCTGGATATGTGTGTGAATACAATGATGTGTTCCATTACAATGTATACAGACTTCATACTATATACTCTGCCCTTACAATTTACCTATCATTTACACAATGAAACACCAAATGATACATATCTTCTAACACAGTCATTCACATAATTGTAAACTCATATTGTATACACAAAACCCATCTAATGAATCTACACATACGCTATATAAACAGAATGCTTATAATGAATCAACACAGTACACATACACTGTAGACAAATTACACAAACAGAACACTTACAATTAATCTATAAAATACACATACACTGTAAACACATTACACAAACAGAACACTTATAATGAATCTACACAGTACACACACGCTGTAATACAGTATATAAACAGAATGCGTATAATGAATCTACACAGTACACACACACTGTAATACAGTATATAAACAGAATGCTTATAATGAATCTACACAGTACATATACACTTTAAACTAATTCTATAAAACAGAACCCTTATAATGAATCTATACAGTACATACACTAAACAAATTATATAAAACAGAACCTTTATAATTCATCTATACAATACACATACACTATAAACACACTATATAAACAGAACACTTCTAATGAATCTATACTGTACACATACACCGTAACCACACTATATAAAACAGAATGCTTATAATGTATCTATATATCCTTCTTATAATTTATCTATAAAGCACAGGTAATGTAAACAGACTGTATATAATATAACTACATCCCTTCTAATGTAAACACACATATATCTATATCCCTTCTTATAATGTAAACACTCAGTATATACTTTAACTATATCCCTTCTAATAATGTAAGCAGACAGTATATAATATAAATATATATTTCTTGTTATAATGTAAAAACGACATATATAATAAAAATATATCCCTTCTTATAATGTAAACACACAGCATATAATGTAAATATATCCCCTCTTATAATGTAAACACACATTATATAATATAAATATACCCCTTTTTATAATGTAAACACTCAGTATATAATATAACTATATCCCTTCTTATAATGTAAACAGACTGTATATAATATAATTATATCCCTTCTTATAATGTAAACACTCAGTATATAATATAACTATATCCCTTCTTATAATGTAAACAGACTGTATATAATATAATTATATCCCTTCTTATAATGTAAACACGCAGCATATAATATAAATATATCCGTTTTTATAATGTAAACACTCAGTATATAATATATATATATATATATAAAATCCTTCTTATAATGTAAAGAGACTGTTTATAATACAACTATATCCCTTCTTATAATGTAAACACACAGTATATAAACATATCTCTTTTTATAATGTAAACACTCAGTATATAATATATATATATATATCCCTTCTTATAATGTAAACACTCAGAATATACTTTAACTATATCCCTTCTAATAATGTAAGCAGACAGTATATAATATAAATATATACCGGTATTTCTTCTTATAATGTAAAAACGACATATATAATAAAAATATATCCCTTCTTATAATGTAAACACACAGCATATAATGTAAATATATCCCCTCTTATAATGTAAACACACATTATTTAATATAAATATACCCATTCTTATAATGTAAACACTCAGTATATAATATAATTATATCCCTTCTTATAATGTAAACAGACAGTATATAATATAATTATA
Organism: Pelobates cultripes; assembly: GCA_933207985.1. NCBI lineage: Eukaryota > Metazoa > Chordata > Amphibia > Anura > Pelobatidae > Pelobates > Pelobates cultripes. The sequence continues at coordinate 252,414,579 of OW240917.1, read as the reverse complement.
TCCCTTCTTATAATGTAAACACGCAGCATATAATATAAATATATCCGTTTTTATAATGTAAACACTCAGTATATAATATATATATATATATATATATATATATATAATCCTTCTTATAATGTAAAGAGACTGTTTATAATACAACTATATCCCTTCTTATAATGTAAACACACAGTATATAAACATATCTCTTTTTATAATGTAAACACTCAGTATATAATATATATATATATATATATATATATTTATATCCCTTCTTATAATGTAAACAGACTGTTTATAATATAACTATATCCCTCCCATCTTATAATGTAAACAAAATGTTTATGATATAACTATATCCTTCCTTACAATGTGAACACACAGCATATAATATAAATATATCCCATCTTATAATGTAAACAAAATGTTTATGATATAACTATATCCTTCCTTACAATGTGAACACACAGCATATAATATAAATATATCCCATCTTATAATGTAAACAAAATGTTTATGATATAACTATATCCTTCCTTACAATGTGAACACACAGCATATAATATAAATATATCCCTTATTATAATGTAAACAGACTGTATATAATGTAACTATATCCCTTCTTATAATGTAAACACACTGTTTATAATATAACTATATACTTTCTTACAATGTAAACACATAGCAGAATATAAATATATCCCTTCTGATAATGTAAACACACTGTTTATAATATAACTATATCCCTTCTTATAATGTAAACACACTGTTTATAATATATAATTATATCCCTTCTTATAATGTAAACAGACTGTATATAATATAACTGTATCCCTTCTTATAATGTAAACACACTGTTTATAATATAAATATATCTCTTCTTATAATGTAAACACACTGTTTATAATATAACTATATCCCTTCTTATAATGTAAACACACTGTTTATAATATATAATTATATCCCTTCTTATAATGTAAACAGACTGTATATAATATAAAAATATAACTGTCTCCCTTCTTATAATGTAAACAGACTGTATATAACTATATCCCTTCTTATAATGTAAACACACATCATATAATGTAAATATATGTATACAGCACATTGTAATGTATCTATAGACTCTACATTCTCTAATCTGCTCTCTGGATCTGATCTCTGTTTGGGTAACATACTTCTTTATAAATCCATATGGAACTGACAGATTATGGAATGTAAAGAAGTATGTATCTCAGGCTGGGACCCGCGGCTCCGAGATATGTTGGACTTCACCTCATAATAATCCGAACTCCTAGTAACGCTCAATCCCTGTGGCCCCTTGCATGCTGTGGGCCTCAGGATTTTTTTAGAGTTTGTATTAACTAATATTTTCCAGCACATTGTTTGAGGATTCATTTTCTGCATGAATCCAATGTCCATATTTCAATATATACAGCACAATACACCTCACTGCATCTAAAGCAATACATGTAAGGGAACGCATATTAAAGAAAGTAAGGAACATCTAAAGTTCAGTAATGTCCAGTCATCAGATATCTCCAGTAACAGAACACAAAGTGAGATTGTCTTCTGGCTGGTGGTTATACCAAGTTTACCAGCCCTCACAGTAATGCCATAGACAATGCACACAGTATGGCCAGATTAAATCACTGCACTCCTGCACAATGTATTTGTTCATAATCCAGTTCTATTAAAGGTACAGCCTTACCTCCTGTGCACTGATATAGCCTGACACACAAGGCACCCATCATTTTATAACCCCATAGGCTACAACAGATAAAAAAAGTCAGTCATACATCTCTGTGCCAGATTAGTAGAAAATAATTTGCACAAACATGTGCTAAAAAAATGCCCAGGTTAAAATAGAAAGATTGAAACTAGAAAAAGCCCTGAGCAAGCAGCCTGGGAGAGGAGTCAATTGATGATCTTGTACTTGTGTGTATTGTTGTACCACTTTGACTGTGTCAGCAGGTGGAACTGCTTGTCAGGACATTAAATATTCAGAGAGCTGACTGCGGCACAGCCAGTGAGAGAGCAAACTGTCCATGCTTTCATTCCTAAAGTCCAGAGGCCTCGACACATTGCTTTCATGACTGCTCCCTTTTCCCACCAGATAAAAACTGACATCAGTCCAGCTGTCGCTTGCAATGCCTGCTTTTCTGCTTTATTTGAAGTGGTTGTTAAGCATCTAAATGTAAATAACAATTGTTATTAATATTATTATTTATAAAGCACCAACAGATTCCGCAGCGCTGTACAATGCGTGGACTGAGAGACACATAGTTGAAATCAGACAAGATGGACGCACAGGAACAGAGGGGTTGAGGGCTGCTCTATCAGTATACATGTTAGAGCTAGTGAGGTATTGTAACCGAGTAAACTTGCAGAAGCCAGACACAGAGAGATGGATGCAGGTTTTCAGGAAGTAAGAGGTCTTTATTAACATACCAAAGATGAACTAACGTTCCAAAACAGGTCTGAGGGCCGAACACATGGAGTACATGCTTTTTATAGAACTATAACTCCTCCCATTAATAGCTCCACCCGCACATACCCTTAACCAATCAGTGGACAGGATTTGGATTTCCTCATATGGGCAGACCACATGGCTCATCCGAAACAAAGGAGAAAGGAGTGTGATTTCAGTTCCTGCACATGCTCAGTACATTGATGACAGTATCTTAGCTACGTGTAACTAACTAACTGATACAACATACACATATGCCACGTGGAAATCTCGGCCTACTAAATTTATATCTCACGAAATTCCATCACATTCCCCCTTTTGATGCCTCTGATACAAAATTATTCCAGATGCATTACCAATCATAGTTTACCAACACCTCTCAAGTAGCCATTGGACCAGAGCAGACCTTGTAAGCATCACAAACTCCTTCAGCATTCCTCATCCTGAGTATGTTCTCTTTGGGCTAGGGATTCATATCTACAGACAGCCATTACATGAGCAGCTGTCCTTCTTTCTATAGTACTCTCTATGATACTACGTATAGATCTGACCACTAATGGCAGGGCAGAAAGAGACATAAGAATATAATAAATACTACTCCTACTACTAACGCCTAAATCCCTCCAAGCTGCTCATACCAACTTCCAAATCAACTACTAGGATTATACCTATTCCAGACCTGAGTAGGTACATGCGTCAGTTTAACCATGTGGCTTGTAAGTTCAGCCACTGCCCGCCCTTCATCATCTATGTGCAAACAACAGTTGCTGAGATTAAACTTTCCGCATACACCTCCCTCTACTGCTAATAGGTAGTCCAGAGTTAATCTATTTTGATAGATAGCTGATCTCATCCAAGTATTTTGCTTAGCTAGAAGATTAAGTGCTTGAGCTGTCTCATTAGTGATAATCTCAACCACCGCCTGTAGTCTTGTAATACGGTTGAGCATATATATTGGGGTTCTATATCCATAGGTACCATATTCTGCCCAAGTAGCAGGTCCATAATAATTAATAATGCGTTGGGGAGGCCACTCATCATCTTCCCAGCTACCTATATTTAAGGATACTCGCTTCTTTTTATGATTTACATCATAAACGTTAACTCCCAAGGTCTCTCCTGTCTCAATTGGCAACAGGAAGAAGGATGGTTTGAGCATACTTAATACACATGCCCCTTCCCAATCTTGTGGTAACTCTGAATATGCTTTCTTACCACAGATCCAATATAAATTCGCTGGGGCTTTCCAATTGGATGTAGCAGATAAGTCAAACCATACCTCTTTTAGATGGGTGTAATTGGCAAACGGATTAGTAGGCTCTGAGACATTTGAGGCTGACCACCAAGTAGTATGTTTTAGTATCGGCATTATAGGCTTTCTGTCCTAGACATATTAACTCGCCAATAGGTGTGGTATACAATGGCCCTTTCCTGGCTAAACATACATGACCTATAATGGAGGTTTTTAACCGCCACTCTGATTTACCTCTAGTACTTACTTGATGATCAGACTGAGAAAGTATTTGTTGTTCATCTGTCTCAGAACCAGGGTACCATACTTCCTTAGCCACCCATGGCCACTGGTCTCCAATATTAGTACCTCCACATACAAAGCAATTAGTTACATTACGACTACTTAAGGCAATACTCTCAGCCAAATCAATAAATAGGTTCTTAACACTATGGGGAATTTTATCCTCAACACTCATCTCCTCATAGAAGGAATGAAAAACCTGATGAGTTTGAGTTGCTATCGTCTCAGTTTCAAGTCCTACATATATTATGGTCCCTAGATTTCCAAACTTATCAATAAAATGTTGTGGATTAGAGATGGTCATATGGACAGGATTACATTCCATAGACTTGCAGTGTGGTTTTCTGGGCAACCTTTGGATAATCATATCTTGATCCACTGTTTTTCCCTAGGTCACCCACGCTACACAAGACCAATATGGACAAAATTAAAATTCCTATTTGGGCAATCAGGATCAGTAGATCTCTTACTGGGACACATATTTATCATTAAACCCTTAAGTTCGTTCTCATTTAAGATTACCACATACATTGCAAGGTTTTCCACTACCCGAGATCGCCTTACATGCATCAAATAGTAGAATGCCCGTAGAATGTATGGTATTTATCACAGTCATATTTATCAAAGTCCCCTGGGAGTTACTGTTCCAAATTACCAACCAAATTGTACGGGGTTGGAATTGGGGATCAAAACATTTAGACTCTCCTGATATTGGTTTGCACACACTGTAATCTGTATCTAAATATCTACACTTAGATACAGATCCCCTACACTCATACTGTGAGTGCCAAATGAGAGTTTGTGATATTTGGTTACCTGTTTTTGTAGTCTTAATGCAGCTAACACAACTCTGTCCTCACCTTTATCTGTCACGTCCTCACCTTTACCTTCCTGAAAAATCACAAAAATGCCTAAATACATAATATAACATATTATTTCAGAAGTCCTCATTTCTACTCTTCGACCGTGCAATGGCACCTCAGCGATTGTGAGGGCTGCAAGGATTGTCGTTCTTCTGATCCTCACTCTTCTTCACAGAGGTCCCTTCGAGACACTCTGGCTATGACATGTAGGTAGGTGGTCAGGCTTTATTATGGCCGTCAAAACACCTACTTGCTGATATCTGTTGTTACTTTCAACTAAGATGTCCTAATATCTCCTCGTATTATTTCTCACTCCGACTGAGCTACCCACTTTAACCGGATCTTGCAAGGATTTTCAGAATCTGGAATAGCTTGCTAAGAATCTGCCGCTGGTTTAACCCTAGAATGATGAATCCACTGAGTCACTTCTGCCACCTATATAGCTGTTGGAGTAGATAAAAGAACAACATAAGGACCCCTCCACTTTGGACCTAATGGAACAATATTCCATTCTTTTATCCACACTTGATCTCCCGGTTGATAGGAATGAACAGGTGGATATATGTTCACAGGTAACCTATCTTGCACCCATTTCTGTACTTCCTCCATAGTTTTATCCAACTCTACAACCTGCTGCCAAGTAATTCCTTCACCCAACTGATTCAAGTCCCCCCTTAGATAACGGAGTATGGGAGGTGGACGCCCATACACGATTTCAAAGGGAGACAGACCCATTCTGGTAGGAGTACTACGTATCCGCAACAGAGCTATTGGCAAAAGGACATTCCACTTGAGCTGAGTTTCCTGATACATTTTAGCCAATTGGGTTTTTATTGTTCTGTTCATCCTTTCCACCTTTCCAGAACTCTGAGGTCTATATGAAGTTTCCACGTAATACCAAGCACATGAGTCAATTGTTGTAAACACTGATGGATAAAGGCTGGACCATTGTCTGATCCGATAGAACACGGAAGTCCATATCTGGGTATAACTTCTCGCAACAGAAATCGTACAACTTCTGCTGCCTTTTCTGTATGAGTTGGACAAGCTTCTACCAAACCTGAGTAGGTACACACAGCTACCAACAAGTAACGATATCCCCCAGATTTAGGCATTACAGTGTAGTCTATTTGCAAATCTGACATTGGGAGTCCTCCCATATATTGAACTCCAGGGGGTTTGACAGGGCCTTGTCTTGCATTGTTTAGAGCACACAAAACACATCTTCGAACAATAGCTTGAGTAAGATTGGACAATCTTGGTGTGTAGAAATGTTCCATTTAGGCAATTCTTCCACAATCTGTTTCCAACAATCAATATACGGAAACTGATCATAGAATTCAGGCCTACTAGATACAACTGCGTGCACACGTTGCACTAGAGTTAAATCAAGACTACCACGTGGAGGCCATGCGGTCACCAAGATAGGCCACTCTCTACTACATAATGTAGTCAAACACTTTGGGGATAATTTCACCCCCAAATCACAAACTTTATATCCCTTTGCAAAGTTTTTCAACATACATGACAAGGGATCAACAATCTTTGAGTCAGACGCACCCATACAGGCAACGGAGCGTCTAATACAAAGAAACACAATACCCCAAACACACTTCCAACGATCACACTTGTTTCCCTGGCAACAGCACCACGTGGCACAGTTGCTAGGCCAAACACACACAAAAACACGCAGAGAATTCTCGTACATACAGTGATATCACAACGTCTCACTCACAAAGCTATACCAAACACTAGATACTTATCTCTGTAACTATAAATGAAACCCTACAATTATCCACATTATAAATCAACTTTTAACTAACCGACTATATCACATTCTAGTAACCTCATCTTTACAATCAATGGTTATGGTACGGTTAGCAAGTGGTTATAACACAGTTTTAAAGTCACAGATCAGTTAGTAACAGTTATGGTGTTACACATATAACATAAGACAACAGTTTTTAGTAATTTTTACATCACGTCAGTAGTTATATTACATGTTAATGGTTATAATACTGTGCGCTATTATACAGTATACACACAATTTACACTCCCACTAGACGGCAGAGCGCAAGCTTTCTTGCGACATACAATTCACCAATTCACCAACTACAGTATATTTAACAACATTTACAATAATCCCAACTATTCTAATTGGGCAGCACCTCGAGAACTATCAAACTATTTACACCAGGATTCGGTTAGTGTATGCTGCCCAAGCACCACATATAGCGAACGAGTGGGCGGAATTACAACAGTACCCATTTAGTCTATCTACTCTATCAATAGTCTAGTGGCTGAATTTACAACCGGGCACACTTAGCCAAGATAGGTTGAGAACTAGCAGACAGAATGTACACCAAAATCTGCTTAGTCTCGCTGGCCTCCCCGACCTAGCGACCGAAATTTACACTTAGAAACGCTAGTCAAGACAGGACACCGGTGTCCAGCATAAACTATTTACACCAAGATTTAGCCTGACCCAAACCACCTGTATTAGACGGGCTGACTACAAAGCATCTAATTTCCAGATAAGCGGTGCACATTCGCTTCTTCCCTCCGGAGGGAGGGGGCAATCCAATAACCGGTTCCAAATATAAAACCCCTTGTGGACCTACCGCTCTAACGTTATCAATCTAACCTCTTCGTTCCTGAACCTGGGCTCACACTCATCGACGGGGCACCCCGGTACTTACTACGTAAAGGTCGATGATCTCCTGGGCGAAGCAGCCCAGTGGTGCCGAGATGAAGGGATGTCCACGCAGAAGTTCAGGGGTGCTGCCGTAGAGAACGTTGGTAAAAAGTTTACCGTCTCAAATCTCTGCGCCAGCTTCCATGCGATGAGGTTCCCGAACCCAATGCACCAAAGATGTAACCGAGTAAACTTGCAGAAGCCAGACACAGAGAGATGGATGCAGGTTTTCAGGAAGTAAGAGGTCTTTATTAACATACTGATCGGGCCTCAGATGAACTAACGTTCCAAAACAGGTCTGAGGGCCAAACACATGGAGTACATGCTTTTTATAGAACTATAACTCCTCCCATTAATAGCTCCAACCGCACATACCCTTAACCAATCAGTGGACAGGATTTGGATTCCCTCATATGGGCAGACCACATGGCTCATCCGAAACAAAGGAGAAAGGAGTGTGATGTCAGTTCCTGCATTCCTGCACATGCTCAGTACATTGATGACAGTATCTTAGCTACGCGTAACTAACTAACTGATACAACATACACATATGCCACGTGGAAATCTCGGCCTACTAAATTTAAATTTCACCGAAATTCCATCACAGTATAGTGACACAAAAGCTAAGGGTAAAGTAGAAAACTATGGTTGCTAGAATAGTGATATTAATAGATCAAGCTAAATGACAGGCACTATATATTGTATTTATTCACTATTTTTTTTCTTTTAGAGTTACAGGTATCTGAAATTTACAGGATTTGTGTCATATACATTTTATGCAAATGATTGCTGTGCATCCCATTTTCCTGGCTAATCATGGCAGCATATACAAATGGGTTAGCGCTGCCCTTTACCACCGATAGGACAGTAAAGCAGAAGGGTCTTTAAAAGGAGGATATAGTCCTAAGATATCAAGTCCTTTTCCTGTCCTACAGCTCTTAGGGTGGATGCCTTTAGCTCCCTATTTTTCTTTGATGAGAGTTGTGATATTTAATATTTCCCTTTTTTTTTTAGTTATCTTTAAGATCGAGTTCACTGCAGGCTTGATTTCCCCTCGGTTCCAGTGTTTTTCCCTGGGTTCCTGTTGTCCTGTGACCTCCTCTGGCATCTAGTTGTAAGCCTGCTCCCAGTTCTCAGCCAGTAAATTTGCGCTGAGCATTGTGAAAACCCATGCATGTGCAGTCTTGTGCAATTATAACTCAGACTGCAATTAAGCAAATTGAGGGATTTGCAAGTCACTGCAGTCATCTTAAGGGTGGACGAATGCCAAACATTCTGAAAATGTAGTTTGACAACCAGCACTAAGTTATTTAAGGGCCAACGAGCATTAGTTAGTGCTTTTGGCACCAAATTTGATTGGATTCGTTATTTACAGTGTTGCTTCTTACGAAGGGGATTCTTGGTATACTTGAATAACATTTTCCACAGGTTGGAACCATACATTGCTTTTTTCTTATATTATACTTCATTTTAGATATATTTGATTTATACATTTCTTTTTTTGCTAGTCCTTTATGGCTTCTCCTCCTAAAGCCCATTTACCACTTTCTGCATTTAAGCTAATAAGGGTTTATTTGATCACTATTTTTATATTGTGCATAGAGTCCCTCCTGCGATTATTCTTGAATTACTTTCTAGTAATGAAGAAAGGACAGTATCATCTACCCCAAGGAAACAAAGCGAGAAGTCCTTGTTCAGGCTGCAAAGGGAAAGCTGTTGAAGGAAAGCAGCTATGTATAGACTGTCTTCAAAAAGTAGTTGCTTCATCATCCTCTGCATGTGGCAACTGAATTCTTTGCAGAGGCATCCCTATATAATAATTTTTTTAAATCCCTGTATTATGACTTTTTCAGAAGCAGCTAGGAGAACTTTATGGCTGCATTACTGGGACGCTTAGTCTTTCTCCAAATCAAATGTATGCACCATTGCCTTTGAAGTGAAGCTTCTCTTCAGAAGGTCCCTAGAAGACTCTATCAAAAGGTGGTTGAGGGGCACAAGGTCTTTTTTACCCCAGTATAAGAGAACTAAAAAACAGAAACCTCATGGTCGGAGAAAAGATCACCAAGAGACCAACATTTCCAGGTTAGTTGGGGATACTAGCCTGGTAGGGAATACAGTAGAGGCATACTTTGGCAAGGTGGTCAGCCAACCTCGTCACGTTCCAGTCATTTCGTCTTTCAGGGAAGAAACTTCAGATAGATGTAATTTAATTTCGCCCTTCAGGGAAGAACTTAGATCTGGGGGAAGCCTCAGATAGATTGAATAGCCACTTCTTGGAACAATCAGATCAGGGCATTTTTTCCTGGAAAATATTACCCTAGAGTTCAAGTTCAGGATGCTCTGACCCAACTTTTGAATTTCAGACTGGCTTACATAGTCTCTCCAATACCACTGATTTAGTATTTAGTTTCTTCAGTTCTCAAGAAAAATGGAAAGAGTAGGTGGAAGTCATTGCAATCCTTCCCTTCTCACCACCTTGTCTCTGGTTCCCAGTGGCAAGACGGATGAGTGAAGAACCTCAAAGGAACTTCAAATCCGTCCAGACCTATTGAGTCAAGGACCCCTTCTACACCCAGATCCGCATTCATTGGGATTGATGGTCTGGAGGTTGAGCGGGAGTCTCTAGTTGAAAATGGTATTGCAGACACTGTCATTAAGACTCTCTTACAATCTCGTAAGTACTCAATTTCCTCTACTTACTACAAGATATATCTGTTGGTCCCAGGAACAGAATGTTGGAATTAATCCACCAGCCCTGTCTTCTTTTCAGTTTCTTCCAAGCAGGCCTGGAGAAGGATCTTAGCTGTAATACCCTGAAAGTTCATGTCTCTGAGCTTTCCACAATGACAGGGATCTGTTGGACATTGGAGGCATTGGTGATGTGTTTTATGAAAACAGTGATTATGATCCAGCATCCAGTAAAGGTGTTTATGCCGGCATTGGACCTATCTTTGGTCTTACAAGCCCTGATTAGGTTAACACCCGTCTATGTCTATCCTTTCTCTTCAGCGGAGGAGACTTGGCATACTTTGGATGTGGTTAGAATGCTTTCCCTCTACACTGAGAAGACCAGTTCATTCCATAAGCCTTCTATACTTTTGTGTTCCGATTTGGCCACAGAATGGGTGAAACAGCCTATACCTCCACATTATGATAGTGGGTGGTAACAGCTATTTCAAAGGCATACCAGTGTCAATCCCTCCCAGTACGTAAAGGTATCAGGATATTCTACTCATGCAGTGTTAGCATATTGAGCTTCTGTGGCAAATGCCTAGCCTGACAGCATTTGTAAGGCTGGCACTTGGACTTCATTGAACACATTTCTTGAAGCAGTACAATAAAGTCGCCAATGAGGCGCAATTCGGACACCAGGTCCTTCACTTATGACTTATGACCATTGCATAGACTTATATTTCAATAAACTTGTTTTGCAGCTATATATGTCTTCATAACCCCCCCACCCCGCAGTGTAAAACGAGCACTGTGCATCTCACTATATATGTATTACTATAGAATGAGTACTGTGCATCCCACTATATAGGTACTACTATAGAATGAGTACTGTGCATCCCTTTATATGGATGTTAATATAGAATGATTTTCAGTTATCTAGATATCCTAGTATTACTATAGAATGAATACCGTGTATCCAATTTTATGGGTATTGTTGTAGAATGAGTGTAACGGATCACCTGCGACCCCGACTGGGTACCTCCGTTGATGGATGCTCCTAGCGCTTCTTGAGGATTCCAAGCACTCTAGCTGACACCACAACCACCGCAGGCCAAAATTCTCTTCCTTCAGAGCAAAGCAGAACGAGCTCTTAAAAGAGCTTAGGAGTGATTATAACAAGGGAATATGCAGAGCATAGCAATCCCTTGTAGCATATTCCCCCAATAAGAGACAGGACTCCAAATTGAGGGTGAAGTAGAACTGTCTAAAACTTTATTTTACTTGGGACTAGCCCATATGGTCATTACATTAACATTGCTGTGAAAACTCAATAAAATTACAAACAGTCAAATCATAGCAGGCAACATACAGTGACTTATTATAACATAATTACATATTTATAAATGGGTGGGGAAGACCATAATTAACACAAAATGTCTCTCCTGCATGCAGAATTAGCGATATGCAAATCTATCCAAATATGCAAATTACCAGTCTTGCTATTCAGGTCTTACATGGCAGGAGGCTGGCAATCAGTCTTCTCCAATGCGAGGCTGGTTCCGCCACAATGAGTACTGTGTATCCCATTACAATGGTATTACTATAGAATGAGTACTGTGCATCCTCTTATAAAGGTATTACTATAGATGAGGACTGTGCCTCCCACTATATGGGGATTACTAAAGAATGATTACCGTGTATCTGGATATCCTAGCATTACTAGAAATGATTATCATGTATATGGATATCCTGTGTATCTGGATATCCTAGCATTACTAGAAATGATTACCGTGTATACGGATATCCCATGTATCTGGATATCCTACAATAGAATAACTATAGTGTATATGGATATCATGGTATTTCTATAAAATAAGTACTGTGTACCTGGATACCCTAGTATTATTGTAGAATGATTAGTGTGTATCTGGATATCCTAATATTACTATAGGATGAGTACTGTGTATCTTGATATTTGGGTATCACTAAAGAATGAGTACTGTGTATCTTGATATTCGGGTATTACTATAGAATGAGTACTGTGTTTCTTGATATCTTAGTATCTCTATAAAATGAGCACTGTGTATCTGGATATCCTAGTATTACAGTAGAATGATTAGTGTGTATCTGGATATCTTAGTATTACTATAGCATGAGTACTGTGTTTCTGGATATCTGGGTATTACTATAGAATGAGTACTGTGCATTCCAAAATATTGTTATAATTATTGTCCAACCCCTTATTTTGGTGTTTGATTACTGCAAGTCATCTGGGTATCCCATCTGTCCAACCCCTTATTTTGGTGTTTGATTACTGCAAGATATCTGGGTATTAATAGAAAATTATTACTGTGTAAGTTATTGGTGTATTATTTGTATAGAACTAGTGGCTCATGTCTGGACATTGCAATAATGATGCAGAATGAGAAAATAACAATGTAGACGGACAGTTGCAAAATGCAAGGATTATATCATGGTATAGATTTATTTGTGTAGAATGCAAAGCTTGTGTCCTGATATAGAATTACCGGTGTATAATGCGAGGTTTGTATTCTGATATAGATTTAATGGTGTAGAATATAAGGCTTGTATCGTGATACAGATTTGTTGGTGTAAAAGGTGAGGTTTGTATCCCGATATAGATTTATTGGTGTAAAATGCAAAGCTTGTATCTTGAGATAGATTTATTGGTGTAGATAATGAGTCTTAAATCCTGATATACATTTATTGGTGTAAAATGCGAGGCTTGTATCCTGATATAGATTTAGTAGTGTAGAATATGAGTCTTGTATCCTGATATACATTTATTGGTATAGAATGCAAGTCTTGTATCCTGATAAAGATTTATTGGTGTAAAATGCAACGCTTGTATCCTGATATAGATTTATTGGTGCAAAATTCGAGACTTGTTGTATCCTGATATATATTTATTGATGTAAAAGGTAAGGTTTGTATCCGGATATAGATTTATTGGTGTAAAATGCAAAGCTTGAATCCTGATATAGATTTATTGGTGTAAAATGCGAGGTTTGTATCCTGATATAGAGTTATTGGTGTAAAATGCAAGTTATATATCCTGATATAGAGTTATTGGTGTAAAAGACGTGGCTTGTATTCTTAAATAGATTTATTGGTGTAAACTGCGAGGTTTGTATCCTGATATAGATTTATTGGTGTAAAATGCGAGGCTTGTATCGTGATATAGATTTATTGGTGTAAAATGCGAGGTTTGTATCCTGATATAGAGTTACTGGTGTAAAATGCGAGGTTTGTATCCTGATATAGATTTATTGGTGTAAAATGCAAGTTATATATCCTGATATAGATGTATTGGTGTAGAATGCAAGGTTTGAATCCTGATATAGATTTATTGGTGTAAAATGCGAGGTTTGTATCCTGATATAGATGTATTGGTGTAGAATGCAAGGTTTGAATCCTCATATAGATTTATTGGTGTAAAATGCGAGGTTTGTATCCTGATATAGATTTAGTGGTGTAAAATGCAAGGTTTGTATCATGATATAGAGTTACTGGTGTAAAATGCGAGGTTTGTATCCAGATATAGATTTATTGGTGTAAAATGCGAGGTTTGTATCCTGATATAGATTTATTGGTGTAAAATGCAAGGTTTGTATCCTGATATAGATTTCTTGGTGTAAAATGCAAGGTTTGTATCCTGATATAGAGTTACTGGTGTAAAATGCGAGGTTTGTATCCTGATATAGATTTATTGGTGTAAAATGCGAGGTTTGTATCCTGATATAGATTTATTGGTGTAAAATGCAAGGTTTGTATCCTGATATAGATTTCTTGGTGTAAAATGCAAGGTTTGTATCCTGATATAGAGTTATTGGTGTAAAATGCGAGGCTTGTATCCTGATATAGATTTATTGGTGTAGAATATGAGTCTTGTATCCTGATATAGAGTTATTGGTGTAAAATGCGAGGTTTGTATCCTGATATAGATTTATTGGTGTAAAATGCGAGGCTTGTATCCTGACATAGACTTATTGGTGTAGAATACGAGTCTTGTATCCTTATATAGAGTTACTGGTGTAAAATGTGAGGCTTGTATCCTGATATAGATTTATTGGTGTAGAATATGAGTCTTGTATGCTGATATAGAGTTATTGATGTAAAATGCGAGGCTTCTATCCTTATATAGATGTTCTGGTGTATATTAGAAGCATGTGTTCTAGTATTGAAAGATGTGTCAGGATACTAATAGTTTGGTGTGGAATAGAGGGTGATTGTGAACATTTCAGACTGCAGAACTGCTTCCTGCATTAATAGCCAGCTTGGTCACTAACAGCAATAATGCAGAAAACATAGTGCAAGAGCAGACCCTTGCTGTGTTTTTATTACCCTGCATTCATGTACAAACACTGCTACGAAAACATGAAGCACAGGAGGGACACGTCAGTGATACTTGATTAATCACGTGTAGTTGCTAGAGCTCAGTCTTTGCCGATGGCAGGGATCCAGGACATATATCTTGCATTGAAGGTACCGCTCTATTGAGTCAATGCAAACTGCTTATAGTGATTTCAAAGTTGGCTAATGTCCAATATGTACATTTTATCCATATCCCTATACCCCAGCCTCGGAACTGTCTTAGAAAGTGACAACCTTTTCTACGGATTTTGCTGCAGATTTTCTCCAAGAAACAAGCAGTTCCAAGTTCAGAATATTACCCAAGCACATATTTTATTTTGGAAAAACTACCAGGACATATTTTTTGTCCACTGTACCAAGCTGCACAATATGCTGGAGGATTATGAATAAAATAAAATAATGATAAAGTGTATGAATGGTACAATTATTGAGCGTAGCCTTGAAATATGAACTTATTAAAAACAACTCCCCAATTAAAACGGAGATATAGATTGGCTCGCCGACACTGGCATCGAAGGTAAAATTCTGTGACGGGGCTTCTCATGGTTATTATGCTTTATATTACGCTAACCGCAAATAATTTCCACTCAGAAACTGTTCTGCTAACAGAAAACAAATAACAGACAGAAAATTGCGTGATACATTTTTAAGGCACTTCCATTTAATTTGTAAAGCTGGTTTTGTTTAGGTATTCCAGTATAATGTGCGGTCAGTGGTTGGCAGTGTGAGCATAGGAAAACGCAGGCCTCTGTCCACGGAACAGGCAGAAACGCACAGGGCAAGGGATGTTACGATATCCTACTGCTGCTAGTGAAACGCTTCCTCTTGTGTTGAATGTAAACCACGAGTGCGTCACTTTAGCAAACTTTTTTATTGTTTTGCACTACATATACTATTTCATTATGTTGGTTAGCAGCACGTAAAAACCCTTTTGACTTAAATATTCTGTGAATGCTGCTTACTGCTGGGAGCACTTTTCACATATTACCTACAGAAATTCTAGCTGTTCGTAAAATATGGCCAATCTACTGTCAGGAAGAATGAGACATTCACTGATCTGGAGACTACAAGATCAGTCATAAAGAAATTCTGTATACTGTTGGAAGGTAAATTAAAAGTGCTGACTGGCCTACATACAATTCATTTATTTCCCAATACCAGTAATCCTTTAGAACAAGCGGCCAATGCAGAAAAGTGTGCCTGCAAAAAATCTAAGTTATTACTTTCAACTACTAAGGGATGGGTGATACAGAGTAAGGGGTGCCTTCGTGAATTGCTTGATTTCAGAATAAATTGAAAGTGGGTTATTTCTACATCATCCAATCAAAAATTAAAGAAAAAAATAAAGTGCTGTTGCTGAGTCAGCCTTTGAAACGCGCACGTCCGATTGCAGGAGAATCCAGCTCAGCACTGCAGTGCAGACTGTGAAAAGAAGGCCAGTGGACCAAGGCTTTCGGGTAAAACTGCAGTGCATTCTATAAGATGGCATTCTGACACTGGGATTCAATTACGAAAATGTCAGTGCAGTCTAAAAAAACCGACAGTCCAAAGCTGGAGTCTAAAGGCAAACACTGCAGCGCTCTATGTAAGCTGACAGCCCAAGGGTGGAGTCTAAATGCTAAAACTGCAGCACTCTCTGTAAGCTGACAATCCAAGGATGGAGTCTAAATGCTAAAACTGCAGCACTCTCTGTAAGATGACAACCCAAGGCTGGAGTCTAAAGGCTAGCACTGCAGTGCTCTCTGTAAGCTGACAGCCTAAGGCTGAAGTCCCCTGGCTAACACTGCAGCACTCTCTGTAAGCTGACAGCCCAGGGCTGGGGTTTAAAGGCTAACACTGCAGCGCTCTCTGTAAGCTGACAGACCAAGGATGGGATCCACTAGCTAGCACTGCAGCACTCTCTGTATACTGACAGCCCAAGGCTGGGGTCTAAAGGCTAGCACTGCAGTGCTCTCTGTAAGCTGACAGCCTGGTTAGCACTGCAGCGCTCTCTGTAAGCTGACAGCCCAAGGCTGTGGTGTAAAGGCTAATACTGCAGCACTCTCTGTAAGCTGACAGCCCAAGGATGGGGTCCACTGGCTAGCATGGCAACTCTCTGTAAGCTGACAGCCCAAGGATGGAGTCTAAAGGCTAGCACTGCAGCCCTCTTTGTAAGCTGACAGCCCAAGGATGGAATCTAAATGCTAAAACTGCAGCACTCTCTGTATACTGACAGCCCAAGGCTGGGGTCTAAAGGTTAGCACTGCAGTGCTCTCTGTAAGCTGACAGCCCAAGGATGGGGTCCACTGGTTAGCACTGCAGCACTCTCTGTATACTGACAGCCCAAGGTTAGCACTGCAGCACTCTTTGTAAGCTGACAGCCCAAGGATGGAATCTAAATGCTAAAACTGCAGCATTCTCTGTATACTGACAGCCCAAGGATGGGGTCCACTGGTTAGCACTGCAGCACTCTCTGTATACTGACAGCCCAAGGTTAGCACTGCAGCACTCTTTGTAAGCTGACAGCCCAAGGATGGAATCTAAATGCTAAAACTGCAGCATTCTCTGTATACTGACAGCCCAAGGCTGGGGTCTAAAAGTTAGCACTGCAGTGCTCTCTGTAAGCTGACAGCCCAAGGATGGGGTCCACTGGTTAGCACTGCAGCGCTCTCTGTAAGCTGACAGCCCAAGGCTGGAGTCTAAAGGCTAGCATTGCAGCACTCTCTGTATACTGACAGCCCAAGGCTGGGGTCTAAAGGTTAGCACTGCAGTGCTCTCTGTAAGCTGATAGACCAAGGATGGGGTCCACTAGCTAGCACTGCAGTGCTCTCTGTAAGAGGGTAGGCCAAACTGGTGTACACTGCTAATAAAGCAGTGCACTCTGTAAGGAAGGAAGCCAAAGCAAGGGGTTCACTGGATGTATGTGGGCAGCAGGGGTAATCCTATAGTCTAAGATGGCTGGTGTCTAATGGCCCCAGATGTTACGTCCCAGGGAGGTTAATGGCATGGCAACTCTCTGTAAGCTGACAGCCCAAGGATGGAGTCTAAAGGCTAGCACTGCAGCCCTCTTTGTAAGCTGACAGCCCAAGGATGGAATCTAAATGCTAAAACTGCAGCACTCTCTGTATACTGACAGCCCAAGGCTGGGGTCTAAAGGTTAGCACTGCAGTGCTCTCTGTAAGCTGACAGCCCAAGGATGGGGTCCACTGGTTAGCACTGCAGCACTCTCTGTATACTGACAGCCCAAGGTTAGCACCGCAGCACTCTTTGTAAGCTGACAGCCCAAGGATGGAATCTAAATGCTAAAACTGCAGCATTCTCTGTATACTGACAGCCCAAGGCTGGGGTCTAAAAGTTAGCACTGCAGTGCTCTCTGTAAGCTGACAGCCCAAGGATGGGGTCTAAAGGCTAGCATTGCAGCACTCTCTGTATACTGACAGCCCAAGGCTGGGGTCTAAAGGTTAGCACTGCAGTGCTCTCTGTAAGCTGATAGACCAAGGATGGGGTCCACTAGCTAGCACTGCAGTGCTCTCTGTAAGAGGGTAGGCCAAACTGGTGTACACTACTAATAAAGCAGTGCACTCTGTAAGGAAGGAAGCCAAAGCAAGGGGTTCACTGGATGTATGTGGGCAGCAGGGGTAATCCTATAGTCTAAGATGGCTGGTGTCTAATGGCCCCAGATGTTACGTCCCAGGGAGGTTAATGGCATGGCAACTCTCTGTAAGCTGACAGCCCAAGGATGGAGTCTAAAGGCTAGCACTGCAGCCCTCTTTGTAAGCTGACAGCCCAAGGATGGAATCTAAATGCTAAAACTGCAGCACTCTCTGTATACTGACAGCCCAAGGCTGGGGTCTAAAGGTTAGCACTGCAGTGCTCTCTGTAAGCTGACAGCCCAAGGATGGGGTCCACTGGTTAGCACTGCAGCACTCTCTGTATACTGACAGCCCAAGGTTAGCACCGCAGCACTCTTTGTAAGCTGACAGCCCAAGGATGGAATCTAAATGCTAAAACTGCAGCATTCTCTGTATACTGACAGCCCAAGGCTGGGGTCTAAAAGTTAGCACTGCAGTGCTCTCTGTAAGCTGACAGCCCAAGGATGGGGTCCACTGGTTAGCACTGCAGCGCTCTCTGTAAGCTGACAGCCCAAGGCTGGAGTCTAAAGGCTAGCATTGCAGCACTCTCTGTATACTGACAGCCCAAGGCTGGGGTCTAAAGGTTAGCACTGCAGTGCTCTCTGTAAGCTGATAGACCAAGGATGGGGTCCACTAGCTAGCACTGCAGTGCTCTCTGTAAGAGGGTAGGCCAAACTGGTGTACACTGCTAATAAAGCAGTGCACTCTGTAAGGAAGGAAGCCAAAGCAAGGGGTTCACTGGATGTATGTGGGCAGCAGGGGTAATCCTATAGTCTAAGATGGCTGGTGTCTAATGGCCCCAGATGTTACGTCCCAGGGAGGTTCTGAGTTCAGTCCAGGTATGTACTGGATCTACCAAGCCTCAGATGGGAGGTCCTGGGGAGATTCTTAGCTCAGTCCTGGTATGTACTGGAATTATTGAGCACAGACTGTAGGTCCAGGGGAGGTTCTGAGCTCAGTCCTGGAATGTACTGGAGTTACTGAGCCCAAAGGGTATGTCCCGGGAGGTTCTGATTTTAGTCCTAGAATCTACTGGGGTTACTGAACCTAGAAAGTAAGTCCAGAAGAGTATTTGAGTTCGGTCCTTGTATGTGCTGGAGGTACTGTGCCCAGATGATAAGTCCTGGGGGTTCTGAAAAAAATACCTAACTGTGATTCTTAACCATGGATAAAACAGCCAAATAGTGAGCCTTTTAGTCAGATTATTATTATTACAGTTTTTTTAACGACAAAAAAATAAATCTTAAAGGAACACTATAGTCACCAGAGCCACTGTAGCTTAACATGGTTCTGGTGTCTATAGCCTGTTCAGAGAAAAGGCAGTGTTTTTTGCCTAGTAACTCCTGTAGTGACAGTCACTCCAACGGCTACTAAAGTGTGTCCTTTCTCAGTGCTGCACCTTCATTCAGCGTCTCCACGTCTCCGCAGCGTCTCTACGCTCTGCACAATGTTCCCCATAGAGATGCATTGATTTAATGCATCTCTCTGAGGAGATGCTGATTGGTACCGCATTTTGCCATGGATGCTCAATAGCTTCCCAATGCTTTCCTCTAGGGAAGCATTGTATTGACTGAGATCATCAAGATGAATCATCTCAGCTATGGAGGCATGCCAACTGCGGCAAGACGGGCTCGCCGTTGGAAAAAAGGTAAGTAAAAACACAATTTCCATGCGATTGGAGGGGAGCCGGTGACCTGAACATACACATTCACTGACAGACAGACACACACAAACAGACACACACATAGACAGACACACACTGACCGACATATGTACACACACACTTACTGACAAATACACAATTCTCTCACATACTCACAAAGATTCATAAATACACACAGACAAATACAGACATACACATATGACAGATATACACACACACACACAGAAAAAAACATTTTAGCCACCCTCCTGTTTCCTACCTTGGAGGTGCAGGCGGGTGGCTTTCCTGCGTCCAGTGCTAGACAGCAGCTGGATACAGTGGTGATGGAAGCAGGTAATGCAAGTGGGATGCCACTGGTCCAGACTACCCCTCCTGTCTCTGTATGTCTTAGTATGTGCTCTCTGTGTGCCAGGAGAAAGTGAAGGGATATGAACTACTTCCTCCTGGAGCTGAACCAGCGCTGGGGAATAAACGGCAGCTCTGTGCAATGTGCTTGCGGTTGGACGTCTCTGCGGAATGGGGCAGGCAGCAAGCAGACACGTCTTTACCTGGTGCCCTGTCTCCTTGTCATTCCCCTGCGCGCCTCAGCACCATGAGGAAGCAGTTACAGTTCCCTTTAATTCCTCACTAGGACCAAAACTATTTTAGTCGACATGGCAACCAGACGCCTGGGATTTGTCAAGCTCTGTTTTAAGTAACACTTTACAGTTAGTAAATAAAAATGCAAACAGATGCTAATAAGCGAATGTGAGCTTACAGTATAGGAGGAAGTGGGACATAAGAAAAATAACATCACCATGTCTATGTTACCTGCATAAACCACTGTGTGGTTGAACTGCAGAAAGAGAGAGAGTGAAACTACTAGTAATGTGAGAAAAGAAGCATGATGGGTCTGTAGGGGCTTCTGAGAACTTGAGCAAAGATAAAGAGGCATATAAAGAGAGCTATAATTTTGCTGCCCTATAGAAGTCTTATAGATAAGTATTTGTAATCCTATGACACGGGAATAAAGGGCTGTGCCTATGAAATACACTGAACAAAATTATAAACGCAACACTTTTGTTTTTGCCCCCATTTTTCATGAGCTGAACTCAAAGATCTAAGACATTTTCCGTGTACACAAAAGGCCTATTTTTCTCCAATATTGTTCAAATATCTGCACTTCTCCTTTGGCAAGAAAATCTATCCACTTCACAGGTGTGGCATATCAAGATGCTGATTAGACAGCATGATTATTGCAAAGGTGTGCCTTAGGCTGGCCACAATAAAAGACCACTCTAAAATGTGCAGTTTTACTGTATTGAAGAGGTCGGGGGGAGTCTGAAAACCAGTCAGTATCTGGTGTGACCACCATTTGCTTCAAGCAGTGCAACACATTTCCTTCGCATAGAGTGGATCAGGTTGTTGATTGTGGCCTGTGGAATGTTGGTCCACTCCTCTTTAATGGCTGTGCGAAGTTGCAAGATATTGGCAGGACCTGGAACAGGCTGTTGTATACGCCGATCCAGAGCATCCCAAACATGCTCAGAGTGACATGTCCGGTGAGTATGCTGGCCATGCAAGAACTGGTTTCAAGAGCAAACATTTCAGAATGTTTTCAGCTTTCATGAATTGTGTACAGATCCTTGCAACATGGGGCTGTGCATTATCATGCTGCAACATGAGATGATGGTCGTGGATGAATGGCACAACAATGGGCCTCAGGATCTCGACACGGTATCTCATGTAGATCGGCTTCCCTGAGATGGTTTCTGACAGTTTGTGCAGAAATTCTTTGGTTACGCAAACCGATTGTTGCAGTAGCTGTGCGGGTGGCTGGTCTCAGACGATCTTGAAGGTGAAGATGCTGGATGTGGAGGTCCTGGGCTGGTGTGGTTACACGTGGTCTGCGGTTATGAGGCCGGTTGGATGTACTGCCAAATTCTCTGAAATGCCTTTGGAGACGGCTTATGGTAGAGAAATGAACATTCAATTCGCAGGAAATAGCTCTGGTGGACATTCCTGCAGTCAGCATGCCAATTGCACGCTCCCTCAAAACTTGCGACATCTGTTGCATTGTGCTGTGTGATAAAACATTTGCAATAATCATGCTGTCTAATCAGCATCTTGATATGCCACACCTGTGAGGTGGATGGATTATCTCAGCAAAGGAGAAGTGCTCACTAACACAGATCTAGACAGATATGTGGACAATATTGGAGAGAAATAGGCCTTTTGTGTACATATAAAAAAAGTCTTAGATCTTTGAGTTCAGCTCATGAAAAATGGGGGCAAAAACAAAAGTGTTGCGTTTATAATTTTGTTCAGTGTAGAGTAGGAAATGTTACAAGTGGCGCAGATGATGTATAGGTTAGGTAGTAAAGGGATAAGGACATAGAGAAGATTGGCAGCAGCAATGGCTACTGAAAGAGGAATGGGATACAGATACTGAGACAGGAAATGATAAGCACACATGCAAGCAATATTTGTAATGAGAAAGTGATAAGATTTGGATAGATTTGTTCAATATAAACCATCATTCTCAGCGCTGAGAGAGCTCTGTGTCAGTATTATGTACAGAATGAAGGCAGCACATTTTATACAGGCCAGTCACTGTCCTGACTATGACCTTGGTACAGCCTGTGTCAGCACATTGCAAGGTTTCCGTGCTGGTTTCAGTACAATATGGTTGTATCTGCTGCCCCCCTCCCACATTAACAAAAGCTGTCATAGCTACAGCCAGAGGTCTGCCCAGTGAATTTATATTTGCAAAAGTTTAAACTGGGCTTGGAGTGTAAGGGATTTATACACTAATGGTGACCTGTAAAGAAATGACAACTTACAAAATTTGTGGTTATAGTGTAAGTTTGGAAACATTGCCAATGTTTTTTTATATATTTGTTTAGTGAATAGATTCCAAATGTATGGCTGTAGTTTAGCTATTTACTGCAACATGCCTGTTTGTATGAACAACAGAAATATAGGTTGGTGTTCTCCTGCATCGTAACTGTATTGTACAATGAGTGTCCTGTAAAGGAAAACACAATACAACATAACCCCTACATCTTGCAAAAGTGGTTACATTGCCTTGGTGCCTTCCCAGAGTAAGTAGTCAAAACCATTGAAGAACGCTTTAACAATTTCTTTGGTTTCCTTAGGTACAATTTTCATGCAATGAGAATCCACTTAGCTCCACTGAGTGTGACCCTTTATCAGGTCTTGCTTAGCTCAGGGTAGACATCCAACTTCTTCTGCATCCAAGGAAACCTAGGTGAGCTGCCATACCATTCTAAAACACAGTTTGACTACTTACTCTGAGAAGATGTCAGGCCACTTCGGGTACCATACGTACTATAGCAGGCTGTACTGGTTATATTGCTGGTTGTTCTTAAATTGCTTGATTACTTACTATGGGAGGGAACCAGGGAACTCCTGCCACCTAAGGTGGCTATGGTGCCCAAAATGTGTCTTTAGCAACTCTTGCAAAATTCCTGTATAATATAAAACCTGCAATGTCCTGTATCATATAACCCCTGCGAAGTGTCTGTATCTGATAATTCCTGTGATGTGCCTGTATTTAATACCTGCAGCGTGCCTGTATCATATGCCTTTTCCAACATGCCTGCATCATATACCTCCTGCAAACGTGACTGTATCTTATAACTCCGACACATCTGTATCTAAAAATTGCTACGACGCGCCTGTATATTATAACTCCTACGATGTGCCTGTATCATATACCTCTTGTGATGTACCTGTATCTTATAACTCTGACACGTCTGTTTCTTAAAACTCCTATGACGCGCCTGTACCTTATAACTCCTACAATGTGCCTGTATCCTATACCTCCCGCGACATGCATGTATCATATATGATACAGGCATGTCACGGAAGGTATATGATACAGGCACGTCACAGGAGATATATGATACAGGCACGTCACAGAAAGTATATCTCCCGTGACGTGCCTGTTTTATATACTTCCTGTGAAGTGCCTGTATCATATACCTCCTGTGACGCGCCTGTTTCATATACCTCCCGTGACCAGGGCCGGATTAACATAGGGGCTGATGGAGCTGCAGCTCCAGGCTCATGGAATAGGCCCATTTAAAAAAAAAAAATTTTTTTTTTTTTTTTTTTTTAACACACTACTCTTAGGTTTGCCATCTGATTGGTATTTTACTGGCACAGCTGGTATTTGAGGCTGCCTGGCCGTGCCAGTATTGCAGTAATACCGGCAATACAAATGCAGGTATTTTTCTCAGAATAAACGGAAATTACTCTGCAATACCAGCTCCGGCCAGGGGTCACTGTGTGTGTAGAGAGGCAGGGATAGGAAGTTACAGCAGATCCCTGCCTCTCTCTACTACTCACTGATCCGTGGGGGAGCAGCAACACAGCACAGAGAGTCCAGACAGCAGCTCTACAGCTCAGGTAAGTGAGGTATGGGGGGGAAAGGCAGCAGGGAGACATGGGGAAACTGAGACACTAGGGGACACATGAGGACACAGACACTAGGGGACACTGAGACACTTGGGGACACTAGAAAACATGGGGACACTGATACACTAGGGGACACTGGGAGACATAGGGACATTGGGACACAGATACACTATGTCCCCATGTCTCCCAGTGTCCCCATGTCTCCCAGCCAGTGTCCCTAGTGTCTCAGTGTCCCCAAGTCTCCCAGTGTCTGTGTCCCATGTCTCTTAGTGTGCCTAGTGTCCCCATGTCTCCCAGTTTTCCTAAATGTCCCAGTGTCCCCATGTCTCACAGTGTCTCAGTGTCCCCATGTCTACCAGTGCCTGTGTTCCCATGTCTCTAAGTGTCCCTGGTGTCCTAGTGTCCCCAAATGTTTCAGTGTCCCCATGTCTCCCTGTGTCTGTGTCCCTTGTCTCTTTGTCCCCATTTCTCCCAGTTTCCCTAAATGTCTCAGTGTCCCCATGTCTTTGTGTCTCCATGTTTCCCAGTGTCCCTATGTCTGTATCCACAAGTGTTTCCCAGTGTTGACAAGTTTTCAGTGTCCTCGGGTCTGTCAGTGTCCCCAGTATCCTAGTGACAGTGAGACACTGGGGGACTGGGCGACATGGGGACACTGATCCTGTGATACATAGGGACACTGGGTGACTTGCAAGACTGAGACGCTGGGAGACAGGGAGACACTGGGAACAATCCATCTATATAGCAGAATCAACTGTGAGTAGTTTGTTGGTGATTTTACAGAATTTTCTCTTATGTGATGTCACGCATAACTAATTAATTATACAAATGATTAAGGCTGGTATTTTTTTTCCAAGAAAGGTGGCAACCCTAACTACTCTTCACATACTCTTGCTTAAAGGAGCACTATAGGGTCAGAAACACAATCATGAATTTCTGACCCTATTATGTTAAAACCACCATCTAGCCCCCCTGACCCAACTCTTGCCTCCCTAAATGCAGAGGGTGGAGACACTGAATGGCAGTACTGCACACTAGGCAGTACTGCCCCAGGAAGCACCTCTAGCAACCATTTAAGGAGTGGCCAGTGAAGTTATTTTCTCTGAAAATACAGCGTTTACTGCAAAAAGCCTGAATGGAATGATTCTACTTACCAGAACAAATACAATAAGCTGTAGTTGTTCTGGTGACTATAGTGTCCCTTTAAGTTTGGAAGCTTAAGAGGGATGTATGGGAACAAAACTTGTGTGGACTGGCTTACAATAAAATCAGTTTAGGTAATGCAGACGTTGGTCTCTCTAACACTGTGGCATGTCCCCTTTCTTCTACAGTCACTACATACACCTTTTCTCTGTCTCAGACTATATACCAGGAACTTCTGCCTGCTAGTAAGAAGGTAAGGATACAAGTGGACATGTGAGTGCTAGGGGACAGTCCTTAGAAAGCATGGAGCGAGCGCATCATTAGACACATTTATGCCAAGCTCAGGGTGCTGCCTGCATAGTATGCCCTTAGTTGGACTGCAGGATTGGCAGGCAGCCTGACATGCATTCATGCCAGGCTGTCCTTCAAATTCTTTGGAGAGACATGCCCCGTTTTTGTTCTCCCATTTTGGCAGGTCTGGTCACGTGATTCGCACCAGAAGCACACCCTTTTACCCTGCCCATTGACTTCCTGCTTCATTGGACACTGCTGTTAGGGGGTATGGATTTACTTGAAAGATGAAAGCATAAATTAGAGAGGGATTAGCATTGGGTATGTGTTTTCTTATAGCTGCATCCTTTTGAGTTTCCCTCCAGCACCATCAGATACATGACGCTTAGGAGGTATGACTATTTTAGTGTGTTTGGTCCATAAAATTCCGTAATTAGGCCCATCAAAATTGTCAGCACCAGGCCCACCGGGCTCTTAATCTGGCCCTGCCTGTGACGTGCCTGTATCATATATCTCCCGTGACAGGCATGTGTCATATACCTCCCGTGACGGGCATGTGTCATATACCTCCCGTGACGTGCCTGTATCATATACCTCCCGTGACGTGCCTATATCATATACCTCCTGTGACATGACTGTGCAATATACCTCCTATGACGTGCCTGTATCATATACCTTCTGTGACGTCCCTGTGTCATATATCTCCCATTACATGCCTGTGTTATATACCTTCTATGACGTGCCTGTTTCATATACTGCCTGTGACGTGTGTGTATCATATACCTTCTGTGACGTGCCTGTATCCTATATCTCCTGTGACATGCTTGTGTCATACACCTCCTGTGATGTGCCTGTTTCATATACCTCCTGTGATGTGCCTGTATCCTATATCTCTCATGACATGCCTGTGTCATATACCTCCTATTATATGCCTGTATCATATACCTCCTATTACATGCCTGTATCATATACCTCCTGTGATGTGCCTGTTTCATATACAGCCTGTGACGCGCCTGTTTCATATACCTCCCGTGACTTGCGTGTGTCCTATACCACCTGTGATGTGTCATAAAGCACATATATATAATATCCACATATTATGGCAACATTTTGAATCTCATATTATGAAATATCAAATATTCCAATTTTACTTTTACATAGTCGTTATGTAACACAAATGTATAATACAAATGATACAAATTAAGGTAAGTCAAAGACAGGAACACAAAGGATGGGTAGGGCTGCGCCACAATACAACAATACAATATACATATATCTTTATATAGTTCTTGTGTAAGATGCTTGAAACCAAAAAAGGTTAAGAGTCAGACGCGTTCTTTACGCTTCACCAGTGTCCGTATATGCAGAGAAGGGCAATAAGAAAATGAAGAAGCCAAAAGTGCATTAAATCTCACTGGGTATAGATAAAATAGGGAATAAATGGGGTTGCACTCACATTTGGTAGCGCTTAAACCAGCTCTGGTGTGTACAGTGTACAGCAGTATGATCCACACTTAAAGGATATGACGTGGGTGTTCTTGGTGATAGAAGTATCAGGAACCCAGAATGACAGAAATAAAAGGCAACAATAGTGCTCTCAATAAAATTTTAAATAGTAAGTCAAATTAATGAGAATAGTACTCACAAAGATAGAGCAGGCTAACTGTTCTATGACGACAGCACAGGTGCATAGGTGGTATGATCGCCACCTGGGATTCTTTGGAGTAGAACAGGATAAAAATTGTAGATGCCAGGTTGATAGAAGGGTGAAATAATAAAATAATAAAAGATAGTGGCACAAGTAGTAAAGTGAACAAAATCTATTTATTAATTAAAAAACAAATTTAATATACCGTTTATACTGGAGTATAAGTCAACCCGAATATAAGTCGAGACCCCTAATTTTACCCCAAAAAACTGGGAAAACTTATTGACTCAAGTATAAGACTAGGGTGAGAAATGCAGCAGCTACTGGTAAATTTCTAAATAAAATTAGATCCCCAAAAAATTACATTAATTGAATATTTATTTTGTGTATATAATGATGCAGTGTGTGTGTGTGTGTGTGTGTATATATATAATGCAGAGTGTGTGTGTATGAATGTAGTGTGTGTAGTGTGTGTGTATGAATGCAGTGTGTGTATATAATGCAGTGTGTGTATATAATGCAGTGTGTGTATGTATGAATGCAGTGTGTATGTATGAATGCAGTGTGTGTATATAATGCAGTGTGTGTGCGTATGAATGCAGTGTGTGTGTGTGTGTATGTGATGCAGTGTGTAACCTTGGTGGGGGGGTGGGCATTTTTATTATTTTTTTTAATTATTATTATTTTAACATTATTATTTTTTTAAATATTATTATTTTAATTTTATTTGAATATTAATTAATATTTTTATAATATTATTATTTAAATTTGTATTTATTTATTTTCGTCCCCCCTCCCTGCTTGTTAGCTGGCCAGGGAGGGGGGCTCTCGTTCCCTGGTGGTCCAGTGGATGGGCTGTGTAGGAGGGGGGCTGGCAGAGAGCTGTTACTTATCTTTCCTGCAGCTCCTGTCAGCTCCCTTTTCTCTCCTCTGGTCCGGTCAGCTCCCTTCTCCTCCACTGTAATTCTTGCGGTGTGACTGCCGTGCGGACCCCGCGGCTCTCGCGAGACTTACACTGGAGGAGAAAGGAGCTGACCGGACCGGAGGAGAGAGAAGGGAGCTGACAGGAGCTGCAGGAAATGTAAGTAAAAGCTCTCTGCCAACAGGACCGCCGGGCTTGTAATGATAAGTTGCCACAATACAGACACTCACTCGAGTATAAGACGAGTGGGGGTTTTTCAGCACAAAAATTGTGCCGAAAAACTCACCTTATACTCGAGTATATACGGTACATCCAAACGCGTTTCACCATAAAATGCTTTATCAGTGGAGTAGAAGACAGTCAACCTGGCAAGATGAGGTTTATATAGGCATAAAACAAATTTAAATTGGCACCATAATGCTTTGTCCAATATAAAAACAGATAGTGTTTGTGAATAAATAACAACACGGAACATGTAGACATTAGAAGATTTAGTAATAAAAGATCAGATTATATATAATATTCTATAAAACGAGCATTATTAAGTGTTTAAGCGGCTTCAATTGCCGAAGCCCCTGATGCGCGTCATAATGATCTGGCCGCTAAGCATTATGGGGGCTGTAGTCATAAATTAATCTAGATACATTTGCAGACGTGAGAGATTGTCCCACATTGTACAACTAGGCATGGAAGTGGATTGTTCCCAATCATTAATATGATAATGGGAAGGAAGGATGAAGTTTAAAACAATGTAAATAATATATAAAAAAGACGGTCGCAGCGGCCATCTTGGTGGGGGAAGTGATGAATAGCGTAGGTCGGGCAAGCATGGTGGCCATATTGGGTGCGGAAACTAAATAGAAATCTCCAAAGTGGCAGCCAAAAAGAGAGGAAATATATAAAAACACAGTAATGTAGATAAAAAATAATAGTTGAATATAATTATAGATATATAGAAGACATGGTAAAGGGCATGGTAAGATAAAATTAGACCAAATACAGGGAACAACACACCTATTTTAATCATAGCAGAGTGTTACTTAATTATAGTAAAAAAAAAGAAATTATGGGTGTATGGAAACACTTAGTAGAAAACATGATCTATAGGCAGAAAAGAAAAAGGTGGTAACTTTAGAAAAGGTGGTAACTTTACCTGATATAATTATTAAAATCATATGACAAGAGAGAATGCATTGGTTAAATAAAATTGAACAAATCACAGTCTAAGTTGAGACCATTGGGAGTAAGAGTCTGTAGATTAAAAAAACACTCCATTTCACATTTTCCAAGGATATTTTTTATGTTACCACCTCTCCATGGGGTAATATTTTTTTTTTATACCAATACATTTTAGATGTCTTGGATCTTGGATCTTTGTTGTGTATAATGAAATATTTAGAGACCGAGTGATTGGGGTATCCGTTTGAAATGTTGCGGCAATGTTCTCGTAATCGTGTCTTGAGGCTCCTTGTGGTCATTCCAACATATTGGAGATCACAAGGGCATTCTAAAAGATAAATAACATTATTGGTATTGCAGCTGATGAAATCTTTAATGGGGTATGTTTTTTGAGTTCTGTTGCGTGTTATTCTAACGTTATTCTGGCGTGTTATTCTAACCTTGGGGGCACTGACTATAGAGTAATACTGTAGTGCTCACTGTATCAGAACTAATTATGGCCACTGCACAATATTTTATAATTCGTACACAAATTCCAAGACTCCCAAATTATCACCTCTAAGCAGCTAGAACAACACAAGCAACTAGCAGTAAGCTGACTAAAATATGAAGTCTAATGGTTTGTCTGAACACTGAAAAGTCTTAGTTTACAAAGTCAATGGCCAGTTTATATCTCCAGACAATGGACACTGGGCCTGATGCTATGGCCATGCTGATTTGGCAAGACACCGAACACGCCCAGCAATCTGCAGCAATACCGTCTTGCACAAACCCTTTGGACACATATTGCATTTTCATGGCATCTCATTTTGTATTGATTGTAATGGGGATGTTAGAGTTTTGCCATAGAAAGCAGTATTTGGAATCTGTAGCTGTGCAAAAATGCTGAGTATACTACACTGTATGGGATTATGTAGTCAGCAGATGTTTTAAAACCTATTTAATTGTTGCTCTGTAAAAAAAAAAAAAAAAAAAAAAAAGTGTGGTTCGTGGGGGACATGCTAGGGTGCCAGTTATACAAAAGGAGGAAAGAAAGAATTTCTCCTGTGATGCGTACATATTGGAATAATTAAATTTCACTAATTAAAAAGTGAAAAGAGAAAAAGAGGACCATACACAAAGATAGACAAAACACTGCTTACCTTAAAGGAAAGACTACTACTGCATTACTAAATAAATAGCTGTATGCACATCAATTAAACTGGAGAAAGAAATAACTTCCTGCATGTATAACAGATTATTACAGGTAAAACAGGTATATACTGTCACCTCGACACTTTTTTAATATAATGATTTTTTAAATCAAGTTTTGAAAGGAAATAGCCTTTTTGTTAAATGAAGTATATGTAATAAAAAAATAAATAAATAAGGAACTCATCCCTACCTTTAGTATATGACAGGATCCTTCAGCCATAAACATGGATCTTGGTACAGACAGTGTATGGATACCTCTATAGTCTCTTTGATCTCTATGGTTAGTCTCTATGGTCTTCTGAGCTTCACTCCCTGCACAGTGCAGTGACATCATCAGACCTAATAATTGTCACATTCAAACACTGCCTGACCCAAGGTGCATGTATATGGCTGAAGGATCCTGTCATATACTAAAGGCAGGGATGAGTTTTTCTCTCTTTTTTTCACATTTACTTTATTTAACACAGAATTAATTTCCTTTCAAAACTTGATGAAAGGATCATTAAATTAAAATAGTGTTGAAGTGACAGCTCCTCTTTAAAAGGTTTTAAAATTTTCACCTACCGCAGTGTTTTCTGTGCATAATCACAGATACATCATAGATCTAAGCATTGTTTTCTGACTGCCAACACACACTACAGGAGAGCCAGAGTTTGAAAGTCCTGTATTGTAAGTTTGTTCACTAAAATAACTAATTGTCCACATTGCCAATATTCCAACTAAACTGTGATTTTAGCTGATATCCGTTGAAGAATTTTCCCTATCAAATATTTTGCCTTGTTTTTTACATTCAAATCCCAGTTTGCTACAATTTGGAGTTTAGTGTATAAAACCACCCTCCTTCTTGAAGATGTTACAAGCAACCACATTAAGAAATGTGTTATATATACATACATACACACACATTTTTTTTTTTAAACTAAAAAAGCAAGATGAAGAGTTTGTGTAAGTTTGCTGAGAAAAGGCTGCCTATTATATAGGGGTAGTTAGATTTTAGTGCCAATAAATAGGTCAGTGTGCAAGAAAAAGCCACTAAAATCTTTTATCTGGCTTTTATCCTACGTAATCAGAAATAAATGCCACTAATGTTGTGTCTTGTTAGTAATTCCTGAACTGGGTAAATGTATTAAAAACTAGTCTTTATGTATCCATACAGTTCTTTGGACTGGTTCCTTGTTTGAACTCCGAAACGCCTGAAAAATCCTCTTTCAATGAATGCTTTGCTAAAGCTGGTAAAATGGAACCAAATCAACAGTTCAATGGATTTGGTCCCCTTCAACCAGCTGCAGCTGTGCATTGATCGCCCTGACACAGCTGTAGAGGACCTCCGGAGCCATCAATAGAAGACAGAGTCCATAAAGCAATGACGATGACCTATATCTATGGATCTATCATCTACTAGATCTCAAAAAGAAGGGTGGGGGAGGCACGCATGGATTGGCCCATAAAGCTTTTACATGTTGATTCTATGTAAGTGAGACTAGAAAAGATGAATAATCTCAATATTGTATGTATTTGATCAAACTATGAGTTAGAGGAGGAATGCCATTTTACATACTCACTTATGCAGGGTCCAGAGAGGGTTGGAAATAAGTCCTATATTTTACATATTAAACCTTAAAACTTGGTAAATTATTTTGCCTTGTGGATAGTTTTTTCGTGCAGAAAAGGAGATTAGGTAAATTGTGTGAAGCGCCTGTTATTATGTAAATTAAATATTGTATTCACCAACCTTCGAGGCTGATGTAGAATGGAAGTTCAAAATAGAAATAGTGATTTTCCACAACTTGTCTAAGTAAATGTCATTCACTATCGACTAAAACAGTCACCTCATATCTTCATCCTACAAGGCACGACCATAATAGACCCCTAAGATCTTCATTCTACTAGGCAAGACTATAACAGTATCCCTCAGATCTTAATCCTACAGGGCACGACCATAATAGACCCCTAAAATCTTCATTCTACTAGGCACAACTATAACAGACCCCTCATATCTTCATCCTACAAGGCACGACCATAATAGACACCTAAAATCTTCATTCTACTAGGCACAACTATAACAGACCCCTCATATCTTCATCCTACAGGGCACGACTATTATAGACCCCTAAAATCTTCATTCTACTGGACACGACTATAATAGACCCCTAAAAACTTCACTCTATAGGGCACGACTATAATAGACCTTTAAAAATTTAATTCTACATGCCACATTTATAACAGGCCCCTAATATCTTTATTATACATGCCACGACTATAACAGGCTCTTAATATCTTCATCCTAGAAGGCACAACTATAACAGGTCACTAAAATCGACTATAACAGACCTCTATAACTGTCAGCCTACAGGTGACAACTATAACAGACCCCTATAATCTTCATCCTACAGACCACGACTATAACAAGCTCTTAATATATTCATCCTAAATAGCACAACTATAACAGCTCTTAAAAACAACTCTTAAAATCTTTATTCTACATGCCACGACTGTAACAGGCCCTTAATATCTTCATCCTAAAAGGCACAACTATAACACACCCCTAGAATCTTCATTCTACAGACCACGACTATAACAGGCCCTAAAATCTTTATTCTACAGGTTATGACTATAACAGATCTCT
The DNA here is from genome assembly GCA_933207985.1 of Pelobates cultripes. NCBI lineage: Eukaryota > Metazoa > Chordata > Amphibia > Anura > Pelobatidae > Pelobates > Pelobates cultripes. Next base: position 252,381,271 of record OW240917.1, on the reverse strand, counting down.
AAATGCTTCATCCTACAGGCCACGACTATAACAGGCCCCCAAATCTTCAATCTACACGGCATAACTATAACAGACCACTAAATTCTTCATCCTACAGGCCACGTATATAACAGGCCCCTAAAATCTTCATCCTACAGGGCATGAGTATAGTATATCCCGCAGAATGAAGATCGCAGGGGCTTTTATACAACTTTAAATTCAAAGTCAAAGTTCAGGAATGGTTTGTACACTGTGGGTGTTTAGGATTCTGCACGCCATAGTAGACAAAAAAACTGAGTGAGCTTTTTATTTAATATGTATAGCAATCCTTCACATCCAGTGCTGGAACTGAAGAGATGAAGCAAAACAGAGCAGCAGGCTGGGAGTGTAAAAGGAACAAAAGCCATTCTTATAATTATAACTGTGACCTTCAAAGTGTTGCTGCGCATTACCACGGCAAAGCTCCGCGCGGCATTATCAGGCTCGCAGATAGCGAGATTTAGAGAGAGGAGCTGAAGACGCATGTGTGTTGGACTTCCTTCTAGTGCACATATTTTGGGCCAGGCTGCTCTGCCCGATTGTGTCCTCCTTGGCCCCCTCTTACCAATTGTGTCCTTCTGGCCATTTACTCCAATACTTAGTCTTTCACATTTCTCTGTCTCTCACACATATCACTTATACATGCTGTAATGCCTTGCAAAAGTCAAACTAAGCAGCAAATACATGTAATATATTGTGGATTCAGGATTGTGGATTGGATTTAGCCAAGTAAAAAATAAAATATAAAATTAGATTTTGTTCTCTAGCTGTGAAATGAGGAATTACAGGGGGAGAATGATGCTGCTGGGAGAAATGAAAGTAAAATGAGGAATGGTCTTCATCTGTGTCATACAGAGCAGAGGAGAGGGGACACTTGTTTTTTCTGTATAGTGGCCAATGGGTTAACTTGTTTATGTATTATTTATTTAAAAATGCAAAAGAAAGATTCACAAAACTAAACATTAACAATAAACATGTTCAGCTAATGGAAGATTTGTGTAAAAATTGTTGTTTTTTTCCCAAAACTTTAAATACACAGAATATCGGTATATATTATCGGCTAAATTCACAGATTATTGGTATCGGTTCTAAAAACATCAATACTGGTCGATCCCTAATCCCCAGCACCTACTGTATATCCTCAGCAATAACATGGCTTCTGTCAGATCCTTAGCCAGCAGCCAGACACTTGATTGCGTTGGACAGAATACAGCTTTATTTTCGAAAACTCTTGGTATTTATACACACTTTTCTTTAAACAGTTAACACACAACTGCCAGTCACATAGAAGCCTCGCTGGTCCTCTATTGATCCAAGGTCGCAGCATATAATAGTTCATTGTATTAAGTTGGTGCCCTTTGAGAAACCTTCCTGCATGCCTCCTATCTGATTTCTGGGTCCTGTACCACCTTAATCCGTCCCACTTTTGAACCCAACATTCATAGCACATCCCGTTCAATAGACGTGCGTGCGCTATGTTCAGGGCACTAAGACCATGCAGGGAACACTGCATGTCCTATCCTCAGTGGGCCTGTCCGAGTCATCGACAGGCAGCCTGACGTTTATTCACACCTGGCTAACCTGCTATGAACTTTGGCAGATCCCCCCCTTTGGGTCAGAGTTTGTAACATCGAGTCACTGGTCCTCATTCTCAGGACATCGGAGTTGGGAGGTATGTTCCAGGCATCAAGTTTAATGTCATGCTATGTCACGGCTGCCTGGCTATTTTACAGTTGCAAGAAAAAGTATGTGAACTCTTTGGAATGATATGGATTTCTGCACAAATTGGTCATAAAATGTGATCTGATCATCATCTAACAACAATAGACAATCACAGTCTGCTTAAACTAATAACACACAAATAATGAAATGTTGCCATGTTTTTATTGAACACACCATGTAAACATTCAAAGTGCAGGAGGAAAAAGTATGTGAACCCCTAGACTAATGACATCTCCAAGAGCTAATTGGAGTGAGATGTCAGCCAACTGGAGTCCAATCAATGAGATGAGATTGGAGGTGTTGGTTACAGCTGCCCTGCCCTATAAAAAACACACACCAGTTCTGGGTTTGCTTTTCACAAGAAGCATTGCCTGATGTGAATGATGCCTCGCACAAAAGAGCTCTCAGAAGACCTACGATTAAGAATTGTTGACTTGCATAAAGCTGGAAAGGGTTATAAAAGTATCTCCAAAAGCCTTGCTGTTCATCAGTCCATGGTAAGAAAAATTGTCTATAAGTGGAGAAAGTTCAGCATTGCTGCTACTCTCCCTAGGAGTGGCCGTCCTGCAAAGATGACTGCAAGAGCACAGCGCAGACTGCTCAATGAGGTGAAGAAGAATCCTAGAGTGTCAGCTAAAGACTTACAAAAGTCATTGGCAAATGCTAACATCCCTGTTAGCGAATCTACAATTCGTAAAACACTAAACAAGAATGGATTTCATGGGAGGACACCACAAAGGAAGCTCTGCTGTCCAAACAAAACATTGCTGCACGTTTACAGTTTGCACAAGAGTACCTGGATGTTCCACAGCAGTACTGGCAAAATATTCTGTGGACAGATGAAACCAGTTGAGTTGTTTGGAAGAAACACACAACACTATGTGTGGCGAAAAAAAGGCACAGCACACCAACATCAAAACCTCATCCCAACTGTGAAGTATGGTGGTGGGGGCTTCATGGTGTGGGACTGCTTTGCTGCATCAGGGCCTAGACGGATTGCTATCATCGAAGGAAAAATTAATTCCCAAGTTTATCAAGACATTTTGCAGGAGAACTTAAGGCCATCTTTCTACCAGCTGAAGCGTGTTGCAACAGGACAATGACCCAAAGCATAGAATGGCTTAAACAGAAGAAAATACACCTTCTGAAGAGGCCCAGTCAGAGTCCTGACCTCAACCCGATTGAGATGCTGTGGCATGACCTCAAGAAAGCGATTCACACCAGACATCCCAAGAATATTGCTGAACTGAAACAGTTCTGTAAAGAGGAATGGTCAAGAATTACTCCTGACCGTTGTGCACGTCTGATCTGCAACTACAGGAAACGTTTGGTTGAAGTTATTGCTGCCAAAGGAGGTTCAACCAGTTATTAAATCCAAGGGTTCACATACTTTTTCCACCTTCACTGTGAATGTTTACATGGTGTGTTCAATAAAAATATGGCAACATTTCATTCTTTGTGTGTTATTAGTTTAAGCAGACTGTGATTGTCTATTGTTGTGACTTAGATGATGATCAGATACCATTTTCTGACCAATTTGTGCAGAAATCCATATCATTCCAAAGGGTTCACATACTTTTTCTTGCAACTGTATTTAATATTTTAGCTTCCCTTTTGAGCTCCGAGATATTTGGTAGCTGCCTTGCTGCTGCTGCCCTTTCAGTGTAGGTTTGGTGGATTCCAGTCACAGGGGTAGGAGAGACGCACGTTAATTTTTAACGTATTGCTGCGATTTCGGTATCACAGCTACAGTAACACTTTGTCCATACGGCTGGAAAATGCACCAGAAGGGCACTTTTTGCAAAAAGCTGTTAAACAGGAAGATGTTAACAGGGACTTGTTAGCCCAGAAGAAGGGCTTGCTGTTACAGAAAACACATAGTTCCAGGTACTGTCCTTTAATAGTCCACAGTCACACTTCCTTTACACCTATAACCATTGACAGGAATATTATATACCATTTGAAAAACACAACAAAGCAGATGGATGACCCCAGCGGGACAGTATGTGGATTTGTAATTATTATTTAAAACCTTATCTTTCTGTTGGTGACCCTGCGCAAATAAAACCTGCTAATTTTACATTACCTTAATAAATTTACATGGCCTGTTTACAATGATAGCAATGCATTTGCCAGTATTGACCCCAAATTGATAAAATGACACAAGCCCTCATAACGACTATTATTAGATTATAGACTCATCCAGACAGTTAATGGCAACATATTCAGTGATGTGAGTGAACAGACAGACAAGATAATTCTTTCTGCAGGGCCAGTCATTTACCATCAAATAATCAGTCTTAGGAGGAAGGCCACACAACAAATCTCTTATATATATATACACACATATACAGGGAGTGCAGAATTATTAGGCAAGTTGTATTTTTGAGGATTAATTTTATTATTGAACAACAGCCATGTTCTCAATGAACCCAAAAAACTCATTAATATCAAAGCTGAATATTTTTGGAAGTAGTTTTTAGTTTGTTTTTAGTTTTAGCTATGTTAGGGGGGATATCTGTGTGTGCAGGTGACTATTACTGTGCATAATTATTAGGCAACTTAACAAAAAACAAATATATACCCATTTCAATTATTTATTATTACCAGTGAAACCAATGTAACATCTCAACATTCACAAATATACATTTCTGACATTCAAAAACAAAACAAAAACAAATCAGTGACCAATATAGCCACCTTTCTTTGCAAGGACACTCAAAAGCCTGCCATCCATGGATTATGTCAGTGTTTTGATCTGTTCACCATCAACATTGCGTGCAGCAGCAACCACAACCTCCCAGACACTGTTCAGAGAGGTGTACTGTTTTCCCTCCTTGTAAATCTCACATTTGATGATGGACCACAGGTTCTCAATGGGGTTCAGATCAGGTGAACAAGGAGGCCATGTCATTAGATTTCCTTCTTTTATACCCTTTCTTGCCAGCCGCGCTGTGGAGTACTTGGACGCGTGTGATGGAGCATTGTCCTGCATGAAAATCATGTTTTTCTTGAAGGATGCAGACTTCTTCCTGTACCACTGCTTGAAGAAGGTGTCTTCCAGGAACTAGCAGTAGGACTGGGAGTTGAGCTTGACTCCATCCTCAACCCGAAAAGGCCCCACAAGCTCATCTTTTATGATACCAGCCCAAACCAGTACTCCACCTCCACCTTGCTGGCGTCTGAGTCGGACTGGAGCTCTCTGCCCTTTACCAATCCAGCCACGGGCCCATCCATCTGGCCCATCAAGACTCACTCTCATTTCATCAGTCCATAAAACCTTAGAAAAATCAGTCTTGAGATATTTCTTGGCCCAGTCTTGACGTTTCAGCTTGTGTGTCTTGTTCAGTGGTGGTCGTCTTTCAGCCTTTCTTACCTTGGCCATGTCTCTGAGTATTGCACACCTTGTGCTTTTGGGCACTCCAGTGATGTTGCAGCTCTGAAATATGGCCAAACTGGTGGCAAGTGGCATCGTGGCAGCTGCACGCTTGACTTTTCTCAGTTCATGGGCAGTTATTTTGCGCCTTGGTTTTTCCACACGCTTCTTGCGACCCTGTTGACTATTTTGAATGAAACGCTTGATTGTTCGATGATCACGCTTCAGAAGCTTTGCAATTTTAAGAGTGCTGCATCCCTCTGCAAGATATCTCACTATTTTTGACTTTTCTGAGCCTGTCAAGTCCTTCTTTTGACCCATTTTGCCAAAGGAAAGGAAGTTGCCTAATAATTATACACACCTGATATAGGGTGTTGATGTCATTAGACCACACCCCTTCTCATTACAGAGATGCACATCACCTAATATGCTTAATTGTAGTAGGCTTTCGAGCCTATACAGCTTGGAGTAAGACAACATGCATAAAGAGGATGATGTGGTCAAAATACTCATTTGCCTAATAATTCTGCACTCCCTGTATATATATGCATATATATATTACAATTAGACATACAGTGAACTACGAGTTTACATTCATTATGGGTTTCCAATATTGAAAAATAAAATTTACCTAGGTACATTGTTAGTAATGCAAATATCACAAACACTGATATTATTAGATGCAGTGTTGATTTTGTCGAGTAACAAGTTTAATCAGATTTCAGTTGACTAAAAGTTTTGAGATTTAGTCGACTAAAACTAGACTAAAACTAAAACAATTCAGATGACTAAAATACGACAAAATTAAAATGGCTTTTAGTCAAAAGACTATGATTAAAACTAAATTGGAATTTGCTTTCACAATTGGCAGGTAAGACACATAAGGGATGGAGGAGAGGAAATTACATACATGGATGCTGGGGGATTTAACCCCTTAAGGACACATGACATGTGTGACATGTCATGATTACCTTTTATTCCAGAAGTTTGGTCCTTAAGGGGTTAAACACAATGGGGACTGGGTGAATGAGACACACGGGGGCTTAAAGAATGAGACACATCAATAGGATTGGGTGAATGGGGCAAATGAGGAGGCTGGGGGGAATGAAACACATGGGGGGCTAGGAGAATGAGACACATGGAGGGACTGGGGATAAGCACATGAAGAAGCTGGGGGAAGAATTGAGACACATGGGCAGCTGGGGGAATGAGACACGTGGGGAAGAAGAGATCCATGCAGGGGCTGGGTGGACATAAGGAGACAGAGTGGCTGGCGGAGGAAGAGATATGGTGCTGGGGGGGAAGAGACACACAAATGGGGCTATGGAGAGAAAGAGATGCACGGAGGGGCTGGGGGGATCCAAAAAAACACAAAGGTGCTGTTGAAGGGGCAAAAAAGACAGACTGGGACTTTGGGAGAGAGACACCCAGAGGGGTAAAAGAGACAGATAGATAGGCTTTAACTAAACACATTAGATTTTAGTTGTGTCGACTAAAATCTACTGGAGATTTAGTCGACTAAGACTAGACTAAAACTAAAACAATTCAGATGACTATAATATGACTAAAACAGCTTTTTAGTTACAATACTATGACTAAAACTAAATTAAAATTTGCTGCAAAAATTAACACAGATTGGATGCAGTGCTTTATTATATTATATAAGTGTAACTAAAGTAACCTCGTCACTGGCTTTTGGAGGGGCCTGTTTGCCAGCCTCCTACCCTGTGATTATGGCCGTGTGACAAGCTGAACCTCGTCATTGCCTCAGGACTATGAGCCCTGCATTATACCTTGCCCAACGCACTTTAAAAGGCTCTCTTCTTGTGAAGTATGTACTTTTGTACTCCGGACAGAGAGACCGACCGTTAGCACTAATTCTCTGGAACTGTTTTGGGCATGGGACCATGTGTACGGTGGGTCAAAAATAGGACTTCCAGGAATTTCCTGAATTCCTGTCATTTAGACGAATGGACGTTCGGTAGATAGCTGGGGTCTGAGTGCACATTTCGTGAGAATACCGCTCAGATCCCAGCCTAAACAACCGAACGCCGCACGAAAGCCCAGTGGTGTTCGCGGCGTTGAGTAGCCGATTTCGGCTCCACGTGCCCGATGCCCAAACACTGCTGGTGAAACAAAGGATCCAAGATGGCCGACCGCCGCGTGGTCGGTAGCTGAACGACGGCCACCTAGGAAAGCCTTTAACTACCGATTGCAACAATGTTGCAATCGGTTAATGAGTGCCACACGCCCCACTGTGTGTGGGCTACTGGGTGGTAGCTCATTCGTTTCACGAACAGCCGGTAAAGTCTCTGTTCGTGAAACAAAATACATGAATGCTAGCGGCTTTCAGCTGCTAGCATACGAATGCTCTAAACATAGCAGCACAGACAGATATTACAATATACAATCCAGCGGTTATTGCAGACAACCTTTTGTACATATAGTCCAGCAACCTAAAAGTGGCTAGGTTTGCCACAATGCTCCCCCAAAACCAAGCCGGCATACACAGTCTGATCCCAACGGATCGGCTTGGGGATGTCCGGGGGAGTGCCCACAGATCACTTTTCAAGTTCAGTTTGTCTAGATAACCTGTCGGCGTTACTGTTTTGTTACCCTGGGTGGTCATGGATGGTAAAGTCAAAAGGCTGCAGCGCAGCAGCCTGGCATTGTCTCCAGCCACACGGTTCAACCACACCAACGGGTTGTGATCTGTGAGCAAGGAAAAAGGTTGTCCATATAGATACGGCTGCAACTTTCTGAGGGCCCACACCACGGCCAGGCATTCTTTCTCGATGGCGGTGTAGCTCACTTCCCGTGGTAAATGTTTCCGGCTTAGATACGCTACGGGATGTTCTCCGCCATCTGCTACAACTTGGCTCATCACTGCTCCCAATCCAAACATTGAAGCGTCTGTGTGGACAAGAAATAGTTTAGTTGGATCAGGAGCAGCAAGTACAGGTGCATTAGTTAGAGCCGTCTTGAGTTGGTTAAATGCCTGATCACACTCTGGGGCCCAGACGACCTGTCGAGGAAGGTTCTTGTGGGCCAAGTCAGTCAAGGGTTTGGTCAGGGCACTGTAATTAGGTACAAACTTCCGGTAATATCCTACGGTACCCAGGAAGGCTAACACTTGGGTTTTTGTCCTAGGGGTAGGCCACTTGGCAACGGCTTCAATCTTTGCTGGTTCGGGCTTTTGTTGCCTGCTCCCCACCGGTGTCCCAAGTACTGCACCTCTGCCATCCCTATATGACACTTGCTAGGCTTCAGTGTCAACCCTGCCTCCCCTATACGGCTCCAATGTGTTGCAGATGCTCTGCCCAGGTCTGGCTATATATGGCGATATCGTCCAGGTATGCACACGCATATTCCTGAAACCCATCCAGTAGCCGATCTACCATCCGTTGAAAGGTCGCCAGGGCATTTTTCATCCCGAATGGCATGACACGAAATTGGTACAGGCCAAACGGTGTGAAAAACACAGACTTGGGGATGGCATCCTCGGCTAGGGGAATTTGCCAGTACCCTTTACACAAATCTATGGTAGTGAGATACTGGCCTCGTGTCATCTTGTCCAGCAGCTCGTCTAACCAGGGCATTGGATAGGCATCAGACACAGTTTTGTCATTTAGCCTCCGGTAGTCGACACAAAAACGTGTCGTGCCATCCTTCTTGGGTACTAGCACTAACGGCGATGCCCAGGGGCTATCGGAATGTTCAATAACCCCTAGCTGCAACATCTCCTCAATCTCCTTCCTCATATGTTCCCTGACTGCTTCAGGGATACGATATGGGGTCTGCCGCATAGGTAGCTGTCCAAGGGTCTCAACTCGGTGAGTGGCCAGCGGAGTGTACCCAGGTAAATTGGAGAAGGTGGCACCTTTAGCCGCAATCAACTCTTGCACCTGGGCCCGCTCCTGAGGGCTTAGCCGCTCCCCCAGTTGAACACCCGTGGAGGATTCTGCCTGGTCGTCCTGTTCTAATAGGTCAGGTAGTGGCAGGTTCTCCTGATACTCAGAGGCTGAGGCGCATATTGCTGCCACGTTCTCTATCCTCTCATGATAGAGTTTGAGCATGTTCACGTGGAGCATGCGTCTTTTCCCCACCCCTGAGCAGGGGCCAATTACATAGGTGGTGTCACATCTCTGTTCCACCACCTGGTATGGGCCTTGCCAGATGGCCTGCAGCTTGTCTGTGCGGACAGGTTTTAAAATCAAAACCTTCTGTCCCACTTGAAAGCTGCGGTCTCTGGTTCCCCTATCATACCAGCGGCGCTGGCGTTGTTGGGCCGCTTGGAGGTTGGTGCGTACGGCCTGGGTTAATGCCTCCAAGCGGTCCCTGAACTCCAGCACGTATGGTACAATGGGTGTCCCATCTGTATTACTCTCCCCCTCCCAGTGCTCTCGAATTAAGTCTAATGGCCCTCGCACCCTTCTCCCAAACAGCAATTCGAAGGGGGAAAATCCCGTCGACTCTTGGGGTACCTCTCTATATGCGAATAACAGATGGGGTAGGAATCGCTCCCAGTCTTTATGAGCCTCTCCAAACGTACGGAGCATCTGCTTCAGGGTACCGTTAAACCTTTCGCATAACCCATTGGAATCGGGGTGGTATGCAGAATTCACTATAGGCTTAATGCCACATATCTTCCAGAGTTGTTGGGTGACCTCGGCGGTGAACTAGGTACCCCTATCGGATATGATCTCCTGGGGGAACCCCACCCGGGAGAATATTTTCATTAAGGCCTCGGCCACAGTTTCCGCATGAATATTTGAGAGGGCTACAGCTTTGGGGTACCGGGTGGCGTAGTCCACTACGGTTAAAATATACTTCTTGCCCGAGGGACAGGGCTTGGGCAAGGGGCCTACTATATCTACGGCCACCCTACTAAAGGGTTCTTCAATGATGGGCAGGGGGCATAATTTGGCCATGTGGCGGTCACCCCTCTTGCCCACTCGCTGGCAAATGTTGCATGACTGGCAGTACTGCCGCACATCTGTAGATATCCCTGGCCAGAAAACGGTGTGGGTAAAACGGTATCGGGTGCGTGTCATCCCCAGATGCCCAGACAAGGGAATGTCGTGAGCGATCCTAAGCAGTTCTTGCCTATACTTTTGGGGAACCACTAGCTGTTTAGTCGTCACCGTGACCGACCTCCCCCCCACTACCCTTTCGGCAATACGATATAATAACCCTTTCTCCGAGGTATACCGCTCCCCCTCTAATCTGGCCTGGTCTGTGCTTATCCTGTCTTGTACACCTGTAACGTGGGGTCTATCTTCACCTCCGCCTCAAATTTAGTTGGGGTATCCCAGGTCATACGTGTCGTGTGAGGGTCACTGTCTCTTACCTGAGCCTCAGAGTGTACTGGTGGAACCATGGTGCGAGCCTGTTGTCTTGTGGTCACTGGATGGGCTTCCTGGTGTGGAGCCTGGGGTATAAAAGCAGAAGTCATCCAGCCCAGGTCGTTCCCCAATACAACATCCGCGGGTAACTTCTGCATCAGGCCCACCTCTACCATCCCCTACCCAACACCCCAATTCAAATGTACTTTGGCAGTGGGTAGTCTGTACACTGCTCCCCCTGCAACTCGTACTGCCACGGATCCGCCGGTGTGTGCTGAACCTGGAACCAAATGGTGTGCTACCAAAGTCAGGGTGGCTCCTGAATCCCGGAGCCCTTGTACTTCTTTCCCCTCCAGAGTCACTAGCTGGCGATGATGTTGCCTGTTGTCGGTGGCTTGAACGGACATCACCTCGTGCAGTATCCCCAGGGGTTCTTCGGCCTGAGTGCTCAGTATCTCCTGGGTGGCTGGCTCCGCTTGGTAGTGGTGAGCGGCTGCCCTGGGTGCTGGGTTTGGCCGCACTTGGTTCCACGCTTGCTGGCTCCGGTTCTGAGTGCACTCCCTTGCCATGTGGCCCCATTGCCTGCATGTATGTCATTGGATATTGGCCCTGCCATTATATCGGGAGGGTGAAGGTTGGCTCCCCGGGAGTTGGTGTAAAAGGGGTTGCTGTAGAGGCTGTAGGGGTAGCTGTACTTGGTTGAACGGTGGGTCAAGGGTAACCTCTGTTTAGGTGCCTGTGATGTCTCCTTGCATCAAAATGTTGGTCCGCTAGTCGGGCCGCTTCGGTTAGGGTGAGGCGTTTGCGGTCTCTCACCCATTCTTGTGCCTCTGGAGACAAGCCATTAAAGAATTGTTCCAACAGCATCAATTGCCGTAACTCCTCCATAGTGGTGGCTTGGCTCGCTTGTATCCACCCCTGTGATGCTTGGTCCAGCTTGTGGGCCCACTCGGCATGAGAGTCTCTCAGGTTTGCGCAATCCCCTAAACTTGCGCCGGTATGCCTCCGGGGTAATAGCATACCATGCTAGTATGGCCCGTTTTACTTTGTCATAATCCTTGCTGTCTTCCCTGGGTACAGCGCTACAGGCTTCTGCTGCCCGACCTGACCGTTTGCCTGCTAGTAACGGTACCCATACTGCCTGCTCCAAATCATGTAAATCACACAGCCTCTCGAAATCTTGCAGGTATCCATCAACCTCATCCTTCTCTTCACAAAACATCTTAAAAGCATGGTATGGGATGTTGGGCTTTACCTGGCTGTAGACTGAGGCAGTAATGGATTCTGCCCTGGACGGTGCCTCCTGTGGACGGTGTGCCATCACATACTCCTGCACATCCGCCATCAGCACGGTCAGTATTTCCAGGAGCACTGGCTGCGGTAGAAACTCCATCCTGGTTCTCATTTCTTTTTGGTATGGGGTTTCTTCCATGGCTGGTGGGGTTGAAACGCTTCGGGCTCTGTCTCCCTCCATCAATTCGGCAATCAGCACCGCTTTTGGCTTATTGCTGGCTATCTTCCCACTGGCTTCCAGCAGTTCCTTTAACGTCTGCCTTTTTAATGCAGTGTAATCCGTCTCCATTCACTTTTGTGTTCGGTTCTCTCCTGCATCCGAATTGCCATTCACTTTTCCCGTTCGGTAGTTTCAATTTATCCGAACGCCGCGTTTCGGCTGTAAGGTTGGATCCCGTCGCTTGCCACCAATTGTAGCTCACCAAGAGCTGCAATATTAAATCCCAAGATCTCCGCTGGTACAGAAGGTAATCCAAAGTCAAGGCTGAAAAGTAAGGCAATATCCCAAATCCCCCAGTAACCGGACGAAACACAGTTCTGGGAGTCAACTGAGGTTTTTATTCACAGGTCACAGTATTTATGCAGGTCCCCATGCAAGGGGTTTCCCTACTGACATTGCAGGGGTTATACAGTAGGGGACTACATGGGGGACTTAGCAATCTGGACATTTCTCCCATCAGGCACTGCTGGACGAGAGGGATACTCCCACTGGAATATACCGTTAAGTGGATTATCCCTCCGTGCAGCAGAACCGTCATTTTACATTAAAATACATAACTTTGCCAATATTCCTGTCATTTAGACGAATGGACGTTCGGTAGATAGCTGGGGTCTGAGTGCACATTTCGTGAGAATACCGCTCAGATCCCAGCCTAAACAACCGAACGCCTTACGAAATACACTTTAACATTGTGTTCGCCTAAAAATACCAAACACCGATGGTATGGGAACCATAATAGCGAAAAACCGGAAGCCCAACGGTGTTCGTGCCATCGAGTAGCCGATTTCGGCTCCACACGCTCAACGACCAAACACCGCTGGTGAAACAAAGGATCCAAGATGGCCGACCGCCGTGTGGTCGGTAGCTGAACGACGGCCACCTGGGAAAGCCTTTAACTACCGATTGCAACAATGTTACTAGGTGGTAGCTCATTCGTTTCACGAACAGCCGTAAAGTCTCTGTTCGTGAAACGAAATACATGAATGCTAGCGGCTTTCGGCTGCTAGCATACGAATGCTCTAAACATAGCAGCACAGACAGATATTACAATATACAATCCAGCGGTTATTGCAGACAACCTTTTGTACATATAGTCCAGCAACCTAAAAGTGGCTAGGTTTGCCACAAAGAGGTCTACCGACTGGGAGCTAGATCCTGGTCTTGGGTCCAGGGTGGTTGGAGGACGGCAAGTCCCCAACCAAGCTGCGGCGGTTCGTGGGGTTTACGGTGGTTATGGTGTTCCAGTGCAGTACTTATGGTACTCGCAAGTACTAGGAAGCAGCGATTGACAGAGGTACCCGTTGGAGGCGGTCTGTCACAATAAGAAATTAATATATAAATACATGCTGCAAGCATGATGCATTTATTTACACAAAACAGGAACTGTGGAAAGGTGACAAAGAAATTGCAGATTTTGAGCCAAAATAGTTAAACTAAAAAAAATTATTTTATTTATTTATTGTCTTGCTTAATTTCCCTGTTTATTTCCCACAATTCTGGGTTTAGTGAATAATCCTAGGTGTTTCTGCTTTGCACGCTTATTTCAGGCAGGCCACTGATTGCTCTGTTTAGAGTTTACAGGCTGTAAATTGACATCTCTTCGAATGTGGCCAAAGTTCCAGAATCAGGAAGGATAATTGGTGATCCCAGCCCTCCGCACTCTATCCTTCCATACCTCTCCCTTTGTAATCTCCATGCTGAAATTTCATATCTATGGGAGGCAGACAGCGCCAAAAACCACACTTAATAATGACTTGTCTAGGTAGCCATAATTAAGCTACTTAAAGGACCACTATAGGCACCCAGACCACTTTAGCTCAATGAAGTGGTCTGGGTGCCAGGACACCTTGTTTTAACCCTGCAGCTGAGAACATTGCAGTTTCAGAGAAACTGAAATGTTTACATTGAGGGTTAATCTAGCCTCTAGTGGCTGGTTTCTCAGTGTGAAAATCACATTGAACTCACACTGGACATCCATCGGGAAAGCATTGAGTAATCTGGCCTCGCATGTGCATTCGGTTCCACTCGGGAGCTGACGTCGCAGGGGGAGAAGAGGTCACCCCTTCAGCCCAGCGGTAGGGGGGCTCCAAGGGAGTGGGGACCTAATAACCCTATAATGCCAGGAAAACGAGTTTGTTTTCCTGGCACTATAATGTTCCTTTAAGTAAATATCTAACAGAGAAAGCTGAAGCATCATAATTAAAGTCAGTGAGAAATGAAATGCAGAGATCAAGAGCACGTTCTGTTCTGTTAGCTATCCCATCAACCAATTCAGTCTGCACCTTCCCACAAACTATCCCATTAGCATCTTCATAGTCTTCACCTTACCACATACTATCCCATCAACCAATTCAGTCTGCACCTTCCCACGTACTATGCCAGAACTCAATTCACGGTCTGCACCTACCTACATACTATCCCATCAACCAATTCACGGTCTGCACCTTCCTACATACTATCCCATTAACCAATTCAGTTTGCACGTTCCCACATACTATCCCATCAATCAATTCAGTCTGCACCTTCCTACATACTATCCCATCAGCCAATTCAGTCTGCACCTTACCATACTATCCCATTAACCAATTCCCAGTCTGCTTCTTCCCATATACTATCCCATCAACCAATTCAGTCTGCACGTTCCCACATACTATCCCATCAACCAATTCAGTCTGCACTTTCCCACATATTATCCTATCAACCAATTCAGTCTGCACGTTCCCACATACTATCCCATCAATCAATTCATGGTCTGCACCCCCCTACATACTATCCCATCAACCAATTCAGTCTGCACGTTCCCACATACTATCCCATCAACCAATTCATGGTCTGCACCTTCATACATACTATCCCATCAGCCAATTCAGTCTGCACCTTACCATACTATCCCATTAACCAATTCCCAGTATGCTTCTTCCCACATACTATCCCAATCAATTAATTCAGTGTCTGCACCTTCCCACATACTATCACATGAATAAATTCAGAGTCTGCACCTTCCCACATACTATCCCATCAGCCAATTCAGTCTGCACCTTCCCACATACTATCCTATTAACCAATTCACAGTCTGCTCCTTCCAACGTCCTATCCCAGAACTCAATTCAGAGTCTGCACCTTCCCACATACTATCCCATCAACCAATTCACAGTCTGCCCCTTCATACATACTATCCCATTAACCAATTCACAGTCTGCTCCTTTATACATACTATCCCATTAACCAATTCACAATCTGCACCTTCCCACATACTGTCCCATTAACCAATTCATAGTCTGCTCCTTCCCACGTACTATCCTAGAACTTAAATCACAGTCTGCCCCTTCATACATACTATCCCATTAACCAATTCACAGTCTGCACCTTTCCACATACTATCCCATCAAGCAATTCACAGTCTGCTTCTTCTCATGTACTATCACAGAACTCAATTCAGAGTCTGCACCTTCCTAAATGCTATCCTATGAGCCAATTCACAGTCTGCGCCTTCCTACATACTGTCCCATCAACCAATTCACAGTCTGCGCCTTCCTACATACTGTCCCATCAACCAATTCACAGTCTGTTTCTTCTCACGTACTATCTGTCATGGAGTAAGACTTCCGAGTTCGGCACTCAGCTGTGAGGAGCCGGACCCCGCCCCCCTCTAACACAGCTCTGACTGTATTTAGGGAGACTGGGCCAAAGAGAGGGTGCTTGGTGATTGTGTGTGAGCTGCCTCTGCGAGCTCCACAGGCTCAGCTACTGGGAGCTATTTCCACCAGACTTACCTCTCCACAAGCTCAGACAAGCCGTTCCAGCCTTTGAGCCAATGCAAGGATTGCTGCATGCCATAAAGGATTACTGGAGAACGGATACTTTGCTACTTTACAAGTGGACCATATCTCTGAACTATTGGAGGACTACACATATTAACCTTAAGTATATCTTTCAGCTATCTGTCTACAATATCCTTTAATAATGAACTAATGCTTGCTTACTCAAATCTTCACTGCTTCAAGCTACTATGGAGGACAACTCCCATCATGTTTATTCACTATGAACTGTTTCTTGCTTTGCAAAGACACTCAATGCTACAAACTACTAATCATATGGAGGACAACTCCCATCATGTTTATTCACTATGAACTGTTTCTTGCTTTGTAAAGACACTCAATGCTTCAAGCTACTAATTATATGGAGGACAACTCCCATCGTGCTTATTTACTATGAACTGTTCTTGCTTTGCAAATATTCTTAGCTACTTGCTTAAAGTTACTATTGAAGATTATTCTCATTTACCTAAAGAATGTTACTTAATGCATCTCTAAGGAAATAATTAATAATGAACTTTGTTGTTGATAAGTTGCACTTCTTCTTATTGGATTATTGCCTAAATGCAATTCATTTAAGTTTAACACTTATTAAAACTTTGGTTGAATCAAGTTACCGGTGATTCTCTTTTTTTTTTCCCTTAAAGCTACAGTATTGATACTTTAAAGATTCTCCGTTTCTTCACAATTGTAATTAGGGAGTTTTACAAGCTGCAGTTGAGTTCCAATCCAATTCACCCAAGTAGCGTAACACTATCCCATAACTCAATTCAGAGTCTGGACCTTCCTAAATGCTATCCTATGAGCCAATTCAGTCTGTGCCTTCATACATACTATCCCATCAGACAATTCACAGTCTGTGCCTCCTACATGTATGTGTTTTGAATGCTATAGTGTTCCTTTAAGGTGAATGAGAATCTGGCACCAATTGTTTGCAAAAATATGATGTGGTTTTGGCATGGCTGCGCTGCACAGCCGTATTTATTTGTATAGCTACATTGCAGCAACCTCAAGAAATGAGTGAGAAATTTAAAGTGAGTTACACTCCAAGGTAATGATATAAATACAGATTTTAAAATAGTGAAATTCAGAAACTATTACCAAATCCAGTGGCTGGGGGGCAGGTAAAGGTGAGCGTTTTCTAACCTGAACCTGTCCCTCGTGGGCACGGACATCTTCCTCCGGCTGGTCCTATTCACTCTGCGTGTGGGAAAATACAGCACTTAGGTCTACAGTGGATACCAGGAGACCCTCCATAAACAGCTCCAAATCCCTGCAGCAGGGGGCACTGGCATTTCTAGATGGTGGTAGCTCTGTCCATACTTGGAATAGGATATGTCTTGACTGGTTTAGAATTTCAGTGAAATTCCAACACTGTCAAAATGAGTATTTCATACATTTTCATCTATTTTTTTTATTTATTTTTTTTATTAAATATTCATTTTTTGGAGGGGGAGGGAGGCGACAGTGGCACTTTAATGTAAAAATGCAGTACAATAAAAGTCAAATATATCCCTAGATCATGGAATTTGTTATTGTCAAACGAAACCTAAAACAAATAACAAATAAGCAGAGACCTGTAAATAGTGGATTACATATTGTGATCTTTACAAAAGTAAAACAGAGTATAGTAAATACTGGTTTACAATATTTCCCATGTGATACTTTAAATGCACAAGTTTTTAAATCGCGTAAGATTTAACTCAAAATAAAATCTTCCACGCATTGACCGATTTATCGGTTTTACCGATATAATCTGCCGATATTCTTTTGGCAATATCGGTATCGGCCAATTCAGATAATACCTCCTAGGACCGCCAGGCTCATTACAAACCCGGCGGTCCTGGGGGGGCGGGCAGCAAGCGCTCACTCACCTCCCTCCAGCTCCCCAGTGTAACTCTCGCGAGACCCGCGAGACTTACACTGGGGAGCTGCTGAGAGGTGAGTAAGCGCTTGCTGCCCGCCCCCCCATAGTTCAGCCAATGCCACTGGACCACCAGGGAATGCTATATCACCCCTCCCTGGCCAGGCAACAAGCAGGGAGGGGGGACAACAAAAATAATTAAATATAAAAAAATAATTTTAATTTAAAAAAAGGCCCCCTCACACACACTCCATTATATACACTACACAAACACACTGTGTAAATAAGGCAGTGTTTGCATAGTGTGTTTTTATATAATGCACATTACACAAACACACTGCATTATATTCACACTACACAAACACTGTATATATAATGCAGCGTGTTTGTGTAGTGTGTGTATATAATGTAGTGTGTTTATATAATGCACATTACACAAACACACTGCATTATATACACACACTACATTCATTATACACACACTACACAAACACACACACTTTGTATTTAGTATATACAGCATTCACTTTACACACACTAGACAAATACACACTGCATCCACTACACTCACTAGACAAATACACACTGCATCCACAACACACACATACTACACAAACACACACTCCATCCACTACACAAACACACACAGCTCCCCTGAGTGTGAGAGTGGATATATATTTATTGTAACTTCAAAATAAAACTATATATTACAACTGCCACCCAAATAAACATATAGAGCAATGAAAGAAGTAGAGCAAGCATGTCAAACTCGCAGCCCGCGGGTTGCATACTGCCCACAATAAATATCTTTACGGCCCAGCGAGCCGTGAGTTTGACATGTTAAGGCAGAGTAGGCACCTGCTCTCCCCACATTGCAGGTGCCTACTCTATTAAAATGTACCCGGCCGGGGAGTAGAGGTCGCTGGAGGCAGTGAGGGAGCTCAGTCTGTTCTTCATGCTCCTCACTGCTCCCTCGCGCGCAACCTCTAGAGTGATGTCGGGTGCCGGAATATGACGTCATTCCGGTCTGGCATCACTAAACTGCGCGAGTCAGGGAGCAGTGAGGAGCAGGAAGGGAGACCCCAGGGAGAGGCTACACACCAGCTCCTAAAGGTAGGGAGCCATAAATAAAATGATTTGTGAGTGTGTGCAAGAATGTGTGTATGTGTGCCAGTCAGTGAGTGTGTGTGTGTGTGTGTGTCTGTGTCTCTGCCAGTGCGTGTGTCTGTCAGTAAGTGTGTGTTGGTCAGTGTTGCGATGGCCATGCCTGGACAGTGGAGGACCTGGAGGTGCACAGAAACATGCAAAGCCACGTCACATTCAGACGTGACGTCAACGTGCTCCACCTTCACAGGATTTCAAGGAGTAGCGGGAGGATCCGCTTTGGCACAGGGTGCAGATGTTGCCATTGGTGGTATACCAGAGGCTGGACTCCGGAGATGCATACTGGCAGCGGCAAGGTGAGTGGAGTCTGCTTGTTGGCTCATAATTATTATTTTTTTTAAACAGGGGCCGGGGTTTAGTAGAGAGGGGTGCTGTGATTTAGTAGAGTGGGGAATGGGATTTAGTATAGAAAGGAGGGACTGGGATTTAGTCTAGAGGGGGGACAGGTTTTTAGTATAGAGGGGGGGCTAGGGTTTAGTAGAAGGTGTGTTGGGGTTTAGAAGAGGGGGATGCTGAATAACTCACATTAACTTAAACCTTGTTTATTTGGTCCGTGCTAGCCTTTGCATTTGACATGCTTGAAGTAGAAGGATGCAGCTGTTAGGCCTGAGTAAAGCTTTTGATGACATTAAATAGAAGCAGTAATGTGTCAGCAATCATGGTGTCTGTGACAAACTCCTCTTCGCACATGAGTTTGCCACAAGCTCCTGGAGGAGCCTGCTTGCCAGCCTCCTGCCCACAGACTATGGGCCTTGCAGGGAAACCTGTAAAAGACAGTTTAAATGGCTTGGTTCATGTAATTTTCCTATACCGTTCGGGAACCGAACAATCTCACAACCAGGGACCATCAAAGAGCTTGTTAACCCCTATTAACATCTTGTAACAGTGTTCTAATAATCCGTCTGGGTGGCTGAAATTCGTATGAACGACCACGAGGTGGCGGCCATCTTGTTCGCATGAATGCAGGCAGCGGTGTAGACGAGTTCATGTAACTAAAATCGGACACTGAAACTCCTGAACACTGCTGGACTTCCATCATTGTATGCGTTCGGTTCTGTAGATCCTAAAAGAACACTGTTCAGTGCAATCGTTCTTCTAGATGAAGGGAACAAGCTCCATGGTTCAAATAGAGACTAAGTTCGGTATTTTATTCGTTTCTATGTTACCGAAGTTGACAGACTGCTAGCACTGATATAATGGAACTATTTGGGGTTTAAGCCACATGTGCAATCGGTCAAAAACGTGACTTCTATGAAAAACCCAAACCCCTGAAACGATCTGGGTGATTCTTTTTGATATGTTGGTCACACAGATCGGGGCTATCAGGGGATGTGACTTTTGTGGGGTTTTCATGTATTTTATGTCTATTTTGAGGTGTTGTAAATTGTTATTTTTTTTGTCCCTGAGAGATAATTAACTTGTAAGTGTTTTCTCAGGTAATTATCTCTCAGGCACAGAGGAACCTGGGAGGAATTTCCCTGTTGTTTTGTGTGGGAGACCCCTTGTAGGGACTATTGTATAAAAGCAAGTCATCTGGCCATATTAAAGCATTCCAGCTTTTACTCCCAGAACTATGTGTCGTCTATTTACTGGTAGGGGAAAGGGAAAATTACTGTTTCAGCTCGTTTCAGTGTGGAGGATTCAGCGTGGAAAGTCCTTGTAAGGACTACAGCTCCCAGGACTGTGTGTCGTCCAGTCCCTGGGAGTGGATAGAGCTAGTCCCCGAGCCTGCTCAAGGATGGAGAGGTTCCAGGACCCCAGTCAAGTCACAGCGACTGGGGGGCAGAAGTGCTGCGGTTTGTCCCATTCCAGCTAGGAAGTGGTCCTTGGCGGAGGTACTCAGCCAGGGTACAGGGAGCTCTGTTACAGTGTCAATACAAATCACACCAAATCCTCATGAGCTGGCAAAGAAATGCAAACTTTAGGTAGCAAATTGTAGAAGAAGAATGTCCACTGACAAAGAAATGATCAGTCTATAATTTTAATGGTAGGTGTATTTTAACAGTGAGAGACAAAACAACAAAAAAAATCCAGAAAAACACATGTCAAATAAGTTATACATTGATTTTCATGTCAATGAGTGAAATATGTATCAGCAAGATTTCTGGCTCCCATGTGTCTTTTATACAAGTAACGAGCTGAGATTAGGAGCACTCTCTTAAAGGGAGTGCTCCTAATCTCAGCTCGTTACCTGTATAAAAGACACCAATCCACAGAAGCAATCAATCAGATTCCAGACTCTCCACCATGGCCAAGACCAAAGGGCTGTCCAAGGATGTCAGGGACAAGATTGTAGACCTACACAAGGCTGAAATGGACTACAAGACCATCGCCAAGCAGCTTGGTGAGAAGGTGACAGCAGTTGGTGCGATTATTCGCAAATGGAAGAAACACAAAATAACGGTCAGTCTCCCTCGGTCTGGTGCTCCATGCAACATCTCACCTAGTGGAGTTTCAATGACCATGAGAACGGTGAGGAATCAGCCAAGAACTACACAGGAGGATCTTGTTAATGATCTCAAGGCAGCTGGGACCATACTCACCAAGAAAACAATTAGTAACACACTACGCTGTGAAGGACTGAAATCCTGCAGCGCCTGCAAGGTGCTCCTGCTCAAGAAAGCACATGAACAGGCCTGTCTGAAGTTTGCCAATGAACATCTGAATTATTCAGAGGAGAACTGGGTGAAAGTGTTGTGGTCAGATGAGACCAAAATCAAGCTCTTTGGCATCAACTCAACTCGCCATGTTTGGAGGAGGAGGAATGCTGCCTATGACCCCAAGAACAGTATCCCCACCGTCAAACATGGAGGTGGAAACATTATGCTTTGGGGGTGTTTTTCTGCTAGGGGGACAGGACAACTGCATCAAAGGGACGATGAATGGTGCCATGTACTGTCAAATCTTGGGTGAGTACCTCCTTCTCTCAGCCAGGGTACTGAAAATGGGTCGTGGATTGGTATTCCAGCAAGACAATAACCCAAAACACACAGCCAAGGCAACAAAGGAGTGGCTCAAGAAGAAGCACATTAAGGCCCTGGAGTGGCTTAGCCAGTCTCCAGACCTCAAAACCATAGAAAATCTGTGGAGGGAGCTGAAGGTTCGAGTTGTCAAACGTCCGCCTCGAAACATTAATGACTTGGAGAGGATCTGCAAAGAGGAGTGGGACAAAATCCCTCCTGAGATGTGTGCAAACCTGGTGGCCAACTGCAAGAAACGTCTGACCTCTGTGATTACCAATAAGGGTTTTGCCACCAAGTACTAAGTCAAAGGGGTCAAATACTTATTTCACTCATTGACATGCAAATCATTTTGACATATGTTTTTCTGGATTTTATTTAGTTGTTTTTTGGTTACTCTTTCTCTCACTGTTAAAATACACCTATCATTAAAATTATAGACTGATCAATTTTTTGTCGCTGGGCAAACGTTCAAAATCAGCAGGGGATCAAATACTTTTTTTCTCACTGTATATAAATAATAAAATAATAATAGGCATGTCAAGAAGAGATGGCTGGTATGACTAGCATGGGTGCATTAACCCCTTAAGGACACATGACATGTATGGCCTGTTATGATTCCCTTTTATTCCAGAAGTTTGGTCCTTAAGGGGTTAAAGGACCACTCTAGGCACCCAGACCACTTCAGCTTAATGAGGTGGTCTGGGTGCCAGGTCCAGCTAGGGTTAACCCATTTTTTCATAAACATAGCAGTTTCAGAGAAACTGCTATGTTTATGAATGGGTTAAGCCTTCCCCCTAATCCTCTAGTGGCTGTCTCATTGACAGCCACTAGAGGTGCTTGCGTGCTTCTCACTGTGATTTTCACAGTGAGAGCACGCAAGCGTCCATAGGAAAGCATCATGAATGCTTTCCTATGTGACCGGCTGAATGTGCGCGCAGCTTTTGCCACGCGTGCGCATTCAGCCCAGGAGGAGGAACGGAGGAGGATCGGAGGAGGAGAGCTCCCTGTCCAGTGCTGGAAAAAGGTAAGTTTAACCCCTTTTCCCCTTTCCAGAGCCGGGAGGGAGGGGGTCCCTGGGGGTGGGGGCACCCTCAGGGCACTACAGTGCCAGGAAAACGAGTATGTTATGTTTTCATGTAGACGTTTCACAGACGAGTTTGGGCGGACTGTCCAAGTTATTTCCGTAGGGTGGATATAGGGAAGGCTTTCATGGTTTTTTTTCTTGTATTATTTGACTTCTGTTAGATAATTCCCCCCCCCCTTTTTTTTTTTTTGTGAACAGTCAGCTGAAAGCCTGGATTAGGATGTATTTTTTTTAGTTAAGACCCAGTTCATCCTGCACTGGCTGAGCGGTTTGTGCTCATTTTGGTGGACCTCATCTCCTTCTCTTATATTCTTCAGCTGTATCTGCTTAACCAGCACCAGTCCAGTGGAACCAACAGGTGGTTTTGCACCCACAGCAAGTTTAAGAGCTCACTGGCAGTCTCAGTGGTCAGTCCAGATGGAGAGTGAAGACAGATGAAGAACATATGAACTCGGTGAAAAGATCACAGGAAGATGTAATCAGAAGTAGCAGCAAACAATCAGATTCTTCAACAGATACATGGAGAACTTGAAGGCAATTCGTCTAGGGGAGGTGACACATGGCATTAAAGAGGACAGGTTGGAATGAAGAGGCCATGTCAGTCCTTATCACTTTTTTTTCTTCTAATATATAATTGGTTTTGGTTAGGTTTTGTATTTTATTACCACGCTGTAGCAGATATTTTCTCCTGATCTTCTCATGTGCTACACTAACAGTTGTTTATTTTTTGTAAGTTTACTAATATCACCATGTGCAAATTTTAAAGTGACAATGCATGGTGACATCAGTAAACTTGTAACAATGCAAAAAAAAACTGTGCTTTGTAAAAAAAAACTTTCATTTTATATCTTTGAGTTTCAAAATTATTTATCCAAAGCATCAATATACAGGCTTGCACTAACTTAACGTATCTGAATTGTATTACTTAATTTGGTTTTTTTTTGGGGGGGAGGAGCACATTTCATAAGGAGTGCTTTGCTAAAACATTTAAAATAAGAACATGTTGGCGCTTTATAAATAATAATAATAACAATAATAATAAATAAAATTTACTATTTTAAAATGAAATATACTCTGTTAACTTGACAATACAATAGTGTACATGTTTTCAGCATTTTTTATAATTTTATATTAAATTTGAAGATTTTACATCTAAAATAGAATTATATTTGTCTGTGCTTTCATTTAATTATTAACATTTGTAAAAATATAAATGTATTTTTTTTTTATCAGTATTATTCATACTTGCATATATTATCATATTTGTAAAGAGTCTGAAAAGGCCTGTTATGTATACTTTAAATTATTTTTAAACGGGTAAAATAGTCTCCACTCATTTTCCCTGAGAACTGGCCAATAGTCCCCTTGAGCAGGGGTACCCAACCCGTGGTGAGTGTACCTCCAGAGGTACAATCCAGTGCATGTGGGGGCACGCAAAAAACCCCCCCAAAAACGGTAATGGCAGCAGTGCAGACCACCGGGCTTGGAACCACATCATGAGCTGGTCCATAATGTGGCCCATGCACTTTGGGCCACTTGATGGTTTTGTGTCACAAAGGGCCCGGTCGTGCGATACAGCGCTTTAATGGCACAATTTGGCCCCTTCCAACCTGCCATCAGAGTCTGTTTGAGCTGGGAGGAAGTGCCTGGCACTCTATCACCTCCTCCCAGCTCAAACAGACTCTGATGTCTCGGATGGGGGAGGCGGGAGGGTGAGTGGATCAAGAGAGGAGCAAGACACCAACTCCCACCAGCCCCAGTCAACAGCAACCACCCTCCTGCTCCTACACAGTAAGAAACTGGAGGATGGCTACATTTTTACCTGTATGCGTGTTTTGGATGTCTGTATGTGTATGTATGTAGTATTAGTATGTATCTGTGCATGTATTTGTATGAGTCATTGTATCTGCATGTGTATCAGTATGTGTATGTCACGTATTCATCCGCTTATAGAAATGTGGTTAATGACATTTACTGTCCACACAGGAAAAGTTGTGCCGAGCAGCAACCTAATCCACAGAAGGGTTAATGCTGAGCAGCAATTATGCAAATGAAACCTGGTAACTGACTTTGGGGTCAAAGGCCGGTTACAGCCTATCAGAACTAAAGGAGGGGTATTTAGGCCCAGTTCTCAGCCTGCTCAGTGCCCTGTCGTGGTTTCCCTTGTGGTTGTCTGAGAGCGCGTTCCTGTTTATAGTTTTCTACCTGGTTTTTGACTTTGGCTTTGTTTATTGACTTCTCTATATTCTGGTATCCTGACTCCTGGCTTTCCTCATCGCTGTGTCCTTTCTGTGTTCCCTGACCTCGGCTAGTATTTTTGACTATTCTTTGTACGTTAAATCCGGCCATTCTAAGGACCGGTAATACGTTACTTATTTGTCATCCGTGCTGTACAGTTCTACGTGCTGGATCAAACAGTAATCCTGACATTACGACATGGCCATAGATCCTGTAGAACTGTGTCAGCACATAGCTGCTTGCGAGAGGAAATTAGAGGAGAATGATCACCGCATGGATCAATTCACTCAGGCTTTAAGTACGCTTCTCGCTAGAACGGAGCATCTGCAGCCTGCAGCGTCTCCTCCTATAGCACCTCTACCCTGTGTACCTCCACCCACTGTTAATAGGACTCCTAGCATCTCCTTATCACCATCCCTACAGTTTGATGGCAATATCCAGGAATGCAGGGGTTTTCTTAATCAGGTGGAGTACCATTTTGAGGCCTCACCAGGGTCATTCCCCACGGACAGAGCAAGAATTGGTTATCTAATGAATCAATTAAAGGGCAAGGCCCTTGCCTGGGCTAATCCGTTGTGGGAGAGTAATCGGAGCATAGCTCATAATTACCAGGAATTCCTTGCCGAATTCAAGCTCACGTTTGAGCCATTGGGTAGAGAGGATGACGCCTCCACTGCCCTAATGCACATCAGACAAGGTAACCGGTCTATCTCGGATTATGCTATTGAATTCCGTACCTTAGCTTCCGAGGTAGACTGGACTAACAATGGGTTAATCTCAGCATTCAAAAAGGGTCTCTCAGAGACTATACTAGATGAGATAGCCGCTAAAGAATTACCTAAGAGTCTTAACGAATTTATTACGTTTGTCATGCATATTGATAATAGGTTAAGACTCAGAGAAGTCACCAGAAGCAAGACCAGACGTACGGCTATGTCCCTAGCACCTCAATTCTCTAAACCTGTTTTGTCTAACCTCCCTGTACAGTCCGAACCCGAACCTATGCAGTTGGGGGTCACTAGACTGTCAGAGGCCGAAAAACAGTATAGGAGAAGGGAGGGGTTATGCCTATATTGCGGTAGAAAGGGACATATGATAACTAATTGTCCAGTGCGTCCGGAAAACTTCCGCACCTAAGAACCTTAAGGGGACAGATCTTAGGTGTGATGGAGTTGTCCTCTAACAAAAACAAAAGTAGATTCCTCCTTGAGGTATCTATTTCCCTTGATAACAAGAAGTTTTCTTGCAGTGCCCTAATGGACTCAGGTGCTGCTGGAAATTTTATTGATGTCCAGTTTATTAGGGGTAATGAGATACCGGTCAGGGAGAGACCTACGCCGCTAGCTGTAGAGGCTATTGATGGTAGACCACTCACACAACCGCTTATAACCCACGAAACTGTCCCTATTACGATCTCCATTGGGGCCTCCCATAGGGAGGAGATGACGTTTCAGGTTATTACTTCTCCATCATGTCCTATCATATTAGGGTTTCCGTGGCTGAGTAAGCACAATCCCTATATTGACTGGGCTAATGGGGAGATATTAGAATGGGGTAAAGAGTGTATGGGGAGATGTATAAAACCAGTACTAAAGAGATTGGATACTATTGACCTTCCCACTACCACTCCCCAAACTCCTGGAGTTCCCATACAATACCGAGAACTTCAGGAGGTGTTTAACAAGGCTCAATCTGATGTATTGCCTCCCCACAGAGCATATGACTGTGCCATTAACCTGTTTCCAGGCGCTATGCCACCTAAGGGGGCAGTTTATGCCTTATCTCCCCAGGAGAGTAAAATAATGGAGGAATACATCAAAGAATCCTTGAGCAAAGGGCACATAAGAAAGTCATCCTCACCAGCTGGTGCAGGATTCTTTTTTGTTGAGAAAAAGGGTGGTGAGTTACGCCCTTGCATAGACTACAGGGCACTTAATAAAATCACTGTAAAAATGCATACCCTATCCCACTCATTTCCGAATTGTTCGATAGACTTCAGGGAGCTAAAGTATTTACTAAGCTTGACCTTAGGAGCGCTTACAATTTGGTTAGAATTAAAGAGAATCATGAGTGGAAGACGGCATTTAATACCCGTAGTGGACACTATGAATATCTGGTAATGCCATTTGGGTTATGCAACGCCCCGGCCGTATTCCAAGACTTTATAAATGATGTACTCAGGGAATTCATTTACTCATTTGTCTTGGTTTATTTGGACGATATTTTGGTGTATTCCCCTGATCTTCAGACTCACCACTCCCATGTGAAACAGGTTCTGCAGACGTTGTTGAAAAATAAACTTTATTGCAAATTAGAAAAGTGCATATTTGACCAGCCTGAAGTCCACTTTTTGGGTTACAACATCTCTGCATCGGGATTTCAAATGGATCCTAAAAAACTAGAGGCTGTACTACACTGGCCATTACCCTCTGGTTTAAAAGCCATTCAAAGGTTTATTGGTTTTGCCAACTATTACAGAAGATTCATCAAGGGATTTTCTTCTGTAATAGCCCCAATCACAAATATGACTCGCAAAGGGGTTAGTAGCACGGTATGGTCCAAAGAGGCTGTGAATGCTTTTGAGACTCTTAAACAAAGATTTGCCTCTGCGGACATACTAAAACATCCCGACACTAGTAAACCTTTTATATTGGAGGTTGATGCATCCGAGACAGGGGTAGGGGCTGTTCTCTCTCAGAGAGAAAGCCAGGGAACACCATTGCATCCTTGTGGCTACTTCTCCAGAAAGATGTCTCCTGCTGAGCGCAACTATGATATTGGCAATAGAGAACTGTTGGCCATTATTCTTGCCCTCAAGGAGTGGCGACATCTTTTGGAGGGTTCCAAGGACCCCCTGTTGATCATAACCGACCACAAAAATCTGGCATATATAGGGGATGCCAAACGTTTGTCTTCCAGACAGGCTAGATGGTCACTATTCCTTTCACGTTTTAACTTTCTCATTACTTATAGACCTGGTTCTAAAAATACCAAGGCTGATGCCTTGTCCAGGCAATTTGATAATGAGTCAGCTCCGGAACAGGTGACATCTCCTATTATTCCACCAGAGTGTATTATTGCCACTACTGTCCTCTCACTGTCTTCTCCACTGCTTGGCACCATACTGGAGGCCCAGCCTCAGGCGCCCAGTGGTAAACCGTGTGATAAACTGTTCGTTCCCCTATGTGAAAGGGTTAATATCATGAAAGTGTTCCATGACAATATAACTGCTGGACACCCGGGCATCAATAAGTCCACTGCCGCGATCACTAGATCATTTTGGTGGGATTCACTCAGGAAAGATGTAAAGGAGTATGTGCAGGCATGTTCTGTGTGTGCAGTTTCTAAGGTGACTCATGCACTTCCTTGTGGCCTGTTGCAGCCTCTTCCTGTTCCTGAGATTCCATGGTCCCACTTATCCATGGACTTTATTGTAGAGCTTCCTAGCTCTGCTGGGTTCACTACTATTCTCATGGTTGTAGACCGATTTTCTAAGATGGCTCACTTCATTCCTCTCAAGAAGTTGCCATCTTCGCAAGATTTGGTCCTAATTTTCATACGTGAAATTGTCCGTTTGCATGGCATCCCCCACAATATTGTGTCTGATAGGGGCTCTCAGTTTGTGTCCAGGTTCTGGAGGGCGTTCAGTAAACAATTGGGGATTGATCTCTCCTTCTCCTCCTCCTACCATCCACAGACCAATGGTACAGCTGAGAGGGCTAACCAGTCATTAGAAGTTTATTTGCGTTGTTTTATTAATAGCACACAAGACAATTGGTCCGAACTACTCCCGTGGGCCGAGTTCGCTAGAAACAATGCTGTTCATGACTCCTCTGGGCACAGTCCATTTTTTGTCAATAATGGTAGGCATCCTACGGTTCTCCCTGCGGTATTTTCTGATACTGCCATTCCTGCTCTGGATGAGCGTCTGGCCTCCATTCGGGATACCTGGGTTAAGGTTCAAACTGCTCTAGGGGCTGCTGCTGAACGCTTCAAACATTTTGCTGATAAGCGTAGGAGTGCCAACCCGGTGTACCAAGTGGGGGACCGGGTTTGGTTGTCATCTCGCAACATCAAGCTTAAGGTCCCTAGCATGAAGTTTGCCCCCAGATTCCTTGGTCCCTATAGAGTGCTTCGTAGGATCAATCCAGTGTCTTACTCTCTGGCTCTTCCTGCATCTTTAGGGATTCCCAACACTTTTCATGTGTCCTTACTCAAACCTCTTGTCTGCAATAGATATACTGTTCCTTGTGTTCCTCCCCCTCCGGTGGTGGTGGGTGGTCAGGAAGAGTATGAGGTATCTTCTATCGTGGATTCTAGGTTTTCTCGGGGCACTTTACAGTACTTGGTTGTTTGGAAAGGTTACGGTCCTGCTGATCGTTCTTGGGTTTCGGCTCCTGACCTGCATGCGGGCCGTAAGATCCGCGCTTTTCACGCTAAATTTCCTCTCAAGCCTGGTCCTGTCCGCCCGGTGGGCGTTCTTCAGGTGGGGGGTAATGTCACGTATTCATCCGCTTATAGAAATGTGGTTAATGACATTTACTGTCCACACAGGAAAAGTTGTGCCGCGCAGCAACCTAATCCACAGAAGGTTTAATGCTGAGCAGTACTAGAAAATGACTTTCCTGTTACTGGTCACTGAAACCAGAACCAGGACTGTCAGCTGGACAAAATATTAGTAAATAATAAATAATTAAATCAAAATTGCCATCAATATGTTGGAATATAGAGAGGGTTCATACGTAGATTCAAGTGATTAAAATAGCCTAAATGGCTCTTCTCCTGTCTAAAGGACTCTTAGACGTAAAGAATCTATTTGAGACTCAGGACTTTAATATAATCAACCATAGTATGTCCATGTCAACAGTAAAAGCGGTTGTGGAATGAGCCTTTAAATTGACTCCTGTAATCTAGATGGAAAAGACAATCAGTCAAAGAGGAACTTTGAATAGTGGCTGTATATAAAGTAACACTTGTAGCAAAGCCCGCTGTATCAAAAAAGCTACAATAAGAGTGTAGTTAAGCAATCAGCAATTAAGGATAACAGCATTTAACTGGATACCAAGTAACATATAATAAAAGGAAAAAAGTCTACATGAAAATTCGTAGATTAATCACAAAATATGTCATAAATGATAAATCTTAAATTAGTGGTTTCCTAAATCGCTATGGGGTACAAAGAGTATCTGTTGCCCCCTCAAATACATACAGAGCCAGTCCAGATTCCTCAATCAAATAGATAATTCCAATCTAGATAGCATATCAGGAGTGACAGGAGGAAAAGGTGAAAAATTAGGAAATAATAGTGCTAATGTGTAGAACCATGCTTAGAGTGCTGGTTACCTACACATCGTGAAATAGTGCCCTAGAAGTGAAAATAAAAAGTGAGTGAAAGTGAAGGAGAAAAACCTCCTTCAACCCGACGCGCGTTTCGGTGCTATGATGCTGAGCAGTAATTGTGCAAATGAAACCTGGTCTCATGTATTCATCCACTTATAGAAAAGTGGTTAATGACATTTACTGTCCACACAGGAAAAGTTGTGCCGAGCAGCAACCTAATCCACAGAAGGGTTAATGCTGAGCAGCAATTATGCAAATGAAACCTGGTAATTGACTTTGGGGTCAAAGGCCGGTTACAGCCTATCAGAACTAAAGGAGGGGTATTTAGGTCCAGTTCTCAGCCTGCTCAGTGCCCTGTCGTGGTTTCCCTTGTGGTTGTCTGAGAGCGCGTTCCTGTTTATAGTTTTCTACCTGGTTTTTGACTTTGGCTTTGTTTATTGACTTCTCTATATTCTGGTATCCTGACTCCTGGCTTTCCTCATCGCTGTGTCCCTTTCTGTGTTCCCTGACCTCGGCTAGTATTTTTGACTATTCTTTGTACGTTAAATCCGGCCATTCTAAGGACCGGTAATACGTTACTTATTTGTCATCCGTGCTGTACAGTTCTACGTGCTGGATCAAACAGTAATCCTGACAGTGTATCAGTGTGTATGTATATGTATGTGTCAGTGTGTGTCTGTATCTGTGTGCCCGTGGATCTGCATGTGTGGCAATGCTTGTATCTGTGTGTCTGTACAGCTGTGTGTCAGTGTGTTTGTCTGTTAACTGCATGTGTGTCAGTGTTTTGTATTTGTGTTTCTGTGTATCTGCATGCGTGGCAGTGTTTTTATCTGTTTGTCTATACATCTGTATGTGTACCAGTGTTTGTATCTGCATTTGTGTCTGTCTTTGTATCTGTCAGGATTATATTGATCCACACCCTAGAACTAAGGGTAATGTCTTACCAGACCTTAGAATGGCCGGACTTAACATACCCGAGAATAGTCAGAAAACTAGCCGAGGTCATGGACACAGAACGAGACACAGTGATAAGGAAAAAGCAAAAGTCAAGGGTACCAGAAATCAGAGAAGTCAAAACGAAACCAAAGTCAAAATCCAGAAAAACACGATCAGGAACACACTCTCAGATAACCAGCTAGTGGAAACCACGACAGGGCACTGACCAAAAGGTAATTTGGGTTTAAATAACCCTCTTGAGGCTGTAATTGGTGGTCTCTGGCCTCTGACCTCAAAACATGCGTGCGTGTCTATGACGTGGCATCGCACGCACGTTGGCGCCATTTTTGATATGGGTGAAGGTAAGTCTCCTATTAAAACCGGAACCGCAGCGGCCGGTGTCTCTAGAAACGTCGTACTCGCTGGGGACCGGAACGGAAGAGGGCCGGCAGCGGTTTGCCACGACCAAGGTAAGTATACAATATCTCTGTCGGCGTGGCCACTTAGTTTATGTGCTGCCACGCCAGCAGAAGAACTTGGAGCCATGATAGTATCTGCATGAGTGTCAGTGTGTGTATCAGTGTTTCTGTGCTACTCTATGTGTGTCAGTGTGCATATCTGTGTATCTGCATGTGTGTCACTATGTGCATCAGTGTGTTTGTGCAACTGTATGTGTGTCAGTGTGTGTGCAACTGAATGTGTGTCAGTGTTTGCATCTGTGTGTCTGTATCTGCATGTGTGTCAGTGTACATATGTGTATCTGCATGTGTTTCAATGT
The DNA here is from genome assembly GCA_933207985.1 of Pelobates cultripes. NCBI lineage: Eukaryota > Metazoa > Chordata > Amphibia > Anura > Pelobatidae > Pelobates > Pelobates cultripes. Next base: position 252,349,115 of record OW240917.1, on the reverse strand, counting down.
TTGTATCGGTGTGTCTGTCTGTATATGAATGTGTTTTAGTGATTGTATCTTTATGTATCTGCATGTGTGTGAGTGTGTATGTCTGTATCTGAGTGTCTGCATATCTGCATGTGTGTCAGTCTGTGTATCAGTATGCATGTGTGTCTGTATGTATGTTAGTGTTTGTATCTGTGTATCTGCAGGTGTGAGAAGCAGGGGGAAACTGAAGAAGCAGGGGCAGTCTGTGGCCGAGGTGGAGTAGGGCAGAAGTGAAGCAGGGGAGCCTGGGTCTGAGGAGAAGCAGGGAGAGCCTGGGGCAGAGGTGGAGCAGGGGAGCCTGGGGCTGAAGAGTAGCAAGGATAGCCTGGGGCAGAACAGAAGCAGGGGGAGCCTTGGGCAGAGAAAAACATATACATTTGAAATAACAGCAACTATATTAAACATTTTGCTAATATGAGGGGTACAATTTATGAAAGTGGGCTGCAATGGGGTACTCAAGTGAAAAAGGGTTGGGAACCACTGCCCTACAGTATCTTCATCATCCTCTTCCAGGTCCTCCAGCTCAGGCTACCCTATGTTCCTCCTTCTTGCAGAATTAGACAGAGCAGCATTATCTACGCCTTCACAGGGAGTACAATAATTCCCCTATTGTGCCAGCTGAACACCTGAACTACTCTTCAGAAAATCAAGCATGATGATACTGTATGCCCAGATGTGGGATTCATACTTCTCTTGCGCTTGGTTTAGTAGGTTTTGGAATGAGGTCTAAACCTTAGGTGTGAAAATGTCCAGTGTTGTTTTATGAAGTTAAATTCCTTGTAAATTCAGGAAGCACCTCTTGTAGCTCTCTGGTAGATAGCCAGTAGAGGCAGTCTTAACCCTGCAATGTAAACATTGCCGTTTCTCTAAAAGATCTTTTACATTGCAGTGCTAAGGAGATAGGGACACTGCACCCAGACCACTTCAATGAGATGTATTGTAACTGAGTCTATAGTGTTCCTTTAAATAAATTTTAAAACACATCTCATAAAGACATCAGTCACGCCACAGTCTGCTGTGGGCATTGCTGGGGCTGAGCAACATATAGCTGAAATATCACGGAATACAGCTACAGTCTGGCTTGGGTTTACCGGATGTTGGATTGGGATATGGCTGAACACTCTATGGTTCAATCACACCCTGCTGCTTCAGCAGCTGAACGCTCACGAAATTATTCAGACAGGCAAAATCAAACATAATCGAAAAACAGAAATAAATATATAAAATGATGTTAGCTAGGGTCAAGCCTAAGTACTGTCCAAAAAATCAACAAAGAACACACATTTCCATGATGAACTAACATACACAGCTTTATTTTTACTCGGGACTGGCCTCATTGCATTTAGATTGCTGAGAAAACTTCAATAAACTACCATTAACCAAATCTTACCAGGCAACATACAGGAACTTATTTATAAAGTGGGGAAGACAATAATTAACACAAAACATCTCTCTGGCCTGCAAAATTAGTAATATGCAAATTTACCTGAATATGCAAATTAACAAGCCTTGCTACTCAAGTAGTGTATATTGCTGTTGCTACCAACAGAGGGTACTCTACAGGCTCCCTAGTCAAATCCACCTAGTTGGTAGCAAGCATCAGCAGGACAGGAGAGCACACATAACATCTAACAATTAAACTACAATACACACCATACATATATAATTAGCACAGGGTGACTTAGACATAAGAGTAGTCCATGGTCCTACATAAAGTGTTCATCTGAAACTCCTGGTGATGGTGACTACTGTCACAGTACCGAATAGGGATGCACTGAAATGAAAATTCTGGGCCGAAACCGAAAACTCAGGATGCCCTTGGCCGAAAACCGAAACTGATTTTTTTCCCGAAATGATTTTTAAAAAGTGTATTTCCTATAATTTTATTAATATTAGACTTTTTAATGAATTTAATTAATCTAATATGAAAATCTTCCCTTCTCCTTTTTCTTTTGGTGCCCCCCCCACTTATTTTTCCTCTCTCCCCCCTGTAGTGTTCCTCTCCCCTTCCTCTTTTTTAGTGTTCTTTCCCCCTCCTCCCCTGTCCCATGGTGTTCTTTTCTCCCCAATTCTGTCCTATAGTGTTCTTTCCCTCCATTCCCTGTCCCATAGTGTTCTTCCCCGTCCCCTGTCCCATAGAGTTCTTTTCTCCCCCTCCCCTGTCCCATAGTGTTATTTCCCTCCATTCCCTGTCCCATAGTGTTCTTCCCCATACCCTGTCCCATAATGTTCTTTTCTCCCCCTTCCCTGTCCCATAGTACTCCCCTCTACTCTCTCCCATAGTGTTCTTTCCCCCTCCCCTGTCCCATAGTGTTTTTCCCCCCCTCCCTTGTTCCATAGTGTTCTTTCCCCTCCCTTATCCCATAGTGTTCTTCCCCCCTCCCCTGTCTCATAGTGTTCTTTCCCCCTCCCCTGTCCCATAGTGTTCTTCCCACCTCCCCTGTCACATAGTGTTCTTCGTCCCCCCGCTGTCCCAAGTGCAGTATTCTTGATTTTTCATGTTATCATTACTATCTTTCATTGTGATATATAATAATCTAAATTGTTAATGCAAGCAAGTCTGTTAATGGACTGTGCTTTTTACTATTTGACCATCAGTTGTTTTTATTTTTAATAAATGTTTTTTGCCTGACACTGGAGTCGCAGGAGCATTTATCAAATCCCACGTACCCAAGAGGCTGATCCTCCCTGGGCGAGATAGCTTAGAGTGGGGCTCATGCCACTCTACATTTGTGAGTTGCATTCTTAAAGAGACAGTTTATCTTAGTTTAAATTTTAATAATTGTATTGCACTAGGAGTGCTTTCTCTGTTCCCGCCCCCTACTTTTGTCTCCTTAACTACAGATATCAACTGTACAGTGTAACAGGCTATAAGTATACACATATACACCTGGGCTTGTAGACACCCTATAAGGGATCACACTTGCTTGCACTGTATCATCTGTTTGTAAATACTTCTCAACACTTGAGGGGTTCTATACATATGTATGCGCACCAGCACTTTTCTGTTTTGCGATTGTTTCTGTACCTTATTACCTGGGTATATTGTGGGTGCTGCAAGCCTATTTATATTTTATCTTAATTTTTTGCGCCAACTTATCTACTGCACATTTTTTCTGTTAAACTATGCACTACAAAAATAAAAAATATTAAAAATAAATAAAAATAACTTAACTTTTTTTAAAATTTCTGCAATTTGACCCGTTTTGGACGAAAATTTTGGTGCATCCCTAGTACTGAACCCAGGCAGGATAGAATTATTCACATACCGCCATCATTAATTACAGTGTATTAACCCCCCCCCCCCCACTAAAAGGGTCATTCACTGAACTACACATATTTGTAAATTAATTCCAAATGGAAATTGTGAATGTGACAGAGTTAGATAATTTTTCCAGATCAGATTTTGCCTCAGTTTTTCCTTTTAGATTTATTTTGCCAAAATGAGTTAAAAAAAAGTATTAACATGTACCACAGGCTCTCAGAGCAATAAAACTCATTATCCCACATGCGCATTTGGCTTGCATTTTAGTATGCAGTATTATCCCTTCCAGTGGCTTGTCCAAATGTACTACCTCTACATTTACCATTATCTAAATTCTGCCATATTATCCCTGTGGAGTCTCAGGGAAAAATTGTGCACAAATACCTCCTTCAGTACTTCTGATTCCAGTTTGTGGCCCTGTCCTGCTGCCACATGGCTACATGACTAAGTTAAACATGTTCTTTTCTATCACTGCTGTGGCCACCGTCTGCCTCCTAGCACAGTACCTACCCATGGTTCCAGCATAGGTTATAGTGTAAGGAGACTCTTTTTTGTGAATAACTGTTTTATTGCTTTTCAGTAAAGGACCTCAATCAGTAGCTGACAATTAAATAATACATAGGAGGAGACTCCTTTTATCCCACTTATAAATATCGGCATAAGCCCATCTCCCACTGTTTGACATTGCATCAGTATTGATGAAAAAGATTATCTTTTCCAACAGACAGAAATAGCTACCAATTTTATAACCTACACAATCGGGTACTGGGTCAGGAAGCAGCATAGCAAAGAAACTTTTCCAACAGCCTCAGTTACTAGATGTACCAAAAGGGATAGATGCTTGATTGAATCTTGGTTGAATTTGAATTTAGCAAAATAGCCCTACGTAAGTATTTCTTCAGGAAACTAGTCTCAGGCAATCTCCAAACTCTGTGTCTGGGACCAGCTATACTGAGGGAAATATTATACTGAGGGATCCCCATGTTTATATTATACATCCTTTATGGCAGCTAACACATATAAATAGTACATAAGCAATCTACACTGTCGCACTATATCTCTGAAATATATATTTTTTTAAAGTGTTTCATTATTTCAGCAATAATCATGTGTAACTTTGATCTGGAATAAATATCACAAAATGATTTATCAAACGGTGAGACGTTCTTGCATATGGGTCAAACAGTGAAAAAGTTTTAATGCCCAGAGATGAAACAGGGGAAGAATCCCTATCTTTGGCTTCACCTTCTCTGAATTTACTCTTCATCCAGGGCTTGTACTGAGAACTGTTCACAGAATTAAATCATTGTATTTAATTGCTAGTTGTCCTTGCATTAATGAACTCATGCTCTCAAATTGGCTAATGTAATTAACCGAGCTAAACTACTGAACTATTTCAATTGCTCCAACATTGAGCGGTTAATGCTCCACGGACAGAGAAAGAAGGATAAAAAAGCCTTGTGAACATTCAGGAGAGGGGTCTGGTCTGCACATAGCCTGTACTTTGGTCAATAGCTACAATTATAAGGATTCCACCAGACAGTAGGAAAGCGTTTGATTAACAGGTAATATTAGAAGAACGTTCTAGTGGAAATAGCATTTGAATTAAAGAATGAATATGGTGTTGTGTACAATGCTAACACATAAAGAATGCTCAGGATGTGTGTAAGGCTAGCCCAGCAAAGAAATTGAAAAAAGCTTGTGATATGTATGAGGCTAAAGGAGTACAAGAATTGAAGAATGCTCGGGAGGATGTGTATAAGGCTAACATAGTAAAGTAATTGAAAAATGCTCGGGAGGATGTGTATAAGGCTAAAACAATAAAAGAATTGAAGAATGCTCAGAATGTGTATAAGGCTAACACAGTAAAGGAATTGAAGAATGCTGGGGATGTGTATAAGGCTAATAGAAAATGAATTGAAGAATGCTGGGGATGTGTATAAGGCTAACACAGAAAATGAACTGAAGAATGCTCAGGATGTGTATAAGACTAACACAGTAAAGGAATTGAAGAATGCTTGGGATGTGTATAAGGCTAACCCAGTAAAGGAATTGAAGAATGCTTGGGATGTGTATAAGGCTAACCCAGTAAAGGAATTGAAGAATGCTTGGGATGTGTATAGGGCTAACAAAGTAAAGAAATTGAAGAATGTTCAGGATGTGTATAAGGCTAACACAGTAAAGGAATTGAAGAATGCTCATGATGTGTATAAGGCTAACACAGTAAACGAATTGAAGAATGCTCAGGATGTGTATAAGGCTAACACAGTAAATAAATTGAAGAATGCGTGGGATGTGTATAAGGCTAACACAGTAAAGGAATTGAAGAATGTTCATGATGTGTATAAGGCTAACACAGTAAATGAATTGAAGAATGCTCAGGATGTGTATAAGGCTAACACAGTAAATGAATTGAAGAATGCACAGGATGTGTATAAGGCTAATGCAGTAAATGACTTGAGGAATACTCCACCCTTTGTCAACCTTGGGAATTTACATAAGGAAGAGTAGTTCTTACGTTTCTTTCTGTAAAACAAAATATGGGTCAACGGATGGGGGTGTGGAACATGACAATGTTAAAAAGATGTGTCAGGTTTGCTTTAAGTCTGTCATTTAGAGAAAAAACATGAAAACACCTTACATAACATTGTCCCATTACATGTATATTCAGTGTTTTGATGTTGTCGCTCTTTACAGTTTCAACAATCTATTTGCTGATAATAACAGTACTAATACCAGCAGAGGGAATTCCTTAGGGTTACTTTGTTCTGTTACTTTTTTCCTGGATTTGCTCCAGCATGTTAAAGTCAAGATATACTCTTCTACTGCAGTTTGCAAGCAAAGAACAGTAAGATGTATTAAATATATATTTATATATAAATTGTGGCATTCTCACTTATTTGATAGATATGCTTGCTCTTCAAATATACTTTCATAGGAACTTGACACCTTAAATTAATTAGACGTAGGTATTATTAGCGAGCTGTGACAGACACAGAAAGTGATGGATCTCTAAGTCCAGCCTGTTTTTCCCTTTTGAAAGTTGGCTAAATCCCTTGTTATTATGATCTTATTAGATGTATTGTTTGTTCAGTCCTAAGGGGATCATACTGCATTGTGGAATGTCTAATGACAAGTAATAAAAAGAAGAACATGCAATACTGAGATAAAGACAAGTAAAAGGGTGATGCAGGTATTATTGTCATGATACGCAAAATCTCCTTTTCTATCAGGAACCTGTGTTTAACACAACACAGTGTAAAAAAATTATAAAGGGAAGGGTTGTTTTTTTCAAGTTTGACAAGTCTCATAAAAAACTCATGTTTAAATTAAAGTCCACAAAACAACTTTAGCTTAATGAATTAGTTTTGGTGTATAGATCATGCCCCTGCAGTTTCACTTCTCAATTCTCTGATATTTAAGAGTTAAATCACGCAATTTATGTAGCCCTAGCCACTGGCTCAGTATCACACAAACTACATGAAAAAAAAAATTATTTTGCAATTTAATCTTACAGCGCAATGTGTATACTTTATTCACATACACACGAAGCTGCTGCAGGCTCTTGCAGTCAATTGATAGAGCAGAAGATAAGAAATTCTAAAATACACATTCAGTACATTAAAGCTGCACTGTCATGGACGAATCACGTTTTTTTATAACCCCCTCCCGACTCCACTACATCTAATTGACCCCTTAGTCACCCCCAAATGTCCCTAAGCCCCCCCAGATGACCTATTTTTAATCTTTATTTTCTGCCCCGATCTATATTCAGGGCGCCGCCATTTTTGTGTGGGATTCCCGCACATGCCCAGTTAAACACTTGGGCATGCGAACGGGAATTTCATCTATTCATTCGTCAGAAAGACGAATGAATGGCTAGAAATTTCAGACGAACAAACAAACACTGAGTGTTTGTTTGTTCATTCGGTTTATTACAATGACGGAGCTACCGGCGCACAGCTCTCTCCTTGTAATATGTAAAGATAGAAGCGGCAGGGAGTGCTCCCCGACACTTCCTAAGCCCCCCCATGTCCTCCCTCACTCTATGGGGGTCAATATGACCCCCATAATAGCATAAGGGAGATTAAAATCTCCCGAGTGCCCCTACTTGCTATACCGTGAGTATGGGCATGTCTACTAAACAGTGAACAGCCTATCCGGCCCCCACCCCCACGCTGTGTAAAATGACAAAGAGCACTCTGATTGGTTAGATTCCAAGCCCACCAATCAGAGTGATATGAGTCGAATTACACAGCGTGGGAACATTTCAAAGAACTTTCCCACGCTGTGTAAAATGACACAGAGCACCGTGATTGGATGGATTTCAAGCTAAGAACAATCAGAGTGTTCTTAGCCTAATTGCAGGGTGGGGCAAGGCTTTATAAGCCTTCCCCCGCCCTGCAGAACTCAGTCTGCGCGGAGCTCTCCATGGGTGAAGAAGGATTATTTGTTTTGCGCTCCGTTTTTTTCTATTTCGTCGGGTTTCTTTTTTTGCGCTCTGATTTTTTATTTTATTTTAAGTTCGACGGGTATGATATTTTTTTATTTGGCCTTTTTTGGGTTGAAAAATGAAGATTTTAGAAAAAGAAGACGTCAAATGGTAAGTTTAATTTTTCCTTACAGATTAGTTATTTTATCCCCCCTCACAATTTTTTAGGGTGAGGGGGCTAGGTAGGGGGTAACTTTTTATTTGGGTGGGTGACTGTAGGCCCCCCCCCATTATCTTTATGGCCCGCATCCACCACGCAGGGATGGGGGCCAGGGGGAGGACAGAAGGTCCTCCCCTCATTATCTTTATGGCCCCCACACACTGCTCAAGGGTGGGGGCCGGGGGGGAGGACAGTAGGTCCCCCTCCATTGTAATTTATGTCCTCCATCCACCGCGCAGGGGTGGGGGCCGGGGGGAGGACAGTAGGTCCTCCCCCTCATTATCTTTATGGCCCTCACCCACCGCTCAGTGGTGGGGGCCAGGGGGAGGACAGTAGATCCCCTCTCATTATCTTTATGGCCCCCACCCACCGCTCAAGGGTGGGGACCAGGGGGAAAGACAGTAGGTCCCCCCCATTATATTTATGGCCCCCACCCTGCGCTCAGTGGTGGGGGCCAGGAGGAGGACAGTAGTTCCCCACTCATTATCTTTATGGCCCTCACCCGCCTCCCAGGGGTGGGGGCGAGGTCAGTAGATCCCCCCCTCAAAATCTTTATGGCCCCCACCCACCGCTCAAGGGTGGGGACCAGGGGGGAAGACAGTAGGTCCCCCCATTATATTTATGGCCCCCATCCTGCGCGCAGGGGTGGGGGCCAGAGGGAGGACAGTAGGTCACCCTCCCCCCGATTGTCCATGAGCGGTTGGTGGGGGCCGGGTGGGAAGAAAATAGGTCCACCCCCCTCATTATCCTTTAGGGTACCTGTACTCTGGCTTTTTTGTTTCTTTTAAGGGTGAGCAGCCAAAGACTGCTGGCTGTTTACTAGACATGCCCCTACTTGCGGTAAAGCGAGCAGGGGCTGAATTTACTAATACTAAGTAATCTTTACTTAGTATTAGTAAATGTGGCTGAAAGACCAATTTAGGTCTTTCAGCCTTTTGGTAGATAGCTCCCTGATACCGTGGAAATTAGGGAGTTATCTACTAAGTGGCTGCAAGATGCAGCCGCGGCAATGAATAGGATCAGAGTTTCATTCATTGGAATGAAATTCCGATACAAACAAAGTCCCGAATTGCATTCTAACACGAATGGAGAAACTGTTATAACGCAATTCAGCAGTTTTGCCGGCGTCCTGTCTAAGTGACAGGAAGCATCGCGGGAACAGGGAGGAAAGGTAAGGATTGTGGGAAAATTGCTGTGACCACCGGAAACGAAGCACACTTTGCTCCTCCGCTGGTCACGGCGTAGGAAACCTCCATAAGAGAAATAGTCCCTACTTTTTCTTAAAGGACCACTCTAGGCACCCAGACCACTTCAGCTTAATGAAGTGGTCTGGGTGCCAGGTCCAGCTAGGCTTAACCCATTCTTTTATAAACATAGCAGTTTCAGAGAAACTGCTATGTTTATGAATGGGTTAAGCCTTCCCCCAAAGCCTCTAGTGGCTGTCTCATTGACAGCCGCTAGAGGTGCCTGCGTGCTTCTCACGGTGATTTTCACAGTGAGAGCACGCAAGCGTCCATAGGAAAGCATTATAAATGCTTTCCTATGCGACTGGCTGAATGCGCGCGCAGCTCTTGCGCATTCAGCCGACGGGGAGGATCGGAGGCGGAGAGGAGGAGGAGAGCTCCCCGCCCAGCGCTGGAAAAAGGTAAGTTTTAACCCTTTTCCTCTCCCCAGAGCCGGGCGGGAGGGGGACCCTGAGGGTGGGGGCACCCTCAGGGCACTATAGTGCCAGGAAAACGAGTATGTTTTCCTAACACTATAGTGGTCCTTTAAGTTTTAAAGAAAACTAAAGCAGACAGGAAGAAATGAAGAACAGATACTGAGAGAGGGAGAGAAGACGAATCGATTGGGGAAAGGTAAGTTCGGCATGACAGTGCCGCTTTAAAGGAAACAAAAAATAAAGACTTTTTCATTAAGTGTGTAGGGAGGCGGGGGGCGGGGCCTGACCGCCATGCTGACCGGTCGCAGGCTAGAGAGGCTCCTGACAAATTTGGCCCCCTATGGCACAAAACTTTAACAACAAAGCAATCTGAGTGACCAGAAGCTGTCTTAAGCACCCAGGCAGTAGCCGGAGACACCGCAGTCCCTGAGATCGGGAGTTCCAGAGCCCCCAGCGGGCGATATGGGACTTTGGGGCCTGCGGCCTATGAGGGTGGAGAGCGGGGCGGACGGCCGCCACCCTGCTTGTGAACCCGTCTGCCCGGTTGCCCTTGCGATGCGCCTCGCAGGCCTCGCTTCCCCCCCATGGACCGGGGGGGGGTTATCCGGTCCCCATCAGAGGGAACCACCGCCCTACAAAGGCCCTACATCATGCCTACCTGGAGTTATGCGCTACGAGCCAGGGCACTAAAATGGCGGCACCACGATCTGCAATAGACGACGCAACCTCGCCTGTCTGCAGACGGAACCACCCTGCTGAGCATCACCCTTACCGAACAAGCCGGCACACGATCCTGCCTTCCGACTACATGGCGAACGGGCTGGGGCTGGAGATAGAGGGTAGAGTCTGCGTGAGAGGCCCACGGAAGCCCCACTCACTCTATGTCCCTGAGGTTGCGTCTGAAAAAGACCGATCGATGAGGCCCACCAGCGGCACTAGCGGTAACCTCGCTACACTACTGATCCAAGCCGACACCACAGCAACAATGCCCATTGACTACCCTCAACGCCCGCACACAACTAGGCACCGCTACCCGAGGTGCAGCTTGCCTCCAACACGAGACTCTTATGCACAGTCCCCCATGCCTCATCATCCACTCAGGATCGCTCATACCAGCCTCGGACTTACCAACTACGCCATGCATCTCTCGGTGACAATGCAAAACCGGCGGAACCTGCAGCACTCTGTGGACTGTAGCATGTATAGGGACAGATCTACTCTTATCTGCTTGCTTTTTCCGGTGCATACCCTCAGCAACTACTCATTATCAAAGTTTGATAGGCTTACTATGTTTAAATGTATACAGGCGTAAGGGCACCCTCCACCGCCAAGGAATAAGTAATAGACCTTCCCTCTCTCAGGTTAGGAAAGGGCCACAAACATGTCTTTGATAAAACAAATGTGACAATGCTTAAAAGCCACACTCTAGCCTACCTTGGTATGTTTTAGCCTATGTCTAGCACCATATTAGCACCTACCACACGTTTTCACAAGCATGTATATTTTCATGTTAAAGTGTATTTTATAAACGGTGCAGTGAACCAGATCTGTAACTATCAGTGACCAAATACGTTTGTGATTATAGCCTGCAAACTCCTAATTATATACTGTGTTACTTTCATTTAGTTCATGTAAGCTTAGTATAATTATTTTATGATTAATTATTTTATGTTTGACTAGCTTATGACATAGCATAAAACCCAACTAGCTAGAAAGATACAAGCGATGTAGCTCCGTGTTAAGTTTTGACATGCTTAAGCAACGTAAATATATACTGTTTCTCTCACTTAAGCATAGTCAGACATAAGCATGTCAATGTCTAGATATTGAAGCGATGACGCGCGACATAAATATTAACCCTGAGCTACTGTTACTCAACGACAATGTAAGTCAAAAAGACAGACGTAGTTACTAAGCTTGTACTTAACTTGTATTATTACCCTAAAAAATGTGTGTGTTTCCTCTAGATGCTGTACAACAGTTAACAAATAAGTGTTTGTAAATTGATTGCGAATGCTGTTGTGGCATTGTTGATATGCAAAAGTTATTTCATGCACAGCAAAAATAAAGAATTATAAAAAAAAAAAAAAAAAAAGTGTGTAGGGTGGCTCAAAGGGTCCATTTAATGATTTTGAGATAGTATGCAAGTTTAAGCAATTCCATGGCCTGGCTAGTGGTGCAAGTGGTTGTGTACTGGTAGTTCCTCTGGAAGATTGTTCTCCCTGAGGTTAATGCCTCATCCACTATGTGTACCAGTAGCTGGCATGTCACAGGGGAATGTCAGAGATAAATAGTGCCACTTTACCCCACTCCCTCTAGAATGCAAGCTTGTTTGAGCAGAGCCCTCTGTTCCTGTTCATCCAACTCATCTTGTTGCAAATACTTGTGTTAGTCCATCTATTGTACAACGCTGCGGAATCTGTTGGCGTTTTATACATAATAATTATAAAGGAGAAAGGTGGCTAAAACAATGGAGTTAAAACCTTTATTAATTTCAAACACATAATTAGTCCCTAATAATACTAGCATATTACAATCACAAAACAAGAACCAGGGTAAGAGAAAAGTAATAATGAAAAGATTACAAATATGATGAGCATTTTCCCTTCACGGTTTGATTAGTGCATGTTATTCCAATGGTTGATACTTTGCAATGTGGTCTGGTTGTTACATTGAATGTCCCTGTAACATTTCAATGCCTGGCATATATATATATATATATATATATATATATATATAATACATACACACAAGGCATAGGGTTATTGCCAGCTTATGCCTCTCGGATTGTCACTAATGTGCAAGTCGCTAGTCTCCTCACTTGTGCTGTCGGCCTTAGTCAGATGGCCAGGAACAACTTTAACATAAAAGGTACTATTGATTATACATTGTTGATATGAAAAAGAATAAGCTGGCTGGCAGGGAAGGTCAAGGTTGATAAAAAGGCTCCAGGGAGGTTTAACCATCTCCTCTAACATCCCATTATGCCGAAATACTCTCTTACTTGCAGGGCAGGAAATCTGCATTGCAGAACATCATTTAAAGGATAATGACATTATTCTTTGTTGACTAATGCCAAACCAGGCAAACTTTCCTCATATTTTGTTGGAGTGCCATATTCTTTTTCATTAAATTAATTTCCCGTAAGTATTGTCGCTCATTACTCTCAAACACCCATATCAGCCTTTTGGCTCTATTCCCTCACAATTAATATGGATGGCCAGGATTATGGGCATGCAAGAATGCTGAGGCAATATGGTTGGCTGTCATCCCAAAATTATCGTCCCAACAGCCTGAGCAGGGCGGAAAAAAAAAGGAAATCACTGAATGAAGCTCCGCTGTATAAAACTATTTACACACAAGGTTAATATTAGATTTGTTGTTGTTTATTTTTTTTAAAGTCTTTGACTTTCTTGCAGCACTATCTCAGCTCCTCAAAATATCTTGCAGTATATCTAAATATAAAACATTGAATTCTGTGTCGTCTTGCTCAGAAATGCTTTAGACTTGAGAAAGGGAGGTTCTCCTGAAAGCTTGTCATTAAAAAATTGTGTTAGTCCAATAAAAAAGGGTATTACAAGATACAAATTTGATCTTTTTTACATCTACATCACTGGACTAATACGGCTGCAATCTCTACATATATATATATATATATATATATATATATATATATATATATATATCACGCTATTTCTAGTCTAGGTCCGACTGGGTAGTGTAAAGCTTAGGAGACAACATCAGGAGAATTAAAGAACCACTATAGTGCCAGGAAAACATACTCGTTTTCATGGCACTATTTGGTCTCTAGGTTCCCCCCACCCTCTGGGTCCCCCTCCCGCCGGGCTCTAGGGGGTGGAAGGGGTTAATCCCTTCCCTTTTTCGGCGCGGGGAACTCTCCGCCTCCTTTTCGCTGTCATCGGCTGAATGCGCATGCACGCGCATTCAGCCAGTCCATAGGAAAGCATTCTCAATGCTTTCCTATGGACGCTGGCGTTTTCTCACTGTGAAAATCACAGTGAGTAGCGCAGAAGCGCCTTCTCTGAAACTGCTATGTTAACAGCAAAAAAGGTTAAACCTAGCTGGACCTGGCACCCGGACCATTTCATTAAGCTGAAGTGGTCTGGGTGCCTATAGTGGTCCTTTAAGTTGCCATGTAGGGATAACTAGAAAATGTGTATCTCTCCCGATAATGCAATGATGATCTTGGTCTGATTGCCTCAATATGAATAGTGTGAGGCCTAAGCAAGGCTTGGTCCCAGAGTTCCATGTAACATGAATGAGCAAAAAGAGAAATGCCTGGGTTGCAGATAGGCATCCGGCAGGAGTATAGATGTGTCAGGTAAGGTCAGACTTCTCCCCAAGTCATGGCACCAGAGCCCAGGACGAAGGGTACAATAGCATCAAGATCCCTAGTCTCTGTGGTACGTTCTTCACTTGGGCCAGCATGCAAGGGTGTCAACCCCAGTGTTGCCATAAAGGTGGGCGTCTCTGCCATTGATGTGAGAGTGTGTATAGTCCATCTGTGTGTGACCACCAGAAAGCCAGTCATGCTCAATCTGTAGGCCACAATTGGATTGTGACTGGACTGAATGAGTTGCGCCAGAGGAGAGTGGCCCTTGTGAGGTATTGAAGAAAGATAATTGTGAGTCTTCAAAAGACAAAGTTTTTTCACCTTTGAGTGCTGACAAAATTTGGCTCTTGTAATGGATTGTCAAGCATCTGAAAATAATGTCCCTTTCTATATTTAGTGGTGTTTTAAGGGAGCCGGGTAAACGATACACAGTCAATGGTTAGTTTCAAAGCCAGTGAGAAAGATGGTTGACAGGAGGAGTAACGGGGCAATTCTACTGTTGAGATTGCAGCAAGGATGCCTCTAATTGTAATATGAGTACGGCATTGGCGGTCCTCCATTTTCATCATCTTGATCAACATAGCCTTCTGTAGGTTCTGTAATTGTTTCACCTGTCTAAAAATGTAAATTTGCACAACTAGGATATTCTCCTCTGAGGCTCTCACACATTCTGTGACGGCCTGCGCGTTAGCTCTGATGAGGACCGTGTCTGCAGCCAGCAGTTTACTCAACAACAAAACCTTCAGGTCGTTTTTAGTGGTCGGTGTCACGGCAAGGATATTGCCATTGTATATAATTTGTGTAGTGCACATATGAATTGGCCATCTGGTAGAGGTGGTATTGTCAAATTCAAAAGGGGTTAATTTGATTGTATGGGAGGTCAGAAGGTTTACAACATAAATTCCTCCTTTAAGCTGGGACCTCATCATAACTACTCTTTAAGGTGTGAGAAGTCACACATAAGTGGCCTGGAAGTCTGATTTCAGTATAAACCAACTCTCTCATTTGCCATTGTCTTGGTTCCCTTTTACATAGGAAGTCCTTTGATATGAATGGTCATTAGCTTTCAAGAAAAACCCTTGTGTTCCAGTATCATATCCAAAAGAAACATTAATACTTACCCACAGATCAATAATTAAGCCTAATTTTTATTATATTTAGAATGGGACAAGCACACTATTCTAATCAAGCCTAAACATGATTTGCCTAGCTTAACCATAGAAACATAGAATGTGACGGCAGATAAGAACCATTCGGCCCATCTAGTCTGCCCAATTTTCTAAATACTTTCATTAGTCCCTGGCCTTATCTTATAGTTAGGATAGCCTTATGCCTATACCACGCGTGCTTAAACTCCTTTACTGTGTTAACCTCTACCACTTCAGCTGGAAGGCTATTTCATGCATCCACTACCTTCTCCGTAAAGTAATACTTCCGAATATTATTTTTAAACCTTTGCCATATGACCATATGAGAAGGGATTGTGATGTCCGCTATATTGGGTCACAAGTAAGAAGTGTGACATATCTGTGGAATGGAAAAATGGTAAATTCATAGATGCAATTATTATTTCTGTGGCAAGTACATAAGAGGAGATAGAACCAAATGTTTCCATTTGGATTGATGGTGGTCTGGAACACATGTGGGTGGTCACTTATTGTCTCTATAGGTATGCCTTATCCAGCCCTGGGCCAGGCTTGGTAATCCACAGGGTATATATCCAATGCTATTGAAATGTGTATTGTAATTGCTTGGGGCCAAAATCCAATTTTGAGTGAGTCACCATCTTCCTTGCCAGAGACTCCCTGGGCAGACGTTTTACTTTGAAAACATGAGTAAGTGATTAGGACTTCTGTTATATTATCCTTTTTGTTTTTTATCTGTTGGTGTAAATAATTTGTTTATCATCTATTTTTGTATGCACTGTGACTATTTTTTGCTCATAATAAATATTCCTTTATTAAGTTCTGCCTTTGTCTGGTAAAGAATCACATTACCTGAAGAGACTAATTAGTGTTTTGCAATTGCTTAGATATTGTGATAAGTTGTATTTGGTGGGCTTTTATTAAGTTACCTGTGGGACCAAGGCACTCCATTTATAAATTGTCTCGGAGGTGGCAGCGTTAAAATAGTAATATTTATATTATTATGGTTAAGTTTGGGTGGTGTTAAGTAGGATTTTATCATTATTTCTGGTCTAGTGCAGACAAAGTGAACTTTAACCCTTTCACCACCACAACTATGTCACGCACATTCTTGAAGTAGGGTGCATTTGTGACAGCCGGAGCTGAGCCATTGGAGGTTTCTTAAGGTAAGAACTGTGCTTCAATTGAGTCCATAGAGGTCTCCAACCCCTGCTGCTCGAGTGTTGGAGTCTGGGTTGCAGCACGAGGGTCCTCCGCGGAAGCAAATTTGGGCTGGACAGGCCTCTGTAGCATGGCCTCTATATCCCTTCCAACTGCCACAGTGTTGAGTTCTTGGCCAATGGCCAGCATACATGCCCTTTAAAACTGTACTTCAGCAAGCGACGCACTAAAAACAAAACAATTCTATCAGCAGAGGACTCTGTCAGTTACATTCTGACCTAGGACCAACTGGCCAACTATACAGAATATGACAAAGCACAGTGTTTCCTTTCTCATGTCCAGTCAGTGCTATCTTTACGATCAAGGCACTGTATATCCGGAGAAGTAAACTTATCCAGTACCAGGAGAGGCATTCTGTAACACCTTTTGTTTTTTCCTCCAGTCTTACATTGCTTTAATGTATGGCTGTAAATACTGTAAGAGGTATTTTACAATTTTACCTCACATGCAACCATTTTGGTGGGAGTAAAGTAGTAGAACTGGACCTTCCTTTATGCTGATGCAGGCTGGCACAAATACACCCTACTCCAAGTGTGCAAGCGACTTGGTTCTGGCAGTGAAAGGGTTAAAATTCATTCCCCTTTAACACCACTCACACTTAAATGTAATAATATAACTCTGCCACCACCAAGGCAATGTTTAAAAGGTTGTGGCAAATTAGACTAAAAACCCACAAAATACGATATAATATATATGCAATTTACAATTACCAGTACACTGATCTAACCACTTGGCCACAAGAAAAAAAACTTCAAATTCACTAACAATTCTCAACGATTCCCACTTCAGTAAATAACCTGTAAAGTCACTGCCATTTAGATTATCTATTAACCAGTGCTTATTGATATAAAGAAATACTGGAAGAGAAAGAATACAAATTTGGATAAACAATATATCTTTACAGCTTACCACCCAAGTGGTATTTAAAGGAAAATGTTAGAAATACAAGTAAGAGTTTCTTCCTAGTAATTTGGATTTAGGGCCTCTGCAACCATTAAATAAGAATTATTTTTTCCCTAGGCTGCACCTGTCATTACTGATGATCTAAGCCAGGGGTGTCCAACCTTTTTTCAAAGAGGGCAAGATTTGATGAAGTGAACATGCGTGAGGCCCAACCATTTTGTCTGACATTCTTTGAACCAATAAAATTGAATGCAAATTAACTATTTTAGGCAAAGTTTATTGCAAATGGCATACTTTTCATTTCATCTCTTCATTCTGTCTCTTCTCTCTTTACTCTGTCCCTCTTTATTCTGTCTCTCTTTATGCTGTCCCTCTTTATTTTGTCCACTCTCTCTTTCTGTCCCAGCAGGAAGAAGGAACCAAATCCTGCGATGGCGTGCACCAAATCCCGCGACGTCCAAGAGATCGCGAGACCGCAGACTGAGGTCACTGCACGTCCGTCTGCATTCTCGTGATCTCTTGGCCCCCAGTGAATCCCAGATCGCCAATCAAGACCGCGGAGTTCAAAGATCCAGAGATCCCCGGGGTCACGAACGGTGCTCGGGGATTCACTGGGGGCCACAACAGATAGATTTACCAAATTAACTGTGGGGCTGTATTAAACTGGAACGCGGGCCGCAAATGGCCCGCAGGATGGACTTTGGACATGACTGATCTAAGCCAATTCAATGCTCCTCCTTAAATATATGCATTGTAACAATGTCTGTATGGGGAGTGTTGAGCAATTTTAAGCTTAGTGTTAAATATCGGAGAACCGTAATATTGAATTCTTCTAGTGGCTGTCTGAGTGACAGAAAAGGAGAAATTCTCTGCACTAAAACCATTGCACTAAAAGGTACTCTCAATTTGTATGATATTTATTATGTTTATTAATACCTATATTTAACAAATATATAGTTGTGATGTGTGGAAATTAAATGTAGAAATACGCATCACATCTTGCTCTTGGTTGCTTCTGTCTCCTTTTTCCACAAAGTTGCTGGATCAGGACCGACTGGGTATCAATTCCCTCCTGTGCCTCATGGTTCACAAATCATTCTTCTCTCTTCAAAAATACAGGTTGTAACGGACCGTTTTGCACACAAGGGGTAAAAACCGTTTAGGCGATCGTCCCCCTTTCCAGAGATGCAGGCACAGCTATTGTAGAACACCAAACACACGAACCGCCAATAAGTGAATCCCGAACGGCATCCAATATAGCATTCCAAACACACGAACAGGAACCATACGAATCGCTGCTAGCAGACGAATAGGAAAAGCACCCAAGCGGCTTACACTCCAAGCAATCAGTCTTTATCAGTATTCAGTAAATCCCCCCAAAGACGAGACAAGGCTCCGTGTTGAGGGTCAAGCAGTGGTCAGACAGGATCTGGCTTTACTGTGGGCTACCTGCCTGTATTTATACAGGTCTCCCACTTGGTGGACACTCCCCTAGGGGACCAAATGGGAGACTTAAATGACAGATAGACATGGGGACATTTCAGACGTACAGTAACAAGCTTTTCCCACAATGCAATATGGTTTCCTCCCCTCTGCCCTGGAGATAATTGAGAAGTAATTCAATTATCTCCAGGACAAAGACAAATCGCCATTTTAAATAAAATACAAAAACTACATAAAAATACATAACTTTGAAATAACTGAACATTTCCCATTCGCATCACATATCCCCAGATAGCCTGGATCTGAGTGCATATTATTGGCGAATAGCGCTCAGATCCCACACACATAGTTCAATCGCCATGGAGTCAAAGTTCTTACAGTCTTTCGGTATGCGATTGACTCCATGGGAAGGCTATCTCGGGTAAGTCCTTTCGTGTGGTTTACAACTCCCGAACGGCCGGTGTTCGTATGCTTTCGTGGAGGCAGCCAGGCGTTCCGTTGTTTCAGCGGTGTTCAGCAGAAAAGGTGTCCGTTTTTAGTTCCATGAAAATAGAGCTGAACACCGCTGGGCTTTCGCGTTGTTTAAAATGGCCGCTGCCTCGTGGTCGACATACGAACGATGACCACCCTGAATTCGGTTTAATTGAGAAGTGTCTGCGGTTAACCACAACATTCTAATTGGGATCAATAAGTCAACCAGCAGCACACTTCTCTCCTGGGTGGCCATCCGTTCGGTAGGTTTGTTCGGGAAAAACAGTCATTCGTATGGCTGGCCTATAGGAAACAGCCATTTACACGAATGGGGCAGAAACAAACGAATCCACCGCAATAAATAGACAGATGGTTCTGTCACACAGGTAAAACTAGAACTCTTCCTTACATTTGTAGAGGAATGTTTTGTCAATTTTTTCTCATTTTACAAAACTAGCTGGTTTCCCCTTGAAATACATCTGGAATGGCACATTTAACCTTAAAAGGACACTATAGTCACCAAAGCAACTTTAGCTTAATTAAGCAGTTTTTCCCTGGCTGGGACTGACACAGATTGCATGGAAATAAATGGTTTCACTTTCAATCAGATGTAACTTAGTTTAAAAGTTTTTATCTCCTGCTCTGTAAATTGAACTTTAATTACATACAGGAGGATTGTGAAGGTTCTAGCAAGCTATTAACAGTGCAGGAGATAAGACATTCTTAATTAAACAAAATTTGCAGTAAAGGAGGTGTAAACATTAGAGGACTCTTTACAGGAAGTATTTATGAAGGTTGTGTAAATCACATGCAGGGAGGTGTGACTAGAGCTGCATAAACAAAGTGATTTAACTCGTCAATGGCAGAGAATTGAGCAGTGAAACTGCAGGGGCATAACCTATACACCAAAACAGCTTTATTAAGCTAAAGTTGCTTTGGTGACTATAGTGTCCCTTTAATGCTTTGTAACTGTTACTGTTCATTTCCATGGCTGACACCATGATTTTGATTTTGTTGGTTTGCTAATCAATGCCCCAACACATGTTTGTTTGATAAGTTACATGAAAAGATTTAAATTCCAGCTGGTCTTTTCTATAACATGGAAGGCAACAGAAGGCCAGCTTTGGCTGAGTGAAAGAACATATTCTTTACATTCACTTTGCCAGATAATTTATATGTGGTTAAAACAAACATACTGTGGTGTAAGTGTTAAAGAGAAACTACAGGTACCAAAACGACCTTAGTTTAATTGAGCAATTTTGGTGTATAAATCATGCCCCTGCAGTCTCACTGCTCAATTCTCTGTCATTTAGGTGTTAAATCACTTTGTTTATATAGCCCTAGTCACACCTCCCTGCATGTGACTGGCACAACTTTCCTAAACAATTACTGTAAAGAGAGATCTAAAGTTTAAACTTCCTTTATTGCACAGTCTGTTTAATTTAGAATGTATCTCCTGCTCTGGCAATAGCCTTCCAGACCCTGCAGGAGCCTCCTGTGTTTGATTAAAGTCTGCAGAGCAGGAAATAAAAACTTTGAAAGCAAGTTAACATCTGATTGAATAAGAAACCTTTTTTCATGCAGGCTGTGTCAATCACAGCCGGGGATGTGTGACTAGGATGCTATAAACAGAAACAAAAGTGATTTGATTAATAAATGGCAGAGAATTGAGAAGTGAGACTGCACTGGCATGATCATTTTAACAAAACTGGTTTTGAAGCCGATAGTGTCTCTTTAAACATCATAAAAAATATGTACATTCTCAGCTAGCCTGGACGGTATGAGAGCCATGAATGAGAAGGAAGTTTCTATTCGACAAACCAATGACCCTGAATCTGCTTTGGCTGGGAGTCTCGCCAGAAAAGCACTATCTTTAGTTGCTGACATTAACTAAGCCCATTTTTAAGTGAATCGTTTTTTTCTGGGGTGATTTTAATCAGATAGCTGGCAGAATGTTAAATTCATGTCCCAGGAAGGTGTCGTAAGTTGTTGTTGCAGTACTTTTCTTGACATGGAGATTTATATTATTTTCCACTGCAGACATTTTGTATAAAGCTTTAGAAGAACACTGTCTGCAGCATCATGTCTAATACTGAGCAAACAATGTCCTTTTCATGTTAAGGTTGAAAGGAACCCACTACTAGTTAAGAAGGGAAACTCAAACTGTCCATCGATGGCTGACATGTAGTGATGCAGCATATCCTTACTGAAATGGAAAAATCAATTAAAGTATTGATTATTTCTTTGTGTATCTGCCCCTGGCCAAATCAATGAAACAATGCGTGCACGCTCCCTGAAGTAATTCACACCAGACACAAATTCCAGGTTGTTGAATAACTTGAGGAATGTTTATTCAGAGGGGACGGCAGGTCCCTTTTAAAGCAAAGTTACATCATAAGCATTGTCAGAGATAACATGGAATAATACATCAATAATTGGTTAGGTGTTAAGTGGTTGCTCTAATGCTCTGCCTACTATAGGTGATGTCACCGGGGCCATGAGGGTCTCCCACGGTTTCCCGGCGCCATCTTGTTGCACGAGGTAGTTAGTTGGTGTTATGAAGGGAGGGAGGGGGAAGAGGGTGGAAGGGCTAGAAGCTTCTAGCAGCCATTTTGATTAAACATGTGTGCTTAACTCTATAGCATAGTGTGAGATGAGTAAATAGACATTTTCCTTTAACTAGGAAATATGTGTAGACCTTATTTCCACAACACTTACAAAGCTGAAAGTTTACGCATCAGAAATAGGGGTGCTGACTGTGAAGCTACAGCTTGACATGCTACATATTACTAACAGTGTATAAACAGATCCAAGACCAAGATCTGTCAGGTATTTACCACCAGTAAGAATAATGTGGGGGAAAAATGCATTTTACCTCTTTCATATTGTCTGTTTCTTAAAAAATTCCTCCCAAATCTTTGGTAAACCCAATACTTAAAAGAACTAATAGGCACCTGTAGGGAATTAGGTGGCAAACTTAAGAAGAGGACCTCCAAGGTGGTATTCTCTGAGATATTACCTGTGCCACGCTCTACAGTGGAAAGGCAGCGAGAGATTAGAGAGGTCAATGTGTGGCTGAAGTCTTGGTGCAGGAAGGAGGGTTTTGGGTTTTTAGAGCACTGGGTCGACTTTGCGCTTGGGTACAACCTTTATAGTAGTGATGGGTTGCACCTAAACAGGAGAGGGTCTGCAGTGCTGGGGGATAGGATGGCTAGAAGGTTGGAGGAGATTTTAAACTAGTAGTAGGGGAGGAGGGTCATAGCAATCTACAAAATGGAGATAGGACAGAAAGGAGATGGGCTTTTGACCAACATTCAAGTAGGTGAGCACTTGGGAAATAGTGATCACAATATAGTGTCCTTTGAAATAAACTCAAAAAAACAAAAGCACATGGGGTATACTAAAACATATACTTTTAAAAAGGCCAATTTCTATAAGTTAAGGGCAGCTTTACAATACATTGACTGGCGTAAACTCTTTAGTGAAAAGAACACTGAGGATAAATGGAACATCTTCCATCAAATATTAGAAAGGAACATTTCTTAGTATGTACCATTGGGTAATAAATATAAAAGAAACAAACTAAAACCAATGTGGCTTAGTAGAGAAGTAAAACAAAAGATTAAAAATAAGAAAAGGGCATTTAAAGCGGACAAATCAGATGCATCCTATAAAATATATGAGGAAACCAATAATGAGTGCAAAAAGGCGATTAGATTTGCTAAACTTCAAAATGAAAAATGATAGCCAAAGAGAGCAAAACCAACCCCAAAGCATTCTTTAAGTACATAAATTCTAAAAAAAAATAAAAAATGAAAGTATAGGTACACTAAAAACTAAAATGGGGGTGTTAGTTAATGAAGACCAGGAAAGGGCAGGAATTTTAAATAACTATTTCTCCTCCACATATATTAAAGGGACACTATAGTCACCAGTGCAACTACATGTATTCCTGATCCTATAGTGTTAACACGACCATCTAGCCACCCTGGGTCCCTCATGCCTCCATAAATATAGTAAAAATCTTACTGTATTCAAGCCAGAAGCTGTAAATCTGCATGCTGTTAGACTCAGAAAAACAAACAGTCTGCTGACATGTGATAGCCTGATCCAATCACAGTGCTTCCCCATAGGATTGGCTGAGACTGATAAGGAGGCAGATGAGGGGCAGAGCCAGCATGATTCAAACACAGTCCTGGCCAATCAGCATTTTCTCATAGAGATGAATTGAATCAATGAATCTCTATGAGGAAAGTTCAGTGTCTGCATGCAGAGGGAGGAGACACAGAGCTGCCCTGTGCTCTGCTGACAGCAGATCTGAGTGGATGGAGGCATATTATGCCTCCATAAACTCAGAAGTCCCTCTGGTTCACTCTTAGTGACTGCAACTGGAGGTGTTCCTAGCTTTCAATGTAAACACTGTATTTTCTCAGAAAATACAGTGTTTACATGAGAAAGGCTGCAGGGAGCTATATTTCTCACCTGAACAACCTCATTAAGCTGAAGTTGTTCAGGTGACTATAGTGTCCCTTTAAGGAAGAAGCCATGGCTATAGATGTGCAAATGATTGCTACTAAAAACTTGCAGGATAATTGTAACTGGTTAACTCAAGACAAGGTGCTGTAGCAACTAAAGTTAATATAAACACCTGACGGTATCCATCCACGAGTACTTAATGAACTAAGTGTAGAAATAAGTGAACCTCTGTTTTTACTCTTTCAAGATTCTTTTCTTTTAAGAAGTGTTCCGTAGGATTGGAGGAAGGCAGATGTGGTTCCTATATTCAAAAAGGGTTCAAAATCCTTGCCTGGAAATTATAGACCTGTGAGCTTAACTTCTGTGGCTGGGAAAATATTTGAAAGGTTATTAAGGGATAATATTCAAAAATTTCTTGAGAAGAACATGGTTATCAGCAAAAATCAGCATGGTTTTATGAAGCACAGGTCAAACTAACTTGATTGAGTTATACGAAGAAGTAGGTAGAAGTATAGATCAGGGTGTTGCAGTGGATGTGATCTATTTGGATTTTGCCAAGGCATTTGATACAGTTCCACACAATAGATTAGTGTGCAAACTCAAGGAAATAGGTCTAGATGAAAATGCTTCTTCTTGGGTAGAACATTGGCTTAAAAATAGAGTACAAACAGTTGTCATTAATTTTAAATTTTCAAGCTGGACAGAGGTGGCAAGTGGTGTCCCTCATGGTTCTGTTCTGGGACCCCTTCTATTTAACATGTTTATAAATTATCTTGTAAAAAGCATTGAAAGTCATGTTTCAGTGTTTGCAGATGACACAAAACTCTGTAAAATAATACAATGTGAGCAAGATATTACTTTACTGCAGAGGGATTTAGACTGGGGGACTGGGCACTCAAATGGCAGATTAATTTTATAACATGACAGGAGGCTTCATATTTGCTTAAGTCTCTCTTTACTAGAACTCCACAGCAGCAAAAAACACAGAGAGTAACAACCAATCAGAAAACAGTAAGGAGACCATATAACTCCCTTCTCAACATTCCATTTCCTCTTTCTTTGCTGCTCCGCATCAGTACAGGTCAGAGTACCACTGCCTCCTGCTATTATTAGTTGGTGGCTTTGGGATTTTAAATATTTTACTGTATAATTGTTTATATCATTATATTTTCCTTTATTATTATTTGGGGACTGTTTTGTTTTATGGTGTAGGCTATCTGCCTTCTCTTTCCCTCTGGGATAGTGGGGAGTTATTTCCCTTTTCTACTCTCTCCTCTGGGGCTCGTTTTCCCCTTACCTGTCCCCTCTCCTTTCTCACCCGTTTTTCCTTACACACGGGTATTGTGCCGCTCGGGGGTTTCTGAAGGCTGGCCTGTTGCTGCTTCCTCCGATCCCCCCGAGCACTGGGACCGCGGAGTACGTCTCCAGCGGTCCCGTGTATATCTGCTCCTCCAGTCGCGGGATGCTCGCGATCGAGCGCACTACCCGCCGACCGGAGCTTCCCCACGTGGCCGCCGGTTGCGGCCAGCTCGATCCGCGGACCACGTGTGTCCGCCGGGTGGAGAAGGGAACGCTACACGCACGACCCTCCACGCCCGTTAATTAGATTAGTGACTACTCGCACGTGGTGTGCTGTACTGCAGGGGCAGTCCCCAACTAATAAAGACTGCAGTCTGGGGCCTAACTGTATCCTGGCAGTCTGGGAACACCCCATGCTTTCCTGCATTTAACCCTAACACTCTGTGAGGCTGCTAGTGTTGTACATTTATCAGTTTTCACAGTGGCTGGTGGATACTGTCTGCTTATTATATATATATATATATATATATATATTTGTGGTCAGGGCATAAGCCGTAGTATAACTTATATAAATAGGACAAACCATGAAAGGAAATGTCAGTTGTGGTGTGCCGGAACTGACGAGGAAGTAGGCCTGAAATAAAAGAGGGCCTACCTTATAAAAATGCTTATGAAAGCGGTGTGGTGGGTGGGAGAATCCGTCGCACCTAACAGGTAGTGAGGGAAGGGTCTGGAGTCCCTTAAGAAGGGTAACCCAGCCCTTCCCACAACTTCAGGCCACGCCTTCCATTTGTGGTCAGGGCATAAGCCGTAGTATAACTTATATAAATAGGACAAACCATGAAAGGAAATGTCAGTTGTGGTGTGCCGGAACTGACGAGGAAGTAGGCCTGAAATAAAAGAGGGCAAAAGAGATAACCATTTATTCGTCCTACAACCGGACATAACAGATTACAAATTCATAGTTTTGAAAGCCAGACGTACTTCTTGTATGGGCTGAGGTATGTATCTAGTGTATGCCGTAGATTTCCATCGTCCTAGTATCTGAATAATGTGAGCAGGGATATTCTTTTTAGAAGCGGTGGTGGCGGCTCCTATTCTAAAAGAGTGACCAGAGTAGCTGGCTGGGTTCAGTCCTAACCGGGCTAACAATATCCTAATATACATCATGAATTGGCTCGTAGTGAGCTTATTGCCGTGCAAGGACAGGAGTGGTTGTGTGGGGCCCATATTGTCAAAGGCAAGAAGTGTGTCGAAAACCTTCACCGGGCACCAAGTATTACTTGTGGGGTAATAGGGTATAGTGACCGTTTGCCCGGGGGCGCTTGTTTTGGTATGGTGCAGTAACAGAAGATAGTGATCTTGGACCTTTATGAGATCGGACCTTGTGAGG
Source organism: Pelobates cultripes (assembly GCA_933207985.1). Taxonomy (NCBI): domain Eukaryota; kingdom Metazoa; phylum Chordata; class Amphibia; order Anura; family Pelobatidae; genus Pelobates; species Pelobates cultripes. Next base: position 252,322,815 of record OW240917.1, on the reverse strand, counting down.
AAAAGGGGTGAGTTATAGCTAGTAGTAGTGAATTCTCTGGGCCGTAAAAACCCGTAAAATGCTAGATAGATGGCGGCTTTAATTACATGATTAGTATGAGCTTCAAAGGGTGAGGTGTCTAGTAGTTTTGACAGTGACTGAAACAATAAATCGTGTATGGGTAGTCTAGTTGGTGAGGCTATAGGGGCGGAGTCTTTGATGCCTTTAAGTATAGCCTTAACTTGGTAGGACGACAGAAAGCGTTGTTTGTTAGGCCAAGTGGTGAGGATGTGATGTTGAATGCCTGTGATATATAATTTGATGGTATTGTAAGATAATGTTAGACGAAAGTGGCAAAAAGAAATAAAAGCAATAATGGTTTCCATAGAAAACTGGTCAGTGACATTAAAGTCCAACAAGAATTTATTGAAAACATGGAAAGCCCTTTCATATGCCTTCCTGGTATTATCGGAGAGACCGAGCTGTGAGAGTTGTCGCCCTTGACATAGCAGAACTTTTAGTCCCAGATCATTTCCTGCCACTTTGGAACTGGAGTTGGTATGAGGGCCGCTGTTGGCAGGGCCTCCCGAAACTCCTGAAACCGAGACCGTGACAAATGATCAGCTGCAATGTTGAGAACCCCAGGCACATGAACACAAGTGAGAAGAAAACTGTGTTTTGCAGCGAGCCATGTGAGAGTCCTCATGAAACGCATGATGGTGAGGGAAGAGGAACGCCCCTTGTTTACAATATGGCATGTTGCCATATTGTCCGAGAAGCAACGAACCGTATTCCCGGACCAACTTGCTCCCCACTTAACTGCTGCCGCTAAGATAGGATAGAGCTCAAACAAGGCTGATGTGTCCTTAAACCGGGGAATTTCTGTAATTTCCCTAGGCCATTCTCCCCACATCCATTCATTTCCCCATATTGCTGCAAAACCTGAGGTGGCTGCGGCATCCGTCCAGACTGACTCCGATTTCTCTGACCAAACCGGTATAAACATGCTTTTCCCGTTCCAATTTTGCAAAAACTCCCTCCACATATGTAGGTCAGCGGTGGCCTGTACGTCTAAAGTAATGCGGGAGGTGTCAGATTGCAACATTGGAAACAGGCTAAGTAACCTTGAAATGAATGCTCTACCTTGTGGAATGATTCTCATAGCGAAATTTAGAGAACCCAACAAGGATTGCAACTCCTTCCTATTGCATGAGCCTCCTCCTAAGTAAAGGTCGATAGCTGCCAGGATGCGCTCAATCTTTTCTCTGGGTAGGCTAGCTTGCATGTGTACAGAGTCCAGTACCACCCCCAAAAAGTGGATGATAGTATCCGGACCCTCAGTCTTGGTAGGTGAAATAGGCACCCCTAGTTGTGTAAACAGTTTTGTGATAGACTGGAGGCTACTGGGAGGTACTAGGTTACTTTCTATGGTCAGGAAATCGTCCAGGTAATGGATAACTGTGGGACATCTGCAGATGTTAAGCAGCATCCAGCACAACGTCTCCGCGAAGATATCGAAAATCCTAGGGCTGCTTTTTGAGCCAAACGTGAGACGCGTGAAGAAGTAATATGAACTTCGCCACTTAACACCATGCAAATGCCATAGGGATGGGTGGATAGGGAGCTGCTTAAAAGCGTTGGCAATATCAGTTTTACTTAGCCATGCCCCTACCCCTGCTGCGAGTATGGCTGTGACTGCATGATCGATGGTGGCATACTGGAGGGAAAACTCCTCGGACGGGATTAGTGAATTTAGACTTGGGGTATGAGATGCATGGGGGGCGGACAGATCGAGAATTAATCTTTGTTTATTGGAGGATTTATTGGTGACCAGTCCTATGGGGTTTGTCCTCCAAACTGCGAAAGGCGGGGGTTGAAAGGGCCTAATAAGAAACCTTGGTCAATTTCCTTCTGTAGGAGTAAGTCGATAGTGTTGGGTGCTGCCAAGGCTGTCTGCAAATTATTACATTCTAGGGTCCCCGTGGGCATGTGAATAATACCCGTGTGAAACCCCATCTTAAACCCTGTCACCAAAAAATCAACGAGATGTTGGGAAGGGTGATCCCGCAAAAGTTGTTGCAGTAGGGACACATGAAGAGACGATAAGTACTGCTTAGGGTATAGTTTATTTGGGCACATTGCCTTGGAGTGAGCTCTGAAACATAGTGAGCAAACATGGAGAAGTCTGCAGGCACTGTAACCGCAGGAACCTGAGTTGAAATTGTTACAGACCTGCGATTTACCCAAAACACTATGTCACGGCCTAGTTTATCCTTAAGCACCTTGCCAGGTCTCCCAGTGGGCACTACATTAGGAGGTGGAAAAACAGCGTTTACCTCTGGGGAATTAGGGCACAGATTAGCCGTGTGAGAATTGGACGAGCAAATGGCACAAGCTGGGGTTTTTAGGCCCGCGAAGTGTCGGCAAAAAAGCTCAGTATCCAGGACGCCCCAATCCGTTTGGTAATTGAACTGTGAAAGGGCTGCCGACGCCTTCGCGGAAAAGGCACGGTGGTAGTCGTAAAAAGACGTACCACCGTACTTATGCCCCAAATCCACCAGCTTGTGGAGATACAGGTCCAATTCCTCCCTCCTATCCGGGGATACCGAGCATATTACATCTCTGTATATACCGAAAGCCAGTACAAATTCTGGTATTGATAGTTTCTGATTTAACCTGGGGTCTCTGGACTTCAATACCACTGATACATCACCGTATGCGTAGGTCTTATTCTCTAGGACATCTTGTGAGGCTATCAAAAGTGATACCAAATTGATATCTTTCCCCTCCAAGATGTCCTTCTTTGTTTTAGCAGGCACCATGTGTGCGGGGTTAATAATATGTGGGTCTTTTAACCTATGTTGTAAATTACCCGGTAGGGGGTCCAAATGGACCGAAGCGGCCGGATCCACTGCAGCAGCCAGTGACTTTTGCTGGCTATCTGCATCCATTTTGTCTAGCTTGTCAGTAATACGCCCCAAAGAGGTCAGAACTGAGGACAGAATCGTATTCAGCTCTGAAGACTGGGTGCCACTGGACCCTTCACCCGCCCCCGCGTTATCAGTCTGTGTGTTCAGCAATCTGTACAGTTCTGCTTTCCTAGCTGTAGCAGGGAAAGGAATATTTCTCTTCCTTAATTCGGCGTGATCCTGGGAATAGTCCATGCCCTGAGTGAGGCAGGGCTTGCGATGTCGTCACCCCGAGACGGAGTGACTGATCTAGCTGGTGTACTGGGTAAGGACTCATCTTCCCTTCCTTCCGGAACTTGGGACATGCTATAACATAAAAATGACATGTTACCTGGGGTGCTATCCAACTGGCTTATGATAACTAATGCCAAGCGGCGAAGAATTATTAAGTAACGTGACAGGTGAGGCCCTGCTAGTAGCCAAGCGGCTATGAGAGGCGCTATCTATGATTTGGCTCGTGTGGAGTACGTGGCCATTGGCATTATGGCGGGGTGGAGGCCTCTCTGTGATTTGTAACAGCATAAGACAGAATGGGAGTGACAAGTGAGGCCCTCTCTATGCAACTAAGCGAGGCGGCTAGCTATGAATGGGCCCGAGGGGATGCCGTACCTCCGAAATGAGGATGGGTGTTGGCCTCGCGGGACCACTAACGTAAGGCATAAGAGGCCAGAAAACGTAGCTAGTGGGTCCTATTTATTGTAAGCCAGTAAATCTGTACTAAGCCGAAAGGGAAGGTATGGGGAATAATAGTCGAAAAGATATGACGTACCTGATGAGCGGGTTGACAGCTATTATGAGGAAAAGGAGGTACAGACGATCTGTAGTCACCTACGAAAGTAATATACATTTGAACGGGCACAGAAATATGACCCCTAACTCCCCTGTTATTCAGATACCTACCAGCAATATTGCCCTAGCAGAGGGCTGGGCACCAATTAATAAAAGAGCAAGGATGCCTATACCTAAAATACAGAAAACACATATAAGGACCCTGGCGTAGGGTGACTGTTAAGTAGAAAATAACTCGAGTGAACTGACCTAAGTCCTGTGCAAGTTGTTAGAATAGCTGCCCACCGTGGAAATGCAGAAAAAATACTGAAAAGAGTTTAAAAGACATCTTAAGTGCTAATCATGCATATATAAATTCCCAATACCATGATCCGTAGTCATTGTTAGGCTAGCAGCCTAATAATTGTATTAAAATACGCGCCCAACATAAAAGTATCTGCACACATTACTGGTTGTAACCTCATATGACAAACTTGCTTAAATAACTGCAAACTTTATGAACTTAAAATAGCATAAATGACAGAACAGGTACACGAAACTCTAATCACAATTTTAGACACCAGAGGTCGCTCTGGAGCCTATACCAGTGTATGATTTTAAGTAACAGCGTTTTAATGAAATGGACACAAGAATAAAAAGTAACGTGAGAAATAAGCATAAGTGTGCTTATAAAGTGACAAAGTATCAAGACGTGAATAGGTTGTTGTATAACATTGTATTATACTGGTACTTTGTGAGCGTGTAGCATATTGACCCTTAGTGATGACGTAAAACGGCCGCGCCGCCAAATTTGCGACGGCCGTTTTAACTTACGATTTGCAGCGTGAAAATTTGCCCGCCGACTGCCCGACCTAGCGCGCACCAACCCGTGGTATCCGGAGGTAATCCTGGATGCCTCCGAAAAAACTGCCCGACCTAACGCGCACCAGCCCGCCGGAAACTGCTGTCCGAAACCGGAAGTGACGAATACTTCCCCAGGAATCCGTCGCACCTAACAGGTAGTGAGGGAAGGGTCTGGAGTCCCTTAAGAAGGGTAACCCAGCCCTTCCCACAACTTCAGGCCACGCCTTCCATATATATATATATATACAGTTGCAAGAATAAGTATGTGAACCCTTTGGCATGATATGGATTTCTGCACAAATTGGTCATAACATGTGATCTGATCATCATCTAAGTCACAACAATAGACAATCACAGTCTGCTTAAACTAATAACACACAAAGAATGAAATATTGCCATGTTTTTATTGAACACACCATGTAAAAATTCACAGTGCAGGTGGAAAAAGTATGTGAACCACTAGACTAATGACATCTCCAAGAGCTAATTGGAGTGACATGTCAGCCAACTGGAGTCCAATCTATGAGATGAGATTGGAGATGTGGGTTACAGCTGCCCAGCCCTATAAAAAACACACACCAGTTCTGGGTTTGCTTTTCACAAGACGCATTGCCTTATGTGAATGATGCCTTGCACAAAAGAGCTCTCAGAAGACCTACGATTAAGAATTGTTGACTTGCGTAAAGCTGGAAAGGGTTATAAAAGTATCTCCAAAAGCCTTGCTGTTCATCAGTCCACGGTAAGACAAATTGTCTATAAATGGATAAAGTTTAGCACTGCTGCTACACCCCCTAGGAGTGGCCGTCCTGTAAAGAGCACTGCAAGAGCACAGCGCAGACTGCTCAATGAGGTGATGAAGAATCCTAGAGTGTCAGCTAAAGACTTACAAAAGTCACTGGCAAATGATAACATCCCTGTTAGCGAATCTACAATACGTAAAACACTAAACAAGAATGGATTTCATGGGAGGATACCACAGAGGAAGCCACCTCTGTCCAAACAAAACATTGCTGCACGTTTACAGTTTGCACAAGAGCACCTGGATGTTCCACAGCAGTACTGGCAAAATATTCTGTCGACAGATGAAACCAAAGTTGAGTTGTTGGGAAGAAACACACAACACTACGTGTGGCAAAAAAAAACAGCACACCAACATCAAAACCTCATCCCAACTGTGAAGTATGGTGGTGGGGGCATCATGGTTTGGGGCTGCTTTGCTGCGTCAGGACCTGGACAGATTGCTATCATCAAAGGAAAAATGAATTCCCAAGTTTATCAAGACATTTTGCAGGCGAACTTAAGGCCATCTGTCTACCAGCTGAAGCTCAACAGAAGATTGGTGTTGCAACAGGACAATGACCCAAAGCATAGTAAAATATTTTATATGGTAAAATATTTTATAACTAAATATATATACATACACACACACACACACACCAGTAAAAGAAATCATATAACATTATGAAATAATTAAATACAACATATTTTTACACAGCTGTCTCCATGAGTAATACAGCTCACAAATATTCAACAATTATGTATTGTCTTGCTCTGAACTTGTTTGCCATGTGGGCATCTCTCGCTATCCATCTCTTAATATTTCTTGAGTTTCTATACCCAAGAATGGCCCCCTCAAAGTCCAACCACCAGATATGCAGGTGATGCATAACAGTATTTGTTTGTATTGATAGACAGGCAGACACAAAGAATTAGAGCATTTTCACATAGGAGAGATAGCGACAGATTAGCGGATAAATGCTCAAAATACATGATTGAATGTGGTTTGTATGATCCTTGGAGACTGCTGCATGAGGGTGAAAGAGATTTTACTTATTATTCTGTGTCTAAAAATATGTACTCCAGGCTGGATAGGTTTATGATTCAGAGTGCTTTAATCCTGCACATTTTGGGATCTGATATCTTAGATATTAATTGGTCCGACCATGCTCCAATCATAATGCATATAGACGAAATTATATCATCAGCCCCAAATAGAACATGGAAATTAGGTGACTAGTTATTAAATGATGTTGAAAATAGATCATTAGCAGAGAAAATTTTGAGTGATTATTTTCTAGATAATGCTTTATCTGTCTATTGAGAATCAATAATAATAATCTGAGAACAATGGAAAAAGAACTATATAATCTGAATCAGGCAAAAAAAAATTGGCCCATCGACTTTCCTATCAGCAATGATAGGAGAGATCAAGTAAAAAATCCATAAAATTTATTTAGACCGCACATCTCTCATGGTGAGACGTCTTAAGAAAACATTTTATTTAAAAGGCAACAGGGCCTAAACTCTTCTGGCATCTAAACTCCGGGATGTGAATGCCCAGTCAAAGATAGCATATTTATTAAACGACCAGGGACAAAAAATATTTCATCCAACCAAAATTAGTGATTTATTCACGAAATAAACACGAAATACTACAGCAAACTTTATAATCTAGAATTTGATTTGGAACTTTCCCAGCCTTCTGTAGTAACAATTAATACATTTTTAGATAAAATGACGTTGCCTAGGTTGTCTCCAGATAATTTAAAAAGAGATAACTGGGGCAATCAAACTTATGCCATCTGGAAAGGCCCCTGGTCCTGATGGATTCACTATTTTATATTTAAAAACCTTTTCAGAAATCTTAATTCCCCTTATGACAAAATTGTTCAACTCCTATAAGTTCGGGGGGGAAGATTCCAGAAGGAGTCCTCGTGCGCACAAATGGTCACCTTGCCAAAACCGGGAAAAACTCCAGATAGGTGTCCTTATTTTACGCCCGTTTCTCTGATAAATAATGATTAAAAAATTTACGCTAAAGTTCTAGCAAACAGGTTAGCTAAATTAATCCCCTTATTAATTTATAATGACCAAGTGGGTTTTGTACATGGCAGACAGGCACCAGATGGTACTAGGAAACTTATCAATTTTATCCAGCACATTAATTTGACCAAAACGCCTTCTTTGCTTCTTTCATTGGATGCAGAAAAAGCATTCGACAGGATACATTGGGGATATGTATGGAGAACATTAAGCAGATTTAATATCCCATTATCCTTTGTTAATGCAATTAATGTGCTATACTGTGCCCCTACAGTCCATGTCTTAGCTCCTGGGTTTAAATCCCAAACCTTTTCTCCCACTAATGGGACAAGGCATGGTTGCCCTTTATCTCCAATTTTATTTGTGGAACCCTTGGCTGAATTGATTAGAATGACACCAGAAACTGAAGTAATAAACATTAAAGGATCTACTCACAAAATTGTCTTATATGCCGATGATATTATCTTGGCACTTAAAAATCAGGAAATATCCTTAAAATATCTTAAAGATATTTTACTTCAGTTTGGAGAAGTATCATATTATAAATTAAACGAGTCCAAGACTCAAGCCCTCCCATTCCACATAAATCATTCAGAAGTCACCACCCTTAAGAGAATGTATGTATTTGATTGGAGAAATAAATATTAAGAATAACTAGGCATTAATTTGTGCACAAATTTAGTAAATATGCATATTCATAACTTGAGGAAAGCATGGCCGGACCTGCAAAAAGAGATGGGGAGGGATGGAGAGAATTGCATCTATTAAAATGACAATTCTTCCAAAAATTTCATTATTTTAGGACCATACCTCTATCTATACCATTATCCTTTTTTGATAAAATACATTCGGTAATGTAAAAATGTATTTAGAGGAACAGATAAAACTTACTTCCCTGCAGCACCACAAATCTAATGGCGGTATCGGCGTACCGGAAATGCGCAAATACTATTTTGCGACTAACGCTGTAGTGGTCGTGAGTTTTAATAGTCAATCTAACAAGCCAAGATGGATGGAAATAAAAGAGCAAAACATTCTCCTGTTTAAACTTATGGAATAACCCTGGCTATGTCCTGAAAAAAGGCCTAGAGTCACTAAACTATTTTTATCAACAAACTCTCTCGGCTTGGGACATCATTTTTAAAAATAATAGCCACACTGTGAGAGTGTATAGAGCAATGTCAAATGAATTGTTGAAAGACCATATACCTTTTTTGAATCTAGATGTATTGAGAGAATACCCTATAACAAATGTAGATGTTTTTTTTCATGGTAATGCCATCCTTTCATTTGAAGAATGTAAACTTAAACAAATGAATGTAAACAAGAATGTATGTTGAAAAATTATATAACGTACCGGATACCGAAAAACATTATAAATCACCACTAGAAAAAATATTTGTATATGATCCAAATAGAAAGGGTACAATATCTTTGTGTTTTTCAATATACAATGCCAAACCCATAGCTAAATTGAAACATTTGAAACATATGGTATCTTGGGAGACGGAGCTGGGTACACAATACGAGCTAGAGGAATGGTTCCGTTTTTTTAAAGCATTAAAAGGGATTTATTTTTGCACTGACCATTTCGAAAACCACTACAAAATTTTGTATCGCTGGTACTTGGTTCCGTCTAGATTGTACAATATGAATAACAGGTTTTCTGACCGGTTTTGGAGGGACTGTGGGAGATTGGGAAATATGGCCCCTATATAGTGGTATTGTCCCAAAATTGGAAGGTATTGGAGAATGATTCACAATGTAATTGTTAAAGTAGAAAGAACTATCTGTGTTTTAACCCCAGAGCATGCATTATTTAAAAAATTCCGTTAGTCCGTTAGTAGAACTGATAGAATAATAATAGGCCACATCCTGATTTCTGCTACCTCATGCTTGCCAAGGTATTAGAAGTCAAAAAACACACCATCCTTTAGAGAAGTCCTGAACTTAATTCTAGATAACAAAGCACACAAATTGTCACATAGGAGCAATACACATTTCGCAAAAAAAAATTTGTTTGCAAAAAATTGATTTCATGTTGAACTGTATCATTGTACAATCTATGTCATGTACATTATTATGTTTCTTATTATAATGGATGGATACCCCTTCCTACTTTCAAGTCTCCCTTTCCTTCCCCTACCCCTAACAAAATGTTTGTATAATTTGTTGAAAATGTTATAAAAATAATAAAAAATTATTTGAAAAGAATTAGAGCATTTTTTTACAGAAGTATATGCCTGTACAAAGTTACATTAGAATTTGCATCAACGTTTCAGCCACATACTTTATCAAGACCTGATATATGCATATTTATGCATAGAGTTTATTCACAAGGCTTACATTTTGCATATTATTTTTCAACTCGTAAATTTACAGAGTAAACCACTGATACAGAGAATTGTACTTTGTGATATTATTAATTTATGTTTAATGTGAAATTACAGCTTGAATATTGTTTAAAAGCACCTGTAATTTAAATCATGTTTATCCACAGGATCACTGAAATAGGAAGTGAAAAGCTGAAATACAATAATAATAATAATAACAACAAAGTATTTCACCAGGGAAGGTACATTCAGATCACTCTGGTTTTCAAGTATGTCCTGTGGATGTTACCTTAGCCCAACATCTAGGGGTTGTTACTACTACACAATTTAATTGTACTCATTTTATCTGAAATAAACCAAACAAATGAGGGTCCGAGCCTAAACAACCTCACTAAGATTAGCTCCAATGTTAGGTTCATTGATTTGTTTAGTTTATTTCTGCTATTTGCTTTTGGTTATGCACTTTTTTACCTCCTCAGCCCATTTTTAGATTCAGAGTAGATTTTTACTATCTATTTGGATCCCATTTCTTTCTATTTTTATTCCAGGTTTTTCCTATATGGAGCTATTCTATCTTTATTCTACTCATTTTATCTACCTTGGAAGGATGAAGGGCTGAGTCAACCCTGCCGGGATTTAAACCTGCGACCCAAGGCGTGAACAGATTCTACTGATAATGCATTAGCCCACTGAGCTATCTCACCAATCTTCTAAATCCATGAACTAGCTTTAGTGTGTACTTATGAATCAAAGAGCTTTTATTTTAAATCCTTGCATTAAAAATGTATAGTGTTGAAGGGATCCCTCACACTGCCCTTCTGCTTCAGAGACAGAAGCATTTTAGCTGACTTTGTTGAAAAATTGGGAGGTTGAGCATTAACATTATCTAAATGATGCAGTAGGTTTATCTTTCGCAGTACTGCAAGGAGAGAGTAAAGAGGCACAGCACAAATTGTAATTCATAAAATGAAAGTTCTTATTAGATACTATGATTATTAATTAAGTTATTACAAACAATAGCAAAATGTATTTCTTCTTAGTTGGTACTATACATATTGAAACTAAATGATTAGCTGTTATTTCCCAAGATTTTTAATATTATGTTGACTTATCCCTATAACTAACAAATATGCATTTTTACAGTGTGAAATATAAAGTTTAGAAATCCACAACCTATTTATTCATTTTAGCACCTTGTCAATCATTATTATATGATCTGTTCTCTGTACCTGGCAGTCAGCATGTGTACAAATGTGTATGTATGGATTAGTGTATGTATATATGAGAATGCTGGTAAAATTGTCTCTAGGTCTGAGTATCTGTGTGTATTTGTAACTTTGTCTGAGTGTGGACTAAGTATGGGATGTCATTCTGCACAGGGCCAGTTACATATTACATAGTTACATTTCTGAAAAGAGAATTGTGTCCATCATGTTCCGCCTTTCTCCCATATGTTTTTGCTGTTGATCCAAAAGAAGGCAAAAAATAACAGTCTAATTTCCAATTTTGCAACAAACTAAGAAAAAAATTCCTTCTTGACCCCAAATTGGCAGTCGGATATCTCCTTGGATCAAGCAGCTATTACCCCACTGATTCGAAATTATTTTAACCATACAAATGCCATGCGCAAATATTTAAAGTGTTGCCTTTGAATGCTCACTTAAAATATGAAATGAACATTTCAGTGTTCTAAATATATCTTTATTTAATGCAATGGAGTGCTTTATTCGCTCTTTATATGTACCCTGCTTACCTAAAAAGGGGGTCAATCACCTCTGATCTCATTGAAAACATGTGAAATCAAGCAAAAGGTAAAATCTTTTTCCCTTATGTTCTGCGCTCTCCAAGCAATCATGAGAAAAAGAAAGTACACCCTCTTCGATTTCTATGGTTTTACATATTACGACATAACAATTATCTGTTCCTCAGTAGATCTTCAAATTTGGTAAATACAACGTCAGATGAACAACAATACATCACATATTACACCACGTAATGATTAGCACAAACAAAGCCAAAACGGAGAAGCCTTGTGTGAAAAACTAAGTACATCTTATGATTCTATAGCTTGTAGAACCACCTTTAGCAGCCATAACTTGAAGTAATTGTTTTCTGTATGACTTTATCAGTCTCTCACATCCTTGCGGCCATTCTTCTTTACAACGTTGCTTCAGTTCATTGAAGTTTGCTGGCATTTGTTTATGCACAGTTCTATAAAGATCCCAACACAGACTAAGTGACATACCTCAGTCAAATATTGTTGCTGTTGTGTGCTGCCCCCACCTCCTCAGAGGCTCTGAGAATCTAAGGAAACTGAACAGGCTGGGTCTGGTAGTAAAGTAAGTGAAAAGGAAAGAGGTCTCTCCAGTGCCAGGAAAACAAACCTGTTTTCCTGGCACTGCAGGATCCTGCAGTACCCCCCTCGTCCCCACCCCACGTTGCTGAAGGGGTTAAATCCCCTTCAGTGACTTACCAGGTCAGGCTCCGCCCACGCTCCTCCTCCGCACATGTCAGCTGGCGGGGGAGACCTAATGCGCATGCGCGGAAATGGCCACGCGCGCGCATTAGACCTCCCGATAGGAAAGCTTTGTTCAATGCTTTCCTATGGGGATTCCGGCTACGCTGGACGTCCTCATGCATAGCGTGAGGACGTCCAGCGTTGTTTAAAACACTTTTCGTGTTTTAAGAACCCAGAGGTAGAGGAGGACTTAACCCTGCAAGTGTAATTATTGCAGTTTACAAAAACTGCAATAATTACACTTGCAGGGTTAAGGGTGATGGGAGTTGGCATTCAGACCACTTCAGTGGGCTGAAGTGGTTTGGGTGTCTGGAGTGTCCCTTTAATATTAAATGGAGTTATTGAAGAAAAGTGTGAATGAAGTTAAAGGTGGATCTGTGATCAGAAACTTTAATTCATATGTATTTTTACATAGGATAAATTATTAAAAAATGCCCAGTGTTTGAAATAAGAGCCATTAGTACAGATTTAAAGACCATGATACTAAATACATATATATGGATTTTATGCTTTTGTTTTATTTGTTGTTTTTTGTTTCAATCCATGATCTCAGCACAGAGTATAGAGTATGAGAAATGGAAGTGGAAGTCTATTGTGTCACTGTGGGTGAATGCAGAAGTGCATTGCACTCCAGTATGTGTGAATGTGTAGGTGTATTATATATCAGACAGCATAAATGCTGGGATATATTTGTTCTGTTTGTGTGCATTAATGCAGGGGTATATGTGTGTGTGATATGTCTGTGTGCATGAATGCTGAATATATTTGTACAGTTTGTGTGCATGAATGCAGGCGTATATTTGTGCAATTTGTCTGTGTGCATGAATGCAGGGGTATATTTATACAGTTTGTGTGAATGAATGCATGGGTATAGGTGTGTGATATGTCTGTATGCATGAATGCAGGGATATCTTTGTACAGTTTGTGTGCATGAATGCACGGGCATTTGTGTGATGCGTCTGTGTGCATGAATGCAGAGGTATATTTGTGCAATTTGACTGTGCATGAATGCAGGGGTATATTTGTGCAATTTGTCTGTGTGCATGAATGCAGGGGTATATCTGTACAATTTGTCTGTGTGCATGAATGCAGGGGTATATCTGTATAGTTTGTGTGAATGAATGCAGGGGTATATTTGTACGGTTTGGATGAATGATGCAGGGGTGTATTTGTGTGGTGTGTATGAATGCAGTGGTGTATGGTTAAGAGCATGCTGTCTGTGTGTAAAGAATCTATAATTGTGGTGCAAAAGGGATACTATTAGAAACAAATATTTTAATACTACATTATATATATGAAATAGAACGGTGCACACAAAACTAGCAAGGTGAAAAACAGGCTCTAACACTTAAGTGAAGGAATCCCTTAACCTTCACAACACAGAACATGCAAAAAGACAAAATATAAGTGGAGCTCTGATTTACCTGTATGGATAGTAGTAAAATACAGATGGATAAAAATGCTTAAACAAGAATCTGTAAATAAGTAACAATAAAATGCAGACAGTAGTTTCAATGTAAATATATAAAATGGATAGTAAATAGGTAACTCACAAACATAGAGCCAATAACACACTTGGCTCTAGTGGTAAATGCCTCTGGATCTTCTTAGGGGAGATCCACCACCCTCTTTTGATTGCCTCCTGATGTCCTCCACTTTAGATTTGAGTATGGATGGAATGGATAAAACGGCAAACTCCAAATGGTAGTGTTGGCAAGAATTTATTATATAAAACAAATATTCTGGTAAATTAAAATGAAAGGAATATTTGATAAAAGTACATAAAATCCCAAAACGCGTTTCGCCAATAAACTGGCTTCCTCAGTTGGTATAAAAGTCCTTGCGTCCTCCTGTTCTTTTTTTATATATGTGCTTAATGGCATAATGATCGGCATCTGTTACACCGGAAGAACGCTCTGTGGAACGCACACAGAGCGAGTTGGAACGCACGTATAGACGTGCGTGCGGAAGTCACGTGACATAGTTTTTCAACTCCGTGGAACGCTAACATATGCGTTCCACCATCTTATGACGTAAGATCCGGCTGCTATACTTCCTCTTTCTTCGTGGAACGTATGCGTTCCACTGCCGGAACTCTTTTACTGAACGCAAAAGTCCCAAAAAGATTAATGTCCATTAATTCTCAAATGTGTCAATAGGAGAAAGAAACATAAACACAATAATTACATCACAAATAAATTATAGCATGATAATCATGGGTGTTGATAGATATATTGTGAACTATATAATATGACTTTTAAAGAGTAAATAATAGTATCCAATCTCTATAATTGTGAGCAATAGCAGATACAAAAGTGAATAAAAATTTAGGAGGGTGGAGAAAGGATCATTAAAAATGCATATAATAACAAATCATTTATACAGAACTATTAAATAGGGGAAAATCGGTTATAAAAAGTGACATAATTCAAAATCCAAATTTAATCCATAAGGAACCATAGTATTAAAATTGAAAATAAAAGACATTTCTTCTATCCCAATTTTTTTAATGAAATCTCCACCCCTCCAATTTTTTTTAACTAATTTAAGTGCACAAAACATAAGACCCTGTGGGTTTTGATGGTGGTATTGTTTGAAATGTTGTGAGACACTATGTGTGTCAACTCCTTTTTTAATGTTTCTCACATGTTCTGAAACTCTGACATGGAGGCACCTAATAGTCCTCCCTATATACATTTTGTTACACGGACAGATTAATAAATAAATAATATTTTTAGAGAAACATGTCAGTTGGTCTCTTATTGTAAACTCTTTATTGGTAATTTCATTCGTGTTTTTGATGTCTCTTTTTACTTGTTGTTTCCCTACATGCGAGGCACGTTCCACACCCATAAAAACCTTTACTTTTTGTTAAGAAGTTGTCATTTTCATTCTGATGATTCCTCAAATTACTGTTTACTAAAAAATTCTTTATATTCTTACATCCCCTATGTACAATTTTGGGTCTCTCTGGTAATATTTCTTTTAAAATTGGGTCGTCCTGTAATAAGTGCCAATACTTGTTAATGGCATATCGTACTTTCTTATTATTTGCAGAAAAATTACAAATAAAAGGAATGTTGCATTTGTTATCTTCTATTCTTGCTTTTTTTATATTAGTAATTCTTTTCGCTCTAATTTTGTAATCTCTTCTATACCCTTTTGTAGGTCTTCTTCTTTATATCCTTTTTCTAAGAATTGATTTTTAATCGTCTGAGTTTGTCTTAGAAAATCTTCTTTTTTAGTACAGTTTCTTTTTAACCTCATAAACTGGCTTTTGGGTGCATTCGTAAGCCACGGAGTGTGGTGACAACTAGTGAGATCTATGTATCCATTGCAATCTACCTCTTTAAAATAATTTCTTGTGAAAATGTTTCCCTCTTCTATAAAGACAGTAAGATCTAAAAAATTGACTTCCACTCTACTTTGAGTGGAAGTTAAGCTGATTCCCCAGTCATTGCTATTTAAAAAACTTAGATCTTACTGTCTTTATAGAAGAGGGAAACATTTTCACAAGAAATTATTTTAAAGAGGTAGAAATTACCAATAAAGAGTTTACAATAAGAGACCAACTGACATGTTTCTCTAAAAATATTATTTATTTATTAATCTGTCCGTGTAACAAAATGTATATAGGGAGGACTATTAGGTGCCTCCATGTCAGAGTTTCAGAACATGTGAGAAACATTAAAAAAGGAGTTGACACACATAGTGTCTCACAACATTTCAAACAATACCACCATCAAAACCCACAGGGTCTTATGTTTTGTGCACTTAAATTAGTTAAAAAAAATTGGAGGGGTGGAGATTTCATTAAAAAAATTGGGATAGAAGAAATGTCTTTTATTTTCAATTTTAATACTATGGTTCCTTATGGATTAAATTTGGATTTTGAATTATGTCACTTTTTATAACCGATTTTCCCCTATTTAATAGTTCTGTATAAATGATTTTTTATTATATGCATTTTTAATGATCCTTTCTCCACCCTCCTAAATTTTTATTCACTTTTGTATCTGCTATTGCTCACAATTATAGAGATTGGATACTATTATTTACTCTTTAAAAGTCATATTATATAGTTCACAATATATCTATCAACACCCATGATTATCATGCTATAATTTATTTGTGATGTAATTATTGTGTTTATGTTTCTTTCTCCTATTGACACATTTGAGAATTAATGGACATTAATCTTTTTGGGACTTTTTGCGTTCAGTAAAAGAGTTCCGGCAGTGGAACGCATACCATGCGTTCCACGAAGAAAGAGGAAGTATAGCAGCCGGATCTTACGTCATAAGATGGTGGAACGCATATGTTAGCGTTCCAGGGAGTTGAAAAACTATGTCACGTGACTTCCGCACGCACGTCTATACGTGCGTTCCAACTCGCTCTGTGTGCGTACCACAGAGCGTTCTTCCGGTGTAACAGATGCCGATCATTATACCATTAAGCACATATATAAAAAAGAACAGGAGGACGCAAGGACTTTTATACCAACCGAGGAAGCCAGTTTATTGGCGAAACGCGTTTTGGGATTTTATGTACTTTTATCAAATATTCCTTTCATTTTATTTACCAGAATATTTGTTTTATATAATAAATTTTTGCCAACACTACCATTTGGAGTTTGCCATTTTATCCATTCCATCCATACTCAAATCTAAAGTGGAGGACATCAGGAGGCAATCAAAAGAGGGTGGTGGATCTCCCCTAAGAAGATCCAGAGGCATTTACCACTAGAGCCAAGTGTGTTATTGGCTCTATGTTTGTGAGTTACCTATTTACTATCCATTTTATATATTTACATTGAAACTACTGTCTGCACTTAGATTTTATTGTTACTTATTTACAGATTCTTGTTTAAGCATTTTTATCCATCTGTATTTTACTACTATCCATACAGGTAAATCAGAGCTCCACTTATATTTTGCCTAATACTACATTATACCCAAACTAAAGCATTATCAGTAATATAAAGTATATATGTTTTCTGTTTGAAAAATAAATAAATGTGCCCCACCAATAATGAGGCTCTGTTTCTAGCTCTGACAGGCAACACTGATATACATAGACTGCACATAAACATGGCTGCAGAGGGTGGTTTGAATAAGTGCAGAGGGTGGCACTTGCAAATTCTGTACAAAGTACAGATTAAGCAACAGTGCACAAAAAAAAAATTAGTTTTACGTTTTTTAAGGCTACTTAAAATCACCTATCTTAGCAAATAAAAATGGGGATTCAGTTACACCATATGGTGCAACCCACCCATCCACTATAGTGGTGGTAACTAGAGATGTCGCGAACTGTCCGCCGAACTGTCCCCTGGCGAACAATAGCGTGTTCGCGTTGGGCGAACATATCCGATTTCCGGTCCGCCCCCTATACGTAATCATTCAGTAAACTTTGACCCGGAACCTCACAGTCAGCAGACACTTCCTGGGAGGGAGGGTCTGCTGCTGATTGGGTGGAATGTGTCTGCTGGCTGTGAGGTTCCGGGTCAAAGTTTACTCAATGATGACGTATAGGGGGCGGAAATCGGATATGTTCGCCCAACGCGAACACGCTATTGTTCGCCGGCGGACAGTTCGCGAACAGTTCGGCGGACAGTTCGCGACATCTCTAGTGGTAACCACAGGAAAGCGAAAATTGAGGAGAGTCTCTGGAAGCTGTTTAAGCCATAAGTATTGCAGTTAACTTGTTAATTTCCCATGTTAAAATTAGTGTAGGACTCACCAATATTGGGATACTGTAGCCCTGTAAAATTTTAAACTTAAATGTCTTTTCTCTGTGTGCTGTTCCTTTATTTGTATTTTGCATTTATGTTGGACTTTATGGCAGCACCACTTCTTAGAAATGCATGTTCTGGGTGTGCAGGTTAAAGGAACACTATAGTCACCTAAGTTACTTTAGCTAAATAAAGCATTTTTAGTGTATAGATCATTCCCCTGCAATTTCACTGCTCAATTCACTGTCATTTAGGAGTTAAATCACTTTGTTTTTATGCAGCCCTAGCCACACCTCCCCTGGCTATGATTTCAAACAGATGTAATTTACCTTAAATAATTGTATCTCAATCTCTAAATTGAACTTTAATCACATACAGGAGGCTCTTGCAGGGTCTAGCAAGCTATTAACATAGCAGGGGATAAGAAAATCTTAATTAAACAGAACTTGCAATAAAGAAAGCCTAAATAAGGCTCTCTTTACAGGAAGTGTTTATGGTAGGCTGTGCAAGTCACATGCAGGGAGGTGTGACTAGGGTTCATAAACAAAGGGATTTAACTCCTAAATGGCAGAGGATTGAGCAGTGAGGCTGCAGGGGCATGTTCTATACATCAAAACTGCTTCATTAAGCTAAAGTTGTTCAGGTGACTATAGTGTCCCTTTAACAAAGTGAAGTGTATATAACATTTTTACTAGGTCCATAGGCTCCATAGTTCCCTTGCAGCAGAAGAGCTCAATTATCTGCAATTAAGGTCAGATGGCACAGCCATTATGATGGTGGCTGGCTCTCCTCCGTGGCGGACTACTGCAAATGGCACTGGCAGCACAGTCCGACACTTCTTGCTTGCGTGGAATATGTTGCTACACCTTCTCCACCTTTCCATCGTTTACCTTTCTGTCCATCACTCAGGGCACACCTCTAGAATGCCACTGAGTCCAATGAATGAGCATTTAGGAGAGCAGGCTACTCAAACTGCAGTACAATTGCTACATACAGCAAAACAAAGTGTAAGCAGTTTTTTTAATAACTTAGGTAATTATCCTCTTCCAAATATTTTTTAAAGGAATACTTTAGTGTTAGGAATACAAAGATGTATTTCCAACACCGACATGTTCTTCAGTGCCCGCATCCCACTCCTAGCGTTGTTAAGAGTTAAACAACCCTTTGTTCATTTACCTATATTTATTTATTGTGAAACTACAGTGTTTTACATTGCAGGACTAAAGGGGGCAGGGACAGTGCACCTTGACCACTTCAATGAGATGAAGTGGTCTGGGTGCCTATATTGTCTCTTTTTCTCTCTCACATTATTCCTTGTGATGTCACGCATATATAATGAATTATGCAAATTAGCTTGGTCGGTATTTAATTTTTATTTTTTTAGGGCCGCCTGCATCCAGCTAATCCCCCAGTGCTGGTATTGCTTCTGCACCACGGCCCGCATACTAAGGGGGCCCAGCGGGTGGTCCTTTAACAGCGCGACCGGGCCCCTTTACAGCAGCATGTAGACCGTGAGTCACTTCCTCCAACAGAGATGAGCCGTGCGGGAGAGAAGCAGAGCCAGGAGGCAGTGTGATAGTCAGCAAGCAGAGCCAGATCCTAACTCCCAAGCACCCTAGCCAGCACACTGGACCCCAGGAAAGGTACCAGCAAAGGTAGGAAACTGGCTTTAAAAGTGTAAAGTTTGTGTGTGTGTCAGTATGTCTGTCTATGTATGTGCAAGTATGTCTGTCTGTGTGAGTGTTAGCCAGTATGGCTGTGTGTGTGTGTGTGTGTGTGTGTATGTGTCAGTATGCCTGTAAGAGTGTGCCTGTCTGTGCATGGGTGCGTGTCTGTCAGTGAGTGTATGCATGTGCTTGTCAGTGAGTGTGTTTGTTTAGGTGACTGCCTCCCTTTCAATCACATGAGATAGGTGTTTTTACTCTCCTCTTGGTATAATGGGCCACATGACTGGATTTGTACCCTAGACCTAAGGCTGCCAGCCCTCCCCTGGTTACATACAAAGTTCCCTTGTGGAGTTACGGCTTTTTGGGGCCTCTGGGTTGCATCCTACTATCCTCCCACTGTACTGTGGGCAAAATGTTAGAAAACTGTTCACCGGGTATATGCTTTTGTTGTGTTTTATAATCACTCTCATGTGGATGCACTGCTCACTCACATTGCTCTATATTGACTTCCATTCCTCCCCTTCCCACCTCGTAAAACCTATTTTTATTTTTTGTCTTTTAAAGCATATTTTGAGATGGAGGAGATCTAGAAAATAATGCATAATAGGGCACTATTCTATGGAAAAAAGGGTTGTAGAAACCCTTTACAAGAGCCTTGGGGAGCAAGAAACCTCAAGAATTATTAACATCTCCCACGGGTTGGTTGAACCAATAAGAAACTTGCAGCCAAGACAAGACACTAGAAGCTAAATTCCAATGTTTTGAGCTTCAGAAGTAATTCCTCACAACAATTCATCTGGCCCAACTCATGCAGAAAACTAAAATTAGTAGGTGAATAGAAAGTAGGTACAGTGTAATGTAACAATACTATATTTCCATTCCACTAATATTCCCTGTAATAAACTGTTACATAGAGTGCCCACTAACTGTACGAACAATGACTGCTTCTATTTCCAGTCAATACAGTCAGCTGATTTACAGTATCTGCCACAGGAGTAAAGAGATATAGAACAGGCCATTAATTCCAACATTTAACATGGATTAAAAAAAAATATATATATATATATATATATACGTATATTAAATTACACTTTGAAAAATATGAGATTAGACAACAAAAATGCTAAACATAGCTCCCATATGTTTTATTCAAGCCTCAAAGCTTAAAAAAAAAAGCAAATTGGAAAACAGAGTTGCATGCAAACAAATCAATACCTGAATCAATTTTATGTAGACAAACTGTGCATGCCCGAACAGCTGCTTTAGACTAGATTTTAACAACTATAGACAACTCTATGTCCGTTAGCTAAGCATGATCAAGTGCTCTAATTTTGTAAACTTCCAATTTATAAAATTAATGTGGGGATGTCACCAAGGCAACCGTGTGTCCCCATTTGTTTTAGGAAAATATATTCATCAGGATAATGTTCAAATCACCACAGTCCTGTAGTATGCAGCTTTAATACTTATTAGTATCTATAGGAAGAGTAACCTGTGGGTATAACATGCACTTCTTAATAAAAAACACAGATAAAGGTAATGGAGAGGTTTAGAATGTTATGGTTTTAGGGTTTTCCTGCTATAATAAAATCCAACAAAATCTTTACAAAAAATATCTGCATTGAATTGAGTAATTCTAAAAGTCTTCCTTGTCATGCATTTTTTCAATATAGTCCACTATAGATATTCCTGTACGGGTAATATTCATGGATTCTTTAACCAGCTCCCCATAAGGTCCTGAAATTGTGGTGTAAGAGAGAATGTAAAAATGCAGCCCTATATACAGAAGAACACTAAGCTCAACAAATCTGGCCAATCAAAATTAGTGAGTACACTGCATCTCTGCAGTGAAGGGGAGCAACGAGGCAGGCAATCATTCTGCAAAAGCAGATCCAACCACTAGCTCCCCTTACACAGTCACTGCTGCTCTCCTCTAAAACAGACAGGATTCACAAGGATGTCTCTGGAGAGCTGCAGTCTTCAGTATGTTAAATTACTTTCATCATGTATTTTCAGATGCCTATTGATTTTGCAGTAGGAAGACTGAACGACCACAGCAGCCTTTAAGCAGCCATGCACGCTCTGTATGTTAGCATTATGATGAGACAATGGCTCAGCATAAGAACATCTTTTCATTAAGATCATTTTTTGGAGCGACATTTAGCACCTGGGTTTTAGTGTCCTCTGCTTACAAGTGAACAAGATGAGGAAATCGCAGCTGGAAGTGGTTGAGAAAGGATTTATAATCTTCAGCAGAGGTAAGATATTCTGTGTACTTTATTGCTGACACTTGAATATATTCTTCATTTACCTAAATTGCATGTAAACAATATAGAAATATCCTAATGAAAAGAAAATGAAAGCAGCATTTACAAGCTATATTGCATATTTTTCAGACACTGAAACATACAAATTGGCATAAAATAATCACTGACTGCAGCAGTACATATTTTAATTAGGGCAAAGTCTTATACTGATCACATCACTGATGTTATATGATGACATTATATATAGAGAGACAGAAAAGAGAGCACACATATACACACTTTATATGTACACTCACACATATGTTTATATTTATAATATATTTTACCAGAAAGGATACATTGAGATTTCTGTGATAAATAGATAGATAGATAGATAGATAGATAGATAGATAGATAGATAGGATCATGTATACAACTAAGACAAGCACTGAATATAGATGTCAAAGAACCTATTTGCATAGCATCCAGTGTGATTAACTGAAAGCAAATCAATGTACACATGCATCATTCAAAGTAGGCAATGTACAAGTTCCATTAATTCCAGACATTATCATCGCATAGTACAGGAGATGTGCACTTCACCACCTTTGCTGCAAGCTAGCGAGCTATGTAAACAGTATGAAATGCTGGCAACCGACAGGCTAAGAATCAGGTAATACTAAAACAATATCTACACCAGCTTCATAGAAATGTCATGTGTTTGGCAGCATTTAGGAGGGGGAGAGAAAAAAATCTCAAAGATGAATAGCAGGATTTTTCACATACATGCACATGAAATTATTTGCATACACACACACACACACACATATATATATATACATACATACACACACACATATATACTCACTCACACACGCACTTTGTTAATACACTGTATGCTTACATATAAACATTTTAAGTAATATTGTTCTCATTTTGTAAGGAACCTAGTTGAACCTATAGCTAACATGTCTTTCATTTAAAAGGTACACAACTATAATCCAAGTCCTGCCAATTGCCGTTTACAGGATGAATTGAATGGGATTTCTGCAAGTCGACTACCCAAGAAATTGCACTCTACTTCGATAGCCTCTAAGCCTGAAGACACAAGGGAATTAGCTGCTGGATAGTGAAGCTAACCTGCATCTCATACACATAAAAGAACTAGGATTTGTTCTAGAATTGTCACCCTCCATACTCATTGTTTGCAGGGGTGTCTGCGTGGAAACAAAATGGTGAGCATACTGTAAAACCAATGTTTGCAATTCCTGAAATTTGGATGCTAAAAGAAAGATAAAGAGTTAAACAAATGGATTTTTAAAAAAGGGCACATATACCTGAACATGATGATTGTGGCTTTATAATATCTACAGCCTACTGAAATCATCAATTGATGGGCACATTTGTTTCTCCACGTTATGATTAGTGCTGTGTCCTATTACGAATGGGATGGATATTCGTGTCACAGATGGTTTCATCTACAGCACTTATGCCGGATTTTACAAAACGTTTTCAACAACTACATCGTGACTCCAGACAAATAAGCTTGCGTGCTTAAAAAAAAAATGTGTTTTAGCAAGAAAAAAGTCCTGCCATGTGTGCCATCATACTGAATCAATCAGGCCTCCTCACTGTAGGTTGTGAGTTCTTAAGGTGATACAATATAGCAAATAAAACACAAGAGAATTCTAACTTATTGTAAACTCTAAACTGGAACATGTCTCATAATATTGGCGTCAGGGAACCAGGCAACTAAGGGCCATCATTGTGACCATAAACAATTGGTCTGTTTTGCAGCACAAACTGGGGGAAATATAGATTTAACCCCTGCTGTAACATTCAGCTATGCAACATGTTTTTAGCCATCTGAGAATGTGACAATGACATCATGTTCCAAGTTCTGCAAAGATGCTTCAGTGAACTAACAGTCCCTTACGGCAGAAGGAAACAGGTAGGTGTTTACTGCATGCTGCCAAGTTGTGCCACATAACTCCATCGCTTAAACGCACAATGGCTCAGCTATCCTGCATGCTGTAATGTACTGCAGTCTCCTCTGGATCCCAACAAGTTGCCAACTGTCACTTAACTGATTAGGTTGTGAGATGGTGCATTTTGCTACTTAAGGTTCTCAACATGTGTTCTCAAGTCACAGGAAATGTAGAGAATATGACAAAGACAGGCCTCATGCTTTATTTCACAGTAGCACAAAATCTGGCAGGTTACACATTTTCCATTTTCTTCAGGATTTTGGAGATAGTTAAAAGTAGCTAACACTTTCCCTAGCACACAATGGGGAGTAATGCAGCTGGATCATGTTTCACATAAAACATGGACATCTAACCCAGCATGTCAATCAACAAAATTTAGAAACTAAGGTCGTTGATAGTTCTTTTTAAAAAACAAACAAAAAAAAAACAATCTGTGTTAATATTATTAATGCACCTTTGTTTCAAAAGGAAAGCAGAGAAAACATATATGTAAATTACATTTATTAAGATTAAGATGTGAAAAATACAAACATATATGTTCTATAAATGAGATCTTATTAAGCAGTCATGCTGGTTGACAACTACAAGAATCCATCACTCAAATATTAAAGCAAGATATTACAAACAATTGAACTAGCACACAGAACACATCACTTCAGTGCTTGCTAAGTAGG
>OW240917.1:252225249-252298155 GCA_933207985.1 Pelobates cultripes | reverse complement strand
GCTCCAATCTGCATGTATTCCTTTATGTCCATGGTGGGGATAGGGTATAGGTCTCAACAGCAGGTTGGGAGCATTGATCGGGCAGAGTGTTAGTTTCAAATCACTCCTGTCTTCTTTCTCTGAACTGGAGATCCAGCTGGGTGGCTAGCACCATGAATTCTTCCAGGGAGGTTGGAACTCCCACTCGTGCCAATTCATACTTAAGGGTTTCACTTAATCCAAGGCAGAATTGGTCCACTAGGGCGGTTTCATTAAGTCCAGTGTCTGATGACAAGCCACAGAACTCTATGATGCAATTTTCCACAGGACGCTTTCCTTGTTTAAGGGAATGGAGAGAAGTCCTGGCTGTGGAGGCATGGAAGGGGTCCTCATACAAGGAGGTCAAGGCTGTAGAAAAGGATTCCCAGGTGTCCAGTACAGAGCTTTTGGCATACAGCTGTTGATGAGCCCAGGTCTTGGATTGCCCAGATAACAGGGTGATGACAGTTCTTACTTTAACAAAATCTGTGGCATAGGTACGGGGTTTAAGTACAAACAGGATTTCACAGTTTGTGAAATGCAATGCAATATCAGGTTGAGGAGCATGGTGTGTGTTCCTCTTTAAATCAGCATAGCCACGCTGCAATTCACTTACGGTTTGAGACAGGAGGATCACTTGCTGTGTGAGGGTACTCAGGACATTCATCATCTCCGTAGGATCCATGGTAGTGGATCTGGTCATTATGTAACAATCACCAGGGGACGTATGTAACAGTTTACCAGGAGTTGGAGCCCAGTTGCAGGAGATGGCACAAGGAGGAGGCAAAATCCAAAATCTTAGTACAGATAAAGGGGTAATCCAAATGCCTTTGTCAGCAGGGCTCGGGCTGTGCCATGACATTCCCTCTTAGATAAGGAGTCCTTTGATATGAACAAGCCTTGTGTTCCAATATCATATCCAAAAGAGACATTAATACCTTTCCACAAATTCATATTTAAGCCTAATTTTTAACATATTTAGAATGGTACAAGCACAATCTTCAAATCAAGCCTAAGCATGAGGTGAGCATCAGAGGTGGGAGTACGGACTGAGGCTAGACGTAGGTCTTTGGCAGAGCGTAGGGGCCTCGACGGGACAAACTTGTGTATTAGGGAGGATAGGTAGGTTGGAGCAGCATTATGTAGTGATTTGTAAGCAAGCACCAGAATTTTAAATTGAGCCCTATATTTAACTGGAAGCCAGTGCAGGGACTGACAGATCAGGGAGGCGTGGGAGGTGCAAGCGGACAGGAAAATGAGCCGCGACACTGCATTCATTATAGATTGCTGCAGTGCAATCTGGGAACATGTAAAACCACTGAGAAGGGTATTGCAGAAGTCAAGGAGAGAGAGAACAAGAGCATGGACCAGCACCTTAGCCACATCTGGGGTTAAATAGGGGCGAATGCGCGGTGTTTTTGAGATGGAAGCAACAGGATTTGGTGATTGAATGGATATGAGGGGTGACGGAGAGGTTGGAGTCAAAAAGAACACCCAGGCAGTGAGCATGTGAGGTAGAGGTGATGGTAGTGCCGTTGACTTGGAGGGAGACAGACACAGGAGTAGTAACACTTGAGGGAGGAAAGAATAGAAGTTCTGTTTTGGACAGGTTGAGTTTAAGGAAGTGAGCAGCCATCCAGTTGGAGATCGAAGAGAGGCAGTCAGAGACACGAGTCAAGATGGGTGAAGAGAGATCATGAGAGTACAGGTAGATTTGTGTGTCATCCGCATAGAAATGATAAGGGAAGCCAAAGGAGCTGATGAGTATCCCAAGGGAGGCAGTATAGATAGAGAACAGTAGGGGACCAAGGACAGAACCTTGGGGGATGCCAAGAGAGAGTGGTTGGAGGGGAAGAGACAGAGTCAGAGAAAAAAACAAGAGCGCTGGGAGTGGTAGGAGGAGCACCAGGAGAAAGCAGTATCCCGTAGACCAAAATTACGGAGAATGCAAAGAAGCTGTTGATGATCAACAGTGTCAAAGGCAGCAGAAAGATCAAGGAGAATTAGGATAGATTAATGGCCATGAGATGTAGAAGCAATTAAATAGTTGGATACTTTGGTCACAGCCGTTTCGACAGAATGACCAGCGCAGAATCCAGACTGAAGAGGGTCAAGTAGAGAGTTGGATTCGAGAAAGTCAGTAAGTCTGATGTACACAACTCTCTTGAGGATCTTGGAGGCAAATGGCAATAGCGAGATAGGGCGGTAGTTGGATGGGGAGTTGGGGTCAAGGCTGAGCTTTTTAAGAATTGGGGTTACAGTTGCATGTTTGAAGGGAGAGGGAAATGTGCCAGAGGAAAGGGAGAGATTGAAGATTTTAGTGAGAGGAAGAGCAAGAGAGGGAGACAAAGTGTGGATTAGATGCGAGGGAATAGGATCGAGGGAACAGGTGGTGGGGCGGGAGGACCGGAGCAGAGCACGAATCTCTTCTGCTGTAGCAGGTATGAATGGGTGTAGAATGGTGGAGGGAGTGGGGTTGGGTGATGTATTGGTAGGGGAAGGAGAGAGATTAGCGATCTCTTCTCTGATTGTAGAGATCTTCTCAGTGAAGTGAGATGCAAAGTTTGTGGCGGACAAGGTGGTAGAAGGAGGGGGAGTAAAAGGGTGAAGAAGAGTATCAAAAGTGTGAAATAAGTGTGTGGGTTGATGGGACAGTGTACTTATGAGGGTGTTAAAGTAGTATACTTTTGCAGCAGAGAGACCCAGGCTGTAGGAGCGTAGTATAGATTTATAGTGGAGGAAGTCAGATGCAAAGTGAGACTTTCTCCAGCAGCGTTCAGCAGTTTTGGAACATTTTTGGAGGTAACGGGTGAGCTTGTTGTAATTGGGGGGCACTTGCTGCGTTTAATTATGAGAGGTGCCATGATGTCGGGTTGAGAGGAGAGAGTTGAGTTGTAGAGGGAGGTTGCAGTGGTAGAGCAAGTTAGATTTGAGATGGGTAAAAGGAAAATTTGGAGTTTGGTGGAGAAATGCTGGAGATCAAGGCAGTTGAGGTTTCTGCAAGATTGGAGAGTTGAGAGTGGGGAAATTTGGGTACGGGATATGCTGATGTCAAATGTTATCAGATGGTGGTCAGACAAAGGAAATGGAACCGTGCATAGATTGGTGAAGATGAGGTCAAGAGTGTTTCCTGCTGTATGAGTTGCTGAAGTAGACAACTGGGAAGGCCAAAGGAGGAGGTTACAGAGAGCAGGCGGGAGGTATCAGAGCAATTGAGGTTGTTGATTGGGATATTAAAGTCCCCAAGTATGAGGGAGTGCTAGAGGAGAGAAAGTGGGGTAGCCAAGAAGAAAAGTGTTCAATGAATAGACCAGGATGACCTGGAGGGCAATAGATAATGGCAATTCTTAAAGGAACTGGCCTCCTTTACGGTCGAGTCTGGGAGTGTGGGAGAATTGTAGTCCACCGAAACATAAAGAAGCAGGAGTAGCGGTATCAGAGGGGTCAGTGAGTGCCAGCATTGTGAGTGAGTTAGACATGACAAGGTTGTGTATAGCTGTTGATTTCTTATTACTACAGATTGAGCTGGCGTTCCAGAGTGCACACTGAATGTTGGCAAATGAGGATAAACTGCTGGGTATGTTGATGAGGTTTGTGTGATTTCTGGTTGTCTTAGTGTGGGTGGATGAAGTGAAGGGCTCCGGGTTGGGTGAGACATAACCAGCTGCTAGAAGTAGGAGGAGTGATAGTGACAGGATGTGTGAATGGGTTTTATATGAGTGGGGTCTCGGATGAGATGGCGTTAGAGCAGGAGAGAGAGAATAAAGAAATGAGTGCAGGGCTTGAGATAAGAGAAGGGGGAGTGAAGCAGAGAGGGATTAATGTTAATGTAATTCTGAGCAATGTCCTGGTTTGCTGCAGGTAACCAGGTATCAGTGTTACAATGTAACTTGCGTTAATTTTGAAAAAATAAATTGTTTGGAAATAGCAAAGTGCTACTTGTACGTATATCCCTATAACTTGCAGAAAAAAGCTAAGAACATGTTAACATTGAGTATTTCTAAACTCAGGACAAAATTTAAAAACTATTTAACATGGGTTTTTTTTGGCGGTTGTAGATGCGTAACAGATTTTGGGGGTCAAAGTTAGAAAAAGTGTTTTTTTATTTTTTCATCATATTTTTTCATAGTAAGTTATATGATATGATAAAAATAATGGTTTCTTTGGAAAGACTATTTAATGGGGAGAAAAACAGCATATAATATGTGTGGGTACGGTAAATGAGTAAGAGGAAAATTACAGCTAAACACAAACACTGCAGAAATGTAAAAACAGCCGTGGTCCTTAACGATAAGAAAATTAAAAAATGGTCTGGTCACTAAAGGGTTAAAAAGTACATAACTCAATACTCTTTTATGTTTTGTAGCATGAAAAAATGTGCCATTGATATAATTGTGGCTATATTAGGTGAGTTGCAGAGTGAAACCCAGCTGGAAAACCATTGTGAGAGTTGCACACAGACGGAGATCTACCTTTTGACCACTGTTGCTATGAGGGAGCCAAACAAATTTTTGAACAAGGGCCCTCCCTACATTAGATCTATTATTGCCACTGTTTTTAAATTGCATTATTTGGTTATCACAACTGATCTGCACGTTATTGTGTATTATATATTTTATTTTTATTTCTTTATATTTATTTCTTTATATTTATTATTATATTTTCTTTGTACTTATTAAGACTGATAATTTGTGATAAGTATTTTCAAAATTATTATTTTAAGTGCAACCCTATGGTGTGTTTAGTAAAATGAAGTATTTTCAATAAACCTAACACATAATGGTAGAATGTGTTTCAGTCAGTCATTATTTATTAGTAAATTATTAAAAATAATGATAACATTTAGTATATTCCTCTTTATCTACACAAGGGTCCATCGTGTCTCTCTGTACAATACACATCCACTTATTCCCAAAGCAAAATGACATCATACCTAGCTTATAGAAGGTATACAGTCTATGTTGCAGGTATTGTCACATTGTTACAAAGCTGTTCTGTGTTCACGAAACCTGTGAGAGCTTAATTAAAAAAAAATAGAGCTTTGATTTATTATTTATTATTGTTTATTAACTGAAAAATTAATCTATTATTAAAAGCAAAATATCCTTGAAGTTTTCAGGTGTAAACGACACACTTACATAAATGGTAAGTTCATCAACTTTGCACCAGGAATATTTATTTGAAAATGACATGGAAATTGAAACAAATGTCAGAATCAAAGTTTATTTCATTATTTTGTGTTAATTATTCTTATTTCTATTTACTATTGTAGGCAGAGTGTAAAGTAGATAATGGTGATATTTAAAAACACAAACTGCTCTGCATAAACAATATTTCCTGTGGAATCATTTTCATGCATCAGAAACAACTACACAATTGAGCATAACAATTGTCCAAGAATAGTTTCTCAAGCCACTGCACAATGTATGTGCTGACGATTAATCATCTATTATGCATATTCTGCTATTTTCTCACTTTGAAAATAAAGTATTTTCCAAATAAGATTTTGCCATTCGGATTTAATTTGCAACAATTTGGAATTTAGTGAATAATTACATTTTTCCACATTTTTTATTGAAAAAGTGACAATTGTATCCATCCATCAAATCACTAAGACATGTTGTTATAGACCCAAATAATAATTTAGAGAGATTTCTTTTTACTTTGTGTGTGCAGATGATTATCGAAATGAACCAAACAAAGGTAACAGAAGTCATTCTTGTGGGATTTCAGAACCCTCTAATAATTAACCCTATATTATTTATTTTATTCCTTTTTATCTACTTTTTGACATTAGCTTTTAATTTTCTGATCATTTCTCTGGTGGCAACCGTCCCGATTCTGAAATCTCCAATGTATTTCTTCCTTAGTCAATTATCTGCATCCGATATTTTGGTCACTACCAATATAACTCCTAATATGCTCCATGTTATTTTACATGTACGAAGCACAATATCTCTTAGTGGCTGCATCACACAGTTTCATTTTCACACTCTATCATGTGCAGCAGAGACCCTTTTTCTCACCGTGATGTCCTACGACCGATATCTCGCTATATGCAAACCATTACATTACACGTCGATCTTAGATGACCGTCTCTGTCTCCATTTGGCCATTTGGTGTTGGATTTTACCATGCGCAGTGTCATTACTCTTTGCTTTTCTAATACATCAATTAGTGTTCTGTGGATCCCACGTAATCGACCATTATTTCTGTGATTTTCTTCCTCTTCTGGAATTATCCTGTTCAGATTCCACCATTGTAAAAATGACAAGCATTGCGTTCTCAATACCGCTTGTTTGTATCCCTTTGTCTTTCATCTGTTTCACATATATTTCTATTTTCATAATGATCTCCAGAATATCCAACAGCAGTGGGAAACTGAAATCTTTCTCCACCTGCAGCTCTCACTTGATCATAGTGAGTACATATTATGGGGTTCTTATAACAATATACATGGCTCCTTCTATTAATTTTTCATTCAATGTCAGTAAGGCTATATCACTCCTATATACAATGGGAACTCCACTTTTTAATCCTATTATTTATTGTCTTAGAAACAAAGATATAAAAAAAACAGTGAGGAAATTTCTGAAGTAGGGCAATAAGACATTAGATTGTATCAGGCTTTTTTTGTGTAAACTGTATAATTGATAGGATATTTTGGGATTCTGCTAGTGTACCTAAAACAGAGGATAAAACATGGTGCAAATATTGCTTGATACTATAAGAATTAAATGATTGATATGCACTCACATATTCCAAAATGGTAAAGCGTATTATGGGTGCCTCCCCACGATGTAGATGGGGGGTTTTTCTTTAAATATCCCTCCTCAAGTGATAGCCGATGGGGTATCAAGGTCAGCAAGATGGTTCAACAAACTGCAACCCAAAGAATACTTCAAAGGCGATTTATTCACTTCTTAAAATCAGGAGGTGTACAAGTAAAAATTATAAAAGAAAGTATGAAAGAAACACTGGTCCTACGCATTTCGTCCTTACACAGAAGGACTTCCTCAGGGACCTCTTTCAATAACATAAAATATCCCAAAATCCCAAAATATCCTATCAATTATACAGTTCTGTCATATGGTTATCAGCTGGGAAATAACCTTGGGAAGCAGTGTATCTATAAGTTAAGTTATATATATCTTTTTCTATACAGATCACTTTGTTCACGGGTGGTTGTGTGTATTTTAAGTTTTTTTGTGTAAAAAATTGCATTTAAAATATTTAATAAAACAATGTAATAACTTAATTGGTAATATATATATATATATATATATATATATATATATATATATATATATAGACTGTTTTCTGTGTTCATAATATTGTATTTATAAATACTTCTTTTATATTCTTATTTTTGTTTTAATTATTTTGGTTATTTGTTTGGCTACTAATTACAAACAAATATCAAGTTTAAGTTGGACCTATGAAAATGCTTGCCTAGTTGCTCTTACATTTTGTTATTTGATTGCATAATGTTATTTTTTTCTGTTGAAAGTCATTGTAAGGTCCATCAAAACAACACACCTTTCAATCACTTCTAAAGCAGCACTCTACCCGAGCAAACATTTATTTTGAATATTGAATTCTAACAAAGAATTTAATTATTTCACATGTTTATCCTAAGAAACACAGGATTATGTGTCATATTAGTTAAGGTAGATAAATAGGTAACATGCATTCTGCACTGTAACTATGGTAGGGTAACCATTGAGCAGAGATAGGCTTCCTGGACAAGTAGGAGAATCAGTTTCTCACAGCAGACTTATACAGTATGCTATGTTTACACTAAATATTGGGATTCTGGTAAGTAATTTGCAAATGAGTCCCTCTTATCTTTTTTTCCACTTTCTATATAATACAGGATGTGCACTGTTCAAGGCAGCTTATAAATCACAACTTAGTTTAGATACACTGTAATAGATAATATTAACCTTTATTAGTGCCGTCTTGCCAAATTTAACATAATAACATCTTCAGGACCAAGGTTCTTTTGAGATCCAACACATTTGTGACCTAGGTTATTTTGGCACTTTTACCATGCATTTTATTCTGTCGCAATGTCATGCTTTCTCTTTATGTACAACCATGCATGTTATATATTGTTTTTTAAAAGAAGAAATGGGCTTTCTGCCAATACGCTATATGTATACATAACACAATATAAAATATAAAATGTGAATAAAATAATAAACACTGGAACAAAAAAAGATTTCTATACAGGCTGATGGACTGAGGAAGCCTATATAAAGGTAAAATGTGTTTCTATGAAAATATCCTGTGGATACTATTATTATTTTTTTCTAAATTATTTGGTTTATTATAATCTTATTTAGATTTAATAAATATATAACACTTCTTATACCACTTGGTGAACTTCCTTTATTAGGTCACAATTATATTTTTATTAAAGAAAGATCCTAATTTGAATAACAATAGTACCCCTTTCATATGTAATTATAATGGCAATAACAGAAAAAAATTAATAAAGTTATAAATAAACACTGGCATATTTTAAGAGACGATCCAGTACTTAAAAATATTTTGCCGGAAAAGCCCAAAATAATCTTTAGAGGTGCCAAAAATTTGAGAAACACTTTGGTTCAAAGTAGTAATAAAGAAAGAATAACCAAAAAAAAATATTTTTCTCAATGAATAAAGGTTTCTATGGATGCGGGCAATGTCTACCATGCAAAAGTACTAAAAGCAAGAAAAGACATTTAACAGATCTGGAACCGTTTATAAATAATAAATTTGCAATAAAAGACCACTTAACTTGCCACTCCAAGGGAGTCATTTACGTTTTAAAATGTCCATGCAACCTCCTATTTGTAGGCCATACAATTCGAAATTTGAACATCAGGGTAGCTGAACACATAAGAAATATAAAGAATGGCGTTGAATCCCATAGTGTCTCAAACCATTTTAGAACCATGCATCAACAAAATCCAGAAGGGATGTTCTTCTGTGCTGTTAAATCAGTAAGGAAAGATTGGAGAGGGGGAGATTATATAAAAAAAATAGGAAAAGAAGAAATTAAATTTATATTCAATTTTAATACTATGACACCATATGGGTTGAATAATGATTTTGAATTATGTCATTTTATGAACTAATCTTATTCCATTTTATAATATATTTTTATGGTGGTAAT
Source organism: Pelobates cultripes (assembly GCA_933207985.1). NCBI lineage: Eukaryota > Metazoa > Chordata > Amphibia > Anura > Pelobatidae > Pelobates > Pelobates cultripes. The sequence continues at coordinate 252,288,971 of OW240917.1, read as the reverse complement.
TATTTTAGGTCACAATTATATTTTTATCACCTATTTTTACCACTAAAATTAAATATGCAATCATCTTTTAATTCTTTTTAAAACATACTTCCTATTCACACACATTTTACCTTTTACCTACACATTTTTAAGATGCATCATCCCTTTCCCATAAATCATACCATTTTTAATAACTTATATTTTTTAATATGTTTTTTTTCGCTATAATTATTCATGTTTTACATAACTATAATGTCCTATATTGTAATACTAAGCTGCGTTCCAACTAGATGCAACCCGGAAGTAGAAACCGGTGTTGGAACGCACGTTGCGTTCCAACAACACGGAACCCGGAAGTGATACACACAACCAACGAGACCGGCAAGCGGGCTATTTAAATGAAGACAGAAGCAAACAGAGGACACCACAGCCAACTGAGGAAGCCTGGTGAGCAGGCGAAACGCGTTTTGGACTCTTTAATTTGGACTTTTGATTGGACCATCAGGTTTATCCAGAATTATCTGGTATATATATCCACTTTCTTTTTACATTGTTAATTTTTTTTACTGAAGAAATAAATATCATTATTAAAGGATTACTTCTATATCGGGCATTCCTTGGGTCACCTACTAAGAAGTATAAGGGGCAAGACCAAGAATCCTGTAAAAGAAGGGTCCGGACAACCCCTAATGGTCCAAGGAAGCATACTACTCGAGTCATATGATGGTATGACTCTTGCCTTGTGAATTGAACCACTCTTTACTTCTGTTTTGCAATATTTTACAGACATATTGCGCTATTTGTTTGTACCTATTTTATTTTACAGATAATCCGCAATATTTTAGAGCTCCACCTATTATATTGTATGTATTGTTATGAGTTTTCAAGTGGTGTAGCGGATACCACTTTATAGGTGTATTTTGAGCTACCTTATTCTCTTGTTCATACACTGTGTACATATCACTTTGTAATATTGTACTAATTAAAATCCTGTTGTGGCTTCACAGGTGTACTCCCTTTGGGAGCATTATATTCCTTATTTGATTCTGAGCCTGTTGCTAGAAAGTAATGTGCAATGCTCACTTGCATCACATCAATTCAGGGCTGCATCTACTACTACCAGTCCCATAATGAATTGAGAATGCCTGATAACACGTCACTTCCAGGTAGGATTCTCCAATTAGTAATACAGAGTACAATATTTAAATGTATTTAGATCGGTCGAAGAGGTGCATTCTTAAGATGTATTTAAATTGGTCCATAAAAGATCCATGTCTTTTGCATTTATTTTGCACTTTTACTGCATGAACATATAAGAAAAACAAAACTGAAACTATACATTAAGAATAACATTTAAAAACAATATATATATATATATTTGTGGTCAGGGCATAAGCCGTAGTATAACTTATATAAATAGGACAAACCATGAAAGGAAATGTCAGTTGTGGTGTGCCGGAACTGACGAGGAAGTAGGCCTGAAATAAAAGAGGGCCTACCTTATAAAAATGCTTATGAAAGCGGTGTGGTGGGTGGGAGAATCCGTCGCACCTAACAGGTAGTGAGGGAAGGGTCTGGAGTCCCTTAAGAAGGGTAACCCAGCCCTTCCCACAACTTCAGGCCACGCCTTCCATTTGTGGTCAGGGCATAAGCCGTAGTATAACTTATATAAATAGGACAAACCATGAAAGGAAATGTCAGTTGTGGTGTGCCGGAACTGACGAGGAAGTAGGCCTGAAATAAAAGAGGGCAAAAAGAGATAACCATTTATTCGTCCTACAACCGGACATAACAGATTACAAATTCATAGTTTTGAAAGCCAGACGTACTTCTTGTATGGGCTGAGGTATGTATCTAGTGTATGCCGTAGATTTCCATCGTCCTAGTATCTGAATAATGTGAGCAGGGATATTCTTTTTAGAAGCGGTGGTGGCGGCTCCTATTCTAAAAGAGTGACCAGAGTAGCTGGCTGGGTTCAGTCCTAACCGGGCTAACAATATCCTAATATACATCATGAATTGGCTCGTAGTGAGCTTATTGCCGTGCAAGGACAGGAGTGGTTGTGTGGGGCCCATATTGTCAAAGGCAAGAAGTGTGTCGAAAACCTTCACCGGGCACCAAGTATTACTTGTGGGGTAATAGGGTATAGTGACCGTTTGCCCGGGGGCGCTTGTTTTGGTATGGTGCAGTAACAGAAGATAGTGATCTTGGACCTTTATGAGATCGGACCTTGTGAGGAAAAGGGGTGAGTTATAGCTAGTAGTAGTGAATTCTCTGGGCCGTAAAAACCCGTAAAATGCTAGATAGATGGCGGCTTTAATTACATGATTAGTATGAGCTTCAAAGGGTGAGGTGTCTAGTAGTTTTGACAGTGACTGAAACAATACATCGTGTATGGGTAGTCTAGTTGGTGAGGCTATAGGGGCGGAGTCTTTGATGCCTTTAAGTATAGCCTTAACTTGGTAGGACGACAGAAAGCGTTGTTTGTTAGGCCAAGTGGTGAGGATGTGATGTTGAATGCCTGTGATATATAATTTGATGGTATTGTAAGATAATGTTAGACGAAAGTGGCAAAAAGAAATAAAAGCAATAATGGTTTCCATAGAAAACTGGTCAGTGACATTAAAGTCCAACAAGAATTTATTGAAAACATGGAAAGCCCTTTCATATGCCTTCCTGGTATTATCGGAGAGACCGAGCTGTGAGAGTTGTCGCCCTTGACATAGCAGAACTTTTAGTCCCAGATCATTTCCTGCCACTTTGGAACTGGAGTTGGTATGAGGGCCGCTGTTGGCAGGGCCTCCCGAAACTCCTGAAACCGAGACCGTGACAAATGATCAGCTGCAATGTTGAGAACCCCAGGCACATGAACACAAGTGAGAAGAAAACTGTGTTTTGCAGCGAGCCATGTGAGAGTCCTCATGAAACGCATGATGGTGAGGGAAGAGGAACGCCCCTTGTTTACAATATGGCATGTTGCCATATTGTCCGAGAAGCAACGAACCGTATTCCCGGACCAACTTGCTCCCCACTTAACTGCTGCCGCTAAGATAGGATAGAGCTCAAACAAGGCTGATGTGTCCTTAAACCGGGGAATTTCTGTAATTTCCCTAGGCCATTCTCCCCACATCCATTCATTTCCCCATATTGCTGCAAAACCTGAGGTGGCTGCGGCATCCGTCCAGACTGACTCCGATTTCTCTGACCAAACCGGTATAAACATGCTTTTCCCGTTCCAATTTTGCAAAAACTCCCTCCACATATGTAGGTCAGCGGTGGCCTGTACGTCTAAAGTAATGCGGGAGGTGTCAGATTGCAACATTGGAAACAGGCTAAGTAACCTTGAAATGAATGCTCTACCTTGTGGAATGATTCTCATAGCGAAATTTAGAGAACCCAACAAGGATTGCAACTCCTTCCTATTGCATGAGCCTCCTCCTAAGTAAAGGTCGATAGCTGCCAGGATGCGCTCAATCTTTTCTCTGGGTAGGCTAGCTTGCATGTGTACAGAGTCCAGTACCACCCCCAAAAAGTGGATGATAGTATCCGGACCCTCAGTCTTGGTAGGTGAAATAGGCACCCCTAGTTGTGTAAACAGTTTTGTGATAGACTGGAGGCTACTGGGAGGTACTAGGTTACTTTCTATGGTCAGGAAATCGTCCAGGTAATGGATAACTGTGGGACATCTGCAGATGTTAAGCAGCATCCAGCACAACGTCTCCGCGAAGATATCGAAAATCCTAGGGCTGCTTTTTGAGCCAAACGTGAGACGCGTGAAGAAGTAATATGAACTTCGCCACTTAACACCATGCAAATGCCATAGGGATGGGTGGATAGGGAGCTGCTTAAAAGCGTTGGCAATATCAGTTTTACTTAGCCATGCCCCTACCCCTGCTGCGAGTATGGCTGTGACTGCATGATCGATGGTGGCATACTGGAGGGAAAACTCCTCGGACGGGATTAGTGAATTTAAACTTGGGGTATGAGATGCATGGGGGGCGGACAGATCGAGAATTAATCTTTGTTTATTGGAGGATTTATTGGTGACCAGTCCTATGGGGTTTGTCCTCCAAACTGCGAAAGGCGGGGGTTGAAAGGGCCTAATAAGAAACCTTGGTCAATTTCCTTCTGTAGGAGTAAGTCGATAGTGTTGGGTGCTGCCAAGGCTGTCTGCAAATTATTACATTCTAGGGTCCCCGTGGGCATGTGAATAATACCCGTGTGAAACCCCATCTTAAACCCTGTCACCAAAAATCAACGAGATGTTGGGAAGGGTGATCCCGCAAAAGTTGTTGCAGTAGGGAGACATGAAGAGACGATAAGTACTGCTTAGGGTATAGTTTATTTGGGCACATTGCCTTGGAGTGAGCTCTGAAACATAGTGAGCAAACATGGAGAAGTCTGCAGGCACTGTAACCGCAGGAACCTGAGTTGAAATTGTTACAGACCTGCGATTTACCCAAAAACACTATGTCACGGCCTAGTTTATCCTTAAGCACCTTGCCAGGTCTCCCTGTGGGCACTACATTAGGAGGTGGAAAAACAGCGTTTACCTCTGGAGAATTAGGGCACAGATTAGCCGTGTGAGAATTGGACGAGCAAATGGCACAAGCTGGGGTTTTTAGGCCCGCGAAGTGTCGGCAAAAAAGCTCAGTATCCAGGACGCCCCAATCCGTTTGGTAATTGAACTGTGAAAGGGCTGCCGACGCCTTCGCGGAAAAGGCACGGTGGTAGTCGTAAAAAGACGTACCACCGTACTTATGCCCCAAATCCACCAGCTTGTGGAGATACAGGTCCAATTCCTCCCTCCTATCCGGGTATACCGAGCATATTACATCTCTGTATATACCGAAAGCCAGTACAAATTCTGGTATTGATAGTTTCTGATTTAACCTGGGGTCTCTGGACTTCAATACCACTGATACATCACCGTATGCGTAGGTCTTATTCTCTAGGACATCTTGTGAGGCTATCAAAAGTGATACCAAATTGATATCTTTCCCCTCCAAGATGTCCTTCTTTGTTTTAGCAGGCACCATGTGTGCGGGGTTAATAATATGTGGGTCTTTTAACCTATGTTGTAAATTACCCGGTAGGGGGTCCAAATGGACCGAAGCGGCCGGATCCACTGCAGCAGCCAGTGACTTTTGCTGGCTATCTGCATCCATTTTGTCTAGCTTGTCAGTAATACGCCCCAAAGAGGTCAGAACTGAGGACAGAATCGTATTCAGCTCTGAAGACTGGGTGCCACTGGACCCTTCACCCGCCCCCGCGTTATCAGTCTGTGTGTTCAGCAATCTGTACAGTTCTGCTTTCCTAGCTGTAGCAGGGAAAGGAATATTTCTCTTCCTTAATTCGGCCGTGATCCTGGGAATAGTCCATGCCCTGAGTGAGGCAGGGCTTGCGATGTCGTCACCCCGAGACGGAGTGACTGATCTAGCTGGTGTACTGGGTAAGGACTCATCTTCCCTTCCTTCCGGAACTTGGGACATGCTATAACATAAAATGACATGTTACCTGGGGTGCTATCCAACTGGCTTATGATAACTAATGCCAAGCGGCGAAGAATTATTAAGTAACGTGACAGGTGAGGCCCTGCTAGTAGCCAAGCGGCTATGAGAGGCGCTATCTATGATTTGGCTCGTGTGGAGTACGTGGCCATTGGCATTATGGCGGGGTGGAGGCCTCTCTGTGATTTGTAACAGCATAAGACAGAATGGGAGTGACAAGTGAGGCCCTCTCTATGCAACTAAGCGAGGCGGCTAGCTATGAATGGGCCCGAGGGGATGCCGTACCTCCGAAATGAGGATGGGTGTTGGCCTCACGGGACCACTAACGTAAGGCATAAGAGGCCAGAAAACGTAGCTAGTGGGTCCTATTTATTGTAAGCCAGTAAATCTGTACTAAGCCGAAAGGGAAGGTATGGGGAATAATAGTCGAAAGATATGACGTACCTGATGAGCGGGTTGACAGCTATTATGAGGAAAAGGAGGTACAGACGATCTGTAGTCACCTACGAAAGTAATATACATTTGAACGGGCACAGAAATATGACCCCTAACTCCCCTGTTATTCAGATACCTACCAGCAATATTGCCCTAGCAGAGGGCTGGGCACCAATTAACAAAAGAGCAAGGATGCCTATACCTAAAATACAGAAAACACATATAAGGACCCTGGCGTAGGGTGACTGTTAAGTAGAAAATAACTCGAGTGAACTGACCTAAGTCCTGTGCAAGTTGTTAGAATAGCTGCCCACCGTGGAAATGCAGAGAAAATACTGAAAAGAGTTTAAAAGACATCTTAAGTGCTAATCATGCATAAATATAAATTCCCAATACCATGATCCGTAGTCATTGTTAGGCTAGCAGCCTAATAATTGTATTAAAATACGCGCCCAACATAAAAGTATCTGCACACATTACTGGTTGTAGCCTCATATGACAAACTTGCTTAAATAACTGCAAACTTTATGAATTTAAAATAGCATAAATGACAGAACAGGTACAAGAAACTCTAAATACAATTTTAGACACCAGAGGTCGCTCTGGAGCCTATACCAGTGTATGATTTTAAGTAACAGCGTTTTAATGAAATGGACACAAGAATAAAAGTAACGTGAGAAATAAGCATAAGTGTGCTTATAAAGTGACAAAGTATCAAGACGTGAATAGGTTGTTGTATAACATTGTATTATACTGGTACTTTGTGAGCGTGTAGCATATTGACCCTTAGTGATGACGTAAAACGGCCGCGCCGCCAAATTTGCGACGGCCGTTTTAACTTACGATTTGCAGCGTGAAAATTTGCCCGCCGACTGCCCGACCTAGCGCGCACCAACCCGTGGTATCCGGAGGTAATCCTGGATGCCTCCGAAAAACTGCCCGACCTAACGCGCACCAGCCCGCCGGAAACTGCTGTCCGAAACCGGAAGTGACGAATACTTCCCCAGGAATCCGTCGCACCTAACAGGTAGTGAGGGAAGGGTCTGGAGTCCCTTAAGAAGGGTAACCCAGCCCTTCCCACAACTTCAGGCCACGCCTTCCATATATATATCTGGGGTTATTTGTGCTGAGGGTTATTCATTGCTGAATCTCTTCTACTGCTTTTATATGTCTTAGGGGAGTTTCACTGCGTCCCCATTGTACTATCTGTGACCTACATTAGATTTTTACACGGGTCTGCCAGGATCTCCTTCTGGTTAAAAAGGAGCACTCCAGTATCAGTATCCCTTTTACTGTTTTTACACCACTCGTACGTGACTTGGCCTGCTCTATCTGTGCCACATGCCCTGGTCTGCTATGTCTGTGCCCCCATGACTGGCCTGCTATGTCTGTGCCCCTATGACTGGCCTGCTATGTCTGTGCCCCCATGACTGGCCTGCTGTGTCTGTGCCCCTATGACTGGCCTGCTGTGTCTGTGCCTCTATGACTGGCCTGCTGTGTCTGTGCCCTACGACTGGCCTGCTGTGTCTGTGCCCTACGACTGGCCTGCTTTGTCTGTGCCCATAAAATTGGCCTGCTCGGTCTGTGCCCTTTAACTGGCCGGCTCGGTCTGTGCCCATTAGCTGGCCTGCTCTGACAGTGACCTATTGATGAGCCTGCGCTTGCCTGTGTCTAAATCCTTACGGCCGCTGGCCTAGGATATTATCTGGGGAGAATTTTACACTGGGATCCACTGTGCCCACGCTGTAGACACTGGGAACTACACCCCATACATTGCTTCCATATAATTGGGTGACACCTGTCATTTCTACCCCCAGGGTCACGCTACGGTCAGGATATGGACGCTCCGACACAAGAGAGCCTGCAGGCAATGATCAACGTGGCCGTTGCCGCTTCTGTGGAGAAAGCGCTCTCACGTGCTCTATCCCAGTCATCCCAAGATAGGGATACATCGGAGACTCAGCGTACGCTGATAGAGTCCGGCCCTGACCACTCACGCACGCCTAAGCGCTACTGGAAGGGTGAAGGCCCTGAGCCAGCTACCCGGAAGGGTAAGGCTCCTGCAAAGTGACCCAAACGGGCGACCGCTTCATCTCCGGCACGCCCAAGATACTTTCCCAAAGAGGAGGAAGAATTCACCCTCCCCGCACCACTGTCCATCCTGGATGAATGGCGGGCGGATCAGTCCCCCTCGGAGAACGAAGGCGGGTGGGGTGGAGAAGAATCGGAGGAACTGGTGTACCAACAGGACGCTGGTGACACTGCCTCACAACACCTACACCCCTCCTTTGGGGAGGACGTGTTCTTGGATGCAACGGGCAAAGCCCTATTTGACCCACACACCATCCGGCACCCTCGGTCTCCTGAGTGGTCCCCACCCGAACATCTGGCCCAGTTCGTCCATTATTGGGTTAGCAAACCCCTCCATTGGGCAGTTCGGAAGAGGTTGAGGGTAGAGTGCCCCAGACCCACCTTACCAGACACCCGAATTCGACCTCATGGTCTCCACCTATTTGACCCGGACCGGGCGCGATCCCAAGAAAGGGAATGAAAGCCGCCTCTGCCTTGCACAAGATAAGGTGCTGGACATGTTGGGGCCGCTGGCCTGCATCCTTACCATGGCGGACGAGGCTTTCTCGCAGGGCTCGTCCCTGGACCCTGCAGCCATCAAAGATTGGGCATTACGCTCGATTTGCCTGCTGGGCAACTCCAACGTGGCATTATGCACGGAGCGGAGGAAGGCGGTGGACACAAAATTGTCGGAGTTGGGCCCAAGGAGCTGGGTCCGTTGGCAAGAGGACTTCTTTTCATGGAGCCCTTCATCAAGGCGATCCAGAGGCATGTTAACCTCTATGCTACTCTGAATAAGGCGCAATCGTTAATGAAGAGGGTGTTCCGCTCTCACACTTCTCGTGTTCTTGACAGGGATGGAAGGCAGCAGGGTCGTGCCTCCAGCTGCTTCTGGCCTTCGAGCCACCGAGGATCCCGGACACCATCCTTTTTCCCAGCTACCGCTCTGGGTCTTTCACGTCTTGGAGGTCGGACTGTGGCAGAGGAAACCGGGCGCGTGGAAGAGGCAGAATGCCCACAGGTGAGATATATTACACCACATGTTTTTTCCAGGCCTTTACATGCCGGCAGGTTGCGTTTTTGTCTCGACAGGTGGCGGGACATTTCTTTGGATGCATGGATACGCCAAACGGTCCGAGGCTACGTTACAGACTTCCATTCCCCGCCGGTCCAGGAGATAACACTCCGGACTCCGGTTTCGTCGAGAGACCTACAGGTCCTGATGGATGCCAAAATACAGGCCTTCTTCGACAAAGGGGCAGTTCAGTGGGCGCCGGACGAAGGAGGTTTCTTCAGCACCATTTTTCTAGTCAGGAAGAAAATGGGAGATTTCCGTCCGGTTATAAACCTGAGAAACCTGAACGCCTTCATTTCCTATCAACACTTCAAGATGGAGGGCATCCATCTTCTGAGAGACTTACTGCGCCCAGGAGATTAGTTCACTCGCCTAGACCTAAAGGACAAATATCTATCCGTTCCGGTGGAATACGGTTGCCAACAATTTCAACGCTATGTTTGGAAAGGGAGGCCATGCCAATTCACCTGCCTCCCATTCGGCCTCAGCTCGGCACCATGGTGTTTCACCAAACTGATAAAACCGGTAACGGCATGCCTGCGCTCCAGAGGCATTCGATGCCTGATATATCTGGACGATTTACTCCTTTTCTGCAAGGAGGCCTCCAGACTGAAATCTCAGACACTCTACACGGTCTCCTTGTTCGAATACCTGGGGTTTGTGGTCAACCAAGAGAAGTCGGCTCTCCACACCGACGCAAGTAGTTCAGTTTTTGGGATTCAAAATAGATGCGACTCAGTGCATCCTACGCCTCCCTCAGACCAAAATCACGGCCATTCGGAAAGAGATTCGACGGATAATGCGCCAGGAAATGATCCCACTTAGGGTCTTGGCACGAGTGGTAGGCCTCTTGTCCGCATCGATCCAAGCCATCTACCTGGGCCCCCTTCACTATAGGGCCAAGCAGCGCCTGAAAGCGCGCTTCCTACGCAGGAAACCCTCGTACGACCAGCTGATTTCTGTCATGCAGGAAGTCAAGACCGAACTTCGTTGGTGGTTGTTACACATGTCAGCCTGGAACGGCAAAGCGATCTTTGGACCAACCCTGGACTTTGTCCTGGAGTCGGATGCGAGCCTATGGGGCCGGGGTGCGACCTGCACAGCCGCCTCCACGGAGGCCCCTGGTCAAGCACGGAGGCGGGATATCACATCAACAGCCTGGAAATGATTGCGGGCTCATTCGCTTTACACAGCCTTGCAGGTCATGGACAATATATCGGCGGTGCAGTACATCAACCGCCTGGGGGGGTGGCGCTCACGGACACTCGCAATATCACTCTACAGGCAGAGTATCTCCCAGGAGTGTCGAACCTGATGCCAGACTTGTTCTCCAGACACTGGAGGGATGCCAGTGATTGGCGGCTGCATCGACCAGTATTCCTCGAAGTGGCGCGGCAAAGGGGACCATTCACAGTGGATCTGTTCGCCTCCAGGACAAACTTCCAGATCCCAAATTACAGGTATCGTTGGTGTTTTTGATGCCTCTTTGGCAGGGCCAAGCCTGGTTCCCAGAATTGCTGGAGCTGTCATGTCGGGACTCGCTTCTTCTTCCGTCCTGTCAGGACCACGCGGCAACAATCACCCCCTCGTACTGGAAGGCCACCTGCACTTGGTGGCTTGGACTATTTCCAGGGTACCTGGAATGTCGATGAGCTATCGGGATCAGCTAGAAATCTCCTCTGGGACTCATGGGCCCCAGGAACGACAAGATTTTATCTGCCAGCCTGGAACATCTGGTGTCGTTGGTGCATGGAACGGAGTATCGATCCCTTTACAGCACCTATATCCAGCGTACTGAATTTCCTTTCTCACCTCTTCGATCAAGGGAAGTCGTATCATTCAGTTAACGTTGCCAGGTTGGCCATTTCAGCGGCTCATGTCCCTCTGCAGGGGATGCCCATTGGACAAGACCCTTTGGTTTGCAGATTATTGAGAGGGATCAGACTGTCACATCCTCCGGCTCCTAAATATACATCGCTCTGGGACGTACACCGGGTTTTGGATTTCATTCAGACATGGCCGGAGAATCAGGACCTTTCTCTACGACAACTGTAAGCTAAATTTACGCTTCTTTTGTGCCTGGTATCGTTTCGTCGGGTCTCCGACGCTCGGACTTTTGATGTTAACGCGTTCACCTTTTCCCCAGATGGGGTGACCTTTTCGGTGTCGTGACGTACCAAGTCAGACTCCACTGCCATTTTCTACCCATTTTTTCGAGAGGCTCCTAAGCTCTGTGTGGTTTCTACCTTGTCCCAATTGGGACAACTGTTGATATCTTACGTACGACCACATAAACCGGTTTTGACCACTACTTTGGCTCGCTGGATCAGATGGCTATTGTCGTTGGCCGGCGTGGAGTCCTCATTTGGTGCTCATTTGGTTAGGGGCGCGGCGGCGTCAGGAGCACTAGTAGCGTGTGCATCCCTGTCCGACATTCTACGTTCAGCAGACTGGTCTCGGGAGGACACCTTCCGACAGTTTTACTTCAGACCGAAGGAACATGCATCGTTTGCCCTACTGGCTGAGCGTTGAAACAGCAAATATGAAGCCTCCTGCCATGTGATAAAATTGTAGATTATGCTATCTTTAGTGTACCTATAATCTTAATTTTATTAATGACAGGAGGCGAATATTTCCCACCCTTTTTGTTCCCAACCCTTGTTGTATTTTTATCTTGTATGTTGAGTATTAATAAAGAGTTATATCTCTGGTCAGTATTCCTTGTGATTATTTAACATATGTATTTTTTCATTATTGCCTAGGGCGGGGATCGGTAGACTTGATGATGTTCTCTATAAAATTGCGCTGGGTGGCTGCATGTTTTTATACGTACATTTCATTGGCTAATCACAATTTTCGATTTTGTTTATCTCGTTTCAGTGTAAAGATTCCAGGATGGGATCACGTTCAGATCTTCATTTCGGGTGAAGAATCCTAAGAGAGTCGTTATTTCTGTTGGAGATGGACTGTTATTGTTATGTTATGTTTTTTCTGTCTGTGTTGTTATCGCAGCTTGAAAGAGGAAATGGAATGTTGAGAATGGAGTTATATGGTCTCCTTACTGTTTTCTGATTGGTTGTTACTCTCTGAGTTTTTTTGCTGCTGTGGAGTTCTAGTAAAGAGAGACTTAAGCAAATATTCGCCTCCTGTCATTAATAAAATTAAGATTATGGGGGCGGGGACTGACCGCAGAGCCGAGTGGTTGACAATCTCCAGAGCTCCTGCAACGATCTGCATTAAAAACCACCTTTTACCTCTTAAACGGCGACTAATCGGGCCACAAAGGCCGGCAAATGAAGGGGGACACTAAGCGGAGCAGTAGGATACCTCTCAAGCAACAAAACGAGATGCACCTCTCGGACAAGCGTCTGAGGCCTCCTCGACAGGCAGGCACGGGAGAGACGGCCGCTCTCCCCTCTCCACAACCAAATGCCCCTGTGAAGAAGGGCCCTCGTTCCCCCCCCTCTGGACTGGCGGGGGTCATCCCGGTCCACCAGCCCACGGAGAACACTCACCTCCGGGACACCCGTAAAAGCAACTCCGACCAAACAGCCCCACGAGGCCAAGCCAAGATGGCCGACGGCAGTGCCGCGAACTTGCCACATGAGACAGCCGAGGAATGGGCAGCGGCCTTCCATGCTAAATTCGACGCTGTTTGCAGGAACTTCTGGGAGCAGTTAGAGAAGAGGGGCTTGCCTCCCGCTCTGAAACCAGCTAAGCTACAACAGCGCGGCAAGAGTCACCAAAGCTTACCACAAGTATGCCACCAAGGGGGCTCCACTGTACAGCATGCTGCTATGCCGCCAGCTGCCCCTCCAATTCCTGCCAAATCCACAATGGGACCCACATGGAGACTCACCCCGCTGCAAAGGCCGCGACACCGGCGAACAGCACGATACCGGAGACGCAGACCCCACCAGACACCCAAGCCTGCTCGCTCTCTCCCGAATAGGAAGATTGAGGCGCCTAGAGCTCTGCTTGCAAGCGGCAACATGAGACATACAGTCCCCCTGGTTTGGGACCGGGAGGTAGCAGCTCACCTACTACACAACAGTGGCAATCAACCAAGCTGGGGAGCCCACAAACCGGGCTATCAAACAAACTATCTTTTGAAACACACCAAGGGCATCGGATGACAGGTTACAGCTGCCCGAGTTCCAGCTATCAGTTTGCTCACAGTATGGGACTTAAATGGCTGAGCGTCAAGTCCAACCGTACCTTTTCATCTAATTTGATATGTACATTTGATGTGTTCACTAAATCTATTTCCAACACCCATATGTAGAATAGGCTCAATTAGATTATTCTCATGATTATAAACTTTCTTAGTACTCCCACTAGACATGTCTCCAGACAGCCAGTCACATATTGGCCTTAATACTGACCTGCCTGATTGCCTAACAAATTGCTCCCTCCCAACTCGTATCTTAAAAGCATGTTGTTAATCTAGTTTTTATTTAACCACTCACATGTCCAGCTAACCCACACTGAAGGTAGAATCTATAGTACAATATAACCGGACATACATGAATAGTCTGAAACCCAGCCACTTAACTAGAAATTTGTGCAATAACACTATACTGTTGTTTAAGCTAACATTTATCTACTATACCTTAACATGCATACACATCCTGGATACTCACCTCGACTACTCACCTTGGCTACTCACTCCCATGCTGTCAGCTAGAGTATTTAGAGCTTAGCCTATTGTCTCATTATTGTTTACTGATACATGTTTAACGTGTCATCTTCTCGCTATATACCTAAAAATTGTGTCTAGCCTGCTTCAACATAATAACTAAAAATGTGCAGATTCCAAGTGCCTAATTGAATGTTTATTACTTAATCTATGCATGCTGTTGTGGCACTTCACAAATGCCTGTAATTTTCTCGCACAGAAAAAATAAAGAATTTTAAAAAAAATAAAAAAAATTAAGATTATAGGTACACTAAAGCTAGCATAATCTACAATTTTAATGTTGAAAAATGCAAAGTTATGCACTTCGGCGTAAAGAATACACAAGCAACGTATACCCTTAATGGAAGCGAATTAGGGATAACAACACACGAAAAGGACTCGGGAATTGTTATAGACAACAAACTATGCAACAATGTGCAATGTCAATCAGCAGTGGCTAAGGCCAGTAAGGTATTGTCATGCATGAAAAAGGGCATTCATTTTTGGGATGAGAATATAATTTTGCCTCTTTATAAATCACTGGTAAGACCACATATTGAATATGCTGTGCAATTTTGGGCACCTTGTGACGAAGTGCCCTTTGCCACTTGTGACTGGAGAGGACTAATTACCAGCCTCTTGCCGTATGACTATGGCCCCTGGAAAATTTTGCCCTTTCAATTTGTTATTTGGGCATAGTGGATTTAATTAGACTGGTTCTGGCCCTTTAAATGCTCTGACAAAGGATCTGCAGTTTTGCTATGGCACTTCGGATGCAGAGTGTGAAGAAAACCCCTGTTTTATGGGCTTAGTTTGACTGTTTTATCCACCCCTCTTAGAACACCAGTTTAAACCCTTAATAGCTGTCATATTTTCAAACTCTGTCTGACCCTTTTAACTGTAATTTTTGTTTTCCTCTGAGGAGGAGTTGTTTTGCTGCATGAGTGCTGTTGCTTTTGTGTGCTCATTAAACAGACCTGCTTGACCCTTTCTTGAAGCCTTGGCTTATGCTTGGGGGATGTGATAAGTCTGCAGTGCTGATGGTGTCGGTTGGAGTGCTTGGAGTCCTCGGCAAGCACTAGGAGCATCGATTGGCGGAGGTACTTGGTCGGAGTGCCAGCGGGTCTGTCACACACCTGTTCTAAAGAAGGATATTATGGCACTAGACAAAGTGCAGAGGCGGGTAACAAAATTAATAAAAGAAATGGAACATATCAGCTATGAAGAAAGGTTAACAAATGTAAAGCTATTTAGTTTAGAAAAACGTCGCCTGAGAGGGGATATGGTAACATTATACAAATATATTCGGGGCCAATACAAACCATGGAAAATCTATTCACAAACAGGACTTTACATAGGACACAAGGTCATGCGTTTAGACTGGAAGAAAGAAGATTTTGTCTAAGGCAAAGGAAATGTTTTTTTACTGTAAGAACAATCTGTATGTGGAATTCTCTGCCTGAAGAAGTGGTTTTATCAGAGTCCATACAGATGTTCAAACAGCTACTAGATGCATACTTGCAAAATAAGAATATTCAAGGATATAATCTTTCAATGTAGGGTAATAACTGTTTGATCCAAGGATAAATCTGACTGCCATTCTGGGGTCAAGAAGGAATTTTTTTCCTGGCTTTTTGCAAAATTGGAAGCGCTTCAAACTGGGTTTTTTTTTGCCTTCTTTTGGATCAACAGCAAAAAACAAATGTGAGGAAGGCTGAACTTGATGGACGCAGGTCTCTTTTCAGCTATGTAACTATGTAACCTAGACCACTTAATCCCAATGATAAATTTCAATGACGTTGCCACGGTGTCTTTTTAACCCTGCAATGTATAACATTGCAGTTTTGTAAAAACAGGTTAAACACACCTCTTGTGGATGTCTTCCTGACAGCCACAAGAAGGGCTTCCTCTGAAACGACTGAGTAAAACTCAGTCATGTGACATTCAATGTCCTCCTGGATTCAGTGCTTCCCTATGAGAAGCATTTAATTGGACGCATGCATGGCTCCTCCATGAACGACATTGGATTAGACAAGAAGACTGCAGCTGATGCCTCCAAGATTCTGTAGTGGGAGAAGAAGTTGACAGCACCATCAACTGAGTCTCAGCCCTGTAAAAAAGATAAGTATAAACCTTTTTTCTGTTTCTTATTTTTTTTTAAAACAGGGGTTAACAAGGCACCTTGAATCTAACTAGGGACTAGGACACTATAGTGTTAGGAATACATGTTTGTATCCCCTAGCACTATCTGTCAGAACTTACTGATACCGGGGATTTCCCTAATGCCACTTCTGGGTCCGAACTTCATCAGTTGTGAAACTCTGCTCTCATGCACGGACATTGCCGCAAGCTTCATTAATAAGACAAATTTGTATTGTTCAGTTATTTTGTTACTTTGCAATACAAAGTTGTTTCTTGAGCTACCACATTGCTGAAACTTCGTAAACCAGAACCCTGCACAGACCACCCTTTTTGATTGCCAATATAAACTAGTATCTCTTATCTACATTACCCTCATTATCCTGCCTGCAAGTTTATTTAGAGAAGCTGATTTTCCTATGTCTCCTGCAAGTTCTTATATTGTCTCATTGGACTAGAATTACCATTACTCTTTCAACAATCTGTGAGTTACTGTACTACCTTAAAAAGGTATTAAAAGCATTACTTTTGTAGATTATGCTATTACATTGAATTAGTATTATCAATCCTCCATTGCTTAAATCTCTTAGAGTGGTACACGTTGTCAAGTTATCAACAGTTGAGTTCCTAATTAATCTGGAAAAGTTAAGTAATATTATATAAGTGAGCCCACTATGGAACCAGCAGATATTCCTTCTCAAATAAACTAATTAACTCAAAGAGTGCACTTGTTGTCTCAAGGCATGCAGGAATTACAAATAGCTAAATGAGCGTCTCCTGTCTTATATTAAAGAAATCCAAAATCTGATATTCTCCACTCCCACTACTTGAGGATCTTTTCGTGATGCTCCTGAAACTGTTGCCTGTCTTCCTGAAAGATTTTCAGGTGATTGCAACATATTGTGAATTTTACAATTCATGCAAGCTACTTTTTGCATTAAAACCAAGATCATACACTACTGACAGAATTAAAGATACTTTTGTTACTTTTCGAGTGGTTGATCATTCTTTCATGCCTTCAGGTCCCATAAAACAGAAAAGCAGTCCTTTGCAAACAAAAGAGATACTGAATTCATCATATATTTTGATATAGTTAAATCACTGACCTTTCCTATTATATTAGGTACGGATTGGTTGACTCTGCATAACCCCACCAGTCACCACTTACTGTCAGGAAATGTGTTTTTCTCATTCCTCCCTTTTACATATCACAAAGGAGGGCTCAATATGTAAACAGTATATAGAATATACTAGAACAAATTCAGTAAAAAAAAAAAGAAGCTGAATCCTTACCTCCATACAGGATTTATGATTGGCCTAAAAGTATCCTTCCCGGAACATCTCTGCCTTTCAGACATATATGTATCAGACCATCTACATAGTATACGAACCTTGTTCAATGAGCAAAAAGGCTGATTCTTTGTCTAGATTACCTATCTCAGAAAACATAAGACTATGTCCTACATCAGTACTCCTAGCCACCAAATTCACTGTAATAACATCACAATTCAGTGACCAAATAAAAAAAATTACCTATCAATGAAATGGCTTTGGCAGTCAAGCCATCTTTATTTAAATAAAACGAGATGAAGTTTACTTAAAGAATGATACAGTATATGTTCCCAAATTGTTCTACATGCGGAGGCCTTGAAACTGGTCCATGATGATCCTTGGCATGTAGGGGTAAAGAAAACATCTGCATTAGCGTGTAGACATGTTTGGTAGCCACAGCTACTTGATTCTGTTTTGAAATTAGTTTCTTCTTGTCCAGTAGGTCAAAAATCAAAACCAAATCTCTGCAATCCCTGATGAATCTGACTATACCTTACAGACCTTGGAAATCTATGTACTTCACTGTTGAATTGCCCCTATCTCAAAAACAAACTACCATTGCAGAAATTTTGATCATTTTACGAATATGTCTCATTTCATACCTCTACCAAAGATTCCTACATCCAATGAAAATGCTACGGACTTCGTATCCAATATCGTTAAATTTCATGGACTCATTTGTGAAATAATCTCTGATTGTGGAATCAAGTTGAAATCACTTATTTTGGAAAATAACTTTGTTCCTCTTTTCAATTAAAGGACCACTATAGTGCCAGGAAAACATACTCGTTTTCCTGGTACTATAGTGCCCTGAGGGTGCCCACACCCTCAAGGTCCCACTCCCACCGGGCTGGATGGAGAGGAAGGGGTTAAACACTTACCTTTCTCCATTACCGGGCTCCCTCGGTGCTGGAGACTCTCCTCCTCCTTTCCAGTCATCGGCTGAATGCGCATGCGCGGCAAGAGCCGCGCGCGCAGTCAGTCAGTCCATAGGAAAGCATTCTCAATGCTTTCCTATGTGCACTGGCGTCTTCTCACTGTGAAAATCACAGTGAGAAGCGCGGAAGTGCCTCTAGCGGCTGTCAATGAGACAGCCACTAGAGGCTGGATTAACCCTAATATAAAACTGAAAAACTGCTATGTTTACAGCAGAAAGGGTTAATCATAGGTGGACCTGGCACCCAGACCACTTCATTCAGCTGAAGTAGTCTGGGTGCCTATAGTGGTCCTTTAAACCATAATATATCAGCTTGGTAACACCCACAGACAAATGGTCAAACAGAGAGTAAATCAATGTTTGGAACAATATCTCTATTGTTATTGTACATATCTTCAAGATGATGGAACTTTTTTGCCCCTTGTTGAATTTGCATATAATAATTCTGTACCCTCAAGCAACATGACTCCATTTTATTCCACCTACAATTTCCATCCTACTACTCTGGGGTGGAAACGCGGGGTTCCAGATTTACTGTTAGAATGTGTGGGTGTCACGGTAAACCCCTGAGAATAGGGACATATGGGGGTAGGTTTGAGTATGGAATAGGGGTAATGGCATATTCATGGGGAACTCCCTTTCTCAGCTTCCTGTCACCTCTTATGTCTAACTCACCCTCTGCTGATCGGGGGCACAGGGTGACCAGGAAAACTAGACTCACACAAACTAATCAGCTATTAAACTGGCACAAACCTAGAAACTCTGTGGAACTGCCTAGTGGGTAGGTACTTTGGCACAACCTGTTGAAACTTTAATTGGATGTAGCTCGGTCACCCTGCGACAGATCATGGCGCTATATGACCAGTTAGGGCATTTAGCTACCTCGGGATATCATATGTTTGTGGTTTACTAATGTTGACATTTATGTGCATGGGGAGGATCTCCATTGTTTTACTTGATGACCCCCTGCCAGAGGCCTGTGTATAAATATGTGCATTGAAACCTAATAAAGATTCCTGTTTTCACCCATCATCAAGTCTCGACTGATGTTTGGGTGGACTTATATATCACTGAAAACTCTGGAGAATACTCTGGAGTGAGGTTTTGGCAGAGATACTCTAATCTTGCTTACAGTACTAATTCTTCATGTTGATGACATTACTAAAATTTTCCAAACACTAAAAGAAAATCTTAAATCCTAACAGTCTATTAAAAAAAAAACATTTCTCTGATAAAGGAAGATGACCTTCCCCAGTTTATAAGATAGAAGATACTGTATGTGTCAGGATCTCACCTGGTGTGGAGTCCGACGTGCAGAGTTATACGCTCACCCTTGCAAATAAAACAGTCCAAGGTGACCAGGTAAGAAGCCACCTGGGCTGTGAGTCTGTGCGCAGGGGCTGTGCAGTAATAATGCTCCAAGTCGCAGTACAGGCAAGGACAAGCAGAAGGGTAGTCAAGGTATAGCCGAAGTCAGGGGAAGCCAGAGGTCAGAGTAAACGTTGAGATAAGCCAAGGTCAGGAGCTGGGATAAAACTGAAGAACACACGATCAGGATACACAATAACAGGAACAAATAACGAGAACCAGAGTCAATGAACTAACACTTCCTTCAGGGAGACCCAGTGTATTATACCTGGCTAATTAGGCATCTGCTTCAGGTGGACTGAGATTGACAGGAGCAGTCACGGGTAAAGCTCAGCCCCCAAGTGCTAGGGATAAGTCAAGCTCGGACTTCAGGCTGATACACGAGCTGAATTGTGGCTCAGAGGTAAGTAGCAGGCTCAGGGCAGCAAAGTGCCCAAGTTCAAATCCCCTGCTGGGTACTTATGGGATGGCAACGTCTAGCCGTCTGTATGGCACAGTGAGAACTGTGACAGTATGGCTCTCCACAAAACACTACACGCCCTTCCAAAAAACTCAGCTTTCTTTTCACTGTGCCATTTGCTATTAGCATAATTAACAATGTTGCTGTTAAATTGAAATTACCACCTTCAATCAAATTACATTTTGTATTTCATGTCTCTCCCCTAAAGATACATACACCTGACTTTTTTTAAGAATACTCCTATACGGATTCCATTATCACAAAAGATGAAGAAGAATACAAAGTCCATATAATTCTTAATTTACATTCCATTGTGGCACTTTACAGTACTTGAATAGATGGAAGGGTTATGAACCTGGAGGAAGATACCTAGGAAGATGCTATAGACCTTCATGCACCAAGGTTGGTTGCTTCATTCCACAGAATATATCACGATAAACCTCAAGGTTTGCCCATGTAATGCGCTCCTTGGGGTGCAGGAATATATTAGGTCACCTTACTGATATTGTGATTATCCTGAAGCTGCTCTGCCTTGTCCAAATGTCATCAGTGGCGAATCTCTGCCCTCATACACTGACATTGCAGCAAGCTTAGTTAGGGAAGATGCGGCAACTTTGTATCACTCTGTTATTTTGTTACTTTGCTATACAAAAGCTGCTTCTTGAGCTCTCAGGTATCTGATACTTCATGAACTAGACCCCTGCTTGTATTGTTTCAATGGACTACAATTACAATTACTATTTCAACAATCTGTGAGTTACTTCACAACCTCAATAAGGTATTAAAAGGATTCCCCTTGTAGACTATACTATTACATGGAAATTTGTACTATTAAACCTCCATTGCATAGATCTCTTGTAAGTGGTAAATATTGTTAAATTATTATCTGCCTTTGGCCCCCCTCAGTGGCCACTCCTCAGATGGCTACTACAGGTGCTTGCTGGGATAGTGCGGCACAGTGTGACTGACATTTAGTGTCTCCACCCTGTGCATGGTGACAGTGAATAGAGATGCATTGCTTCAACAGAGCCAGGGCCAGAAGACTGGAAGAAAGGTAAGATTTTTCTATATCTAGTGGGGATAGGTAGTGTTTTTAACAATAAAGGGTCAGAAATGCATGTTTGTGTTCCTCACCCTATAGTGTTCTCTTAAAGGACCACTCTAGGCATCCAGACCACTTCAGCTTAATGAAGTGGTTAGGGTGCCAGGTCCCTCTAGGATTAACCCTTTTTTTAATAAACATAGCAGTTTCAGAGAAACTGCTATGTTTATAAATGGGTTAATCCAGCCTCTATAGCCTCTAGTGGCTGTCTCATTGACAGCCGCTAGAGGCGTTTGCGTGCTTCTCACTGTAAAAATCACAGTGAGAAGACGCCAGCGTCCATAGGAAAGCATTATGAATGCTTTCCTATGAGACAGGCTGAATGCGCGCGCAGCTCCTGCCACGCATGCGCATTCAGCCGAACAGGAGGATCGGAGGCGGAGAGGAGGAGAAGAGCTCCTCGCCTGGTGCTGGAAAAAGGTAAGTTTAACCCCTTTCCTTGCCATCCAGGCCAGCGGGAGTGGGACCCTGAGGGTGGAGGCACCCTCAGGGCACTATAGTGCCAGGAAAACAAGTATGTTTTACTGGAACTATAGTCTCTACCCCAATCCACACCCTTCCTTTCATGTCACGATAAACCTCAAGGTTTGCCCATGTAATGCGCTCCTTGGGGTGCAGGAATATATTAGGTCACCTTACTGATATTGTGATTATCCCGAAGCTGCTCTGCCTTGTCCAAATGTCATCAGTGGCGAATCTCTGCCCTCATACACTGACATTGCAGCAAGCTTAGTTACGGAAGATGCGGCAACTTTGTATCACTCTGTTATTTTGTTACTTTGCTATACAAAAGCTGCTTCTTGAGCTCTCAGGTATCTGATACTTCATGAACTAGACCCCTGCTTGTATTGTTTCAATGGACTACAATTACAATTACTATTTCAACAATCTGTGAGTTACTTCACAACCTCAATAAGGTATTAAAAGGATTCCCCTTGTAGACTATACTATTACATGGAAATAGACTCCCTTCCTGCCGTGTCTCCCCCATCTCTATGCGGAAGTGCTGATTGGTCAAAACGGCATTTGACCATTCCCCCATCCTGCTTCCTGGCCGATTTCCCTATGGGAAAACATTGGATTGACTAAAAATTGTATATTCTGATGATGTCACCAAGGGGGCGGACAGAGGGCATGGCCAGCATGGCAGACCCGCACAGGGTTGGAAATAAAGTGAGTTTTAACCCCTTCTAAGGGGGCTAAGGAGGGGGTTGGCAAGCCACCTGAATGGTGGTTTTAACACAATAGGGTCAGGAATATGTTTGTGTTCCTGGCCCTGTAGTGTTCCTTTAAGACAATGTCCTCTTGTTCTGGTAATTTTCCTTCTTTTAAATATAGTCTCCTCCTTTACTGTTTTGATTTCCTTTATGTATTTAAATTATCATAACCCCCGCCTCGTCTTTCCTCCAAGCTATACATGTTAAGTTCCTTTAACCTTTCCTTGTAAATTGTATCCTGCAATCCATGAACCGGATTAGTAGCCCTTCTCTGAACTCTTTCCAAAGTATCAAAATCCTTCTGAAATTATGTTCTCCAGTACTGCGTGCAATACTCCAAGTGAGGTCACACCAGGGTTCTGTATAATGGCATGAGCATTTCCCATTTTTTATACTCTACTTCCTATAACTCTCCCTATACAACCAAGCATTATGCTAGTATTTCCTGCTGCTCTGTTGCCTTGTCTGCCTACGATTAGGTAATCTGAAATAATTATCATGAAATCCCTTTCCTCAGATGTTGAGGTTAGCACTGTATCAAATATTCTATACTCTGCCCGTGGCTTTTTACGCCCAAGGTGCATTATCCTGCATTTATCCACATTAAATGTCAGTTGCCACAGCTCTTACCATTTTTCTAGTTTACCTAAATCATTTGCCATTTGGCTTCTTGCTTCCTACTGGAACATCAACCCTGTTGCAGATCTTTGTATCATCAGCAAAAATACCTTTCTTACCATCAAGATCTTCTGCAATATCACTAATAAAAATATTAAAGAGAATGGGTCCAAGTATAGATCCCTGAGGTACCCCACTGGTAACTAGATATTGCTTCGAATATACTCCTTTAATTACAACCCTCTGTTGCCTGTCACTCAGCCACTTCTTAACACATTCAACAATACTGGAATCCAAGCTTAAAGATTGTAGTTTATTGATGAGCCTTCTATGTGCAACAGTGTCAAAAGCCCTACTGAAAGTAAGCAATGTCTACTGCACCCTGATGTATTATTTTAGTCACCACAAAAAAACAACAACAATATTAGTTTGGCATGATCTACCTAAGGTAAACATGTTGTCTCTGATCTTGAAATCCAAGGGATTTTAGATGTTCAATAATCCTATCCTTTAACATGGTTTTCACCACTTTCCCCACTACTAAAGTAAGGATTACTGGCCTATAGTTGCGGACTCCTCCCTACTACCTTTCTTGTGAATGGACACAACATTCGCTAAAAATAACTTTGGGTGTATCCCATCATGCACCATCAACTTATGTCTTTACTTTTGACAGTTGAAATAGAACTTCTTCCTCTGTAAACTCACATATTACAAATTACTAATTTGTTCTTTTTCCTAACTGAGGTCCATTTCCTTCATTTTCATTTGTAAATACTGAACAAAAATATTCATAGACTTTTATCCTCTTCTACATACTTTCCAGTGAGGACTACTCTAAAGAATCCAAGGTGGGGAATATGCCACTCATGCTTTATTCACTAAGCAGTTTGCCTGTTCTACCAAATGTGAGTACACAAATGTGAATTTAATACTCATATTTTTTTTATATATACAGTGAGCACTATTGCAGTTTTTATTTCTATCGTCTCCATATTGCTGTGACATCTGCCAACCACATCACTTCACGTATCCTATAAGCGGAGATTATACCACTGTACACTATCCATCATAGAGCTGGTTAAAGCTAAACTAAATGTGAGTAGGACTACATAAACCTTAGATCTACTAGAACCACTCTTTGTTGCTATATACTTAGGTGTCTGTTTTTTCATATATAAATTTCAAGAAAATCCTGATCTTGTATCTACATAGAAGAATACTTCTGACAGGACTTGGTTGTCTTCTCCTTGCAAGTTTTATCTTCTTTTTTGGTTATTTTATTTCTACTGAATTTTATTGGAACTTACTTTGAACTTTTATTTGTTCTTTTTATTTCTGCCCTGTTATTCCATTTTTAGTATATCCTATCGTATTTTATCATTTTGACTATTCTGTGCCGTTTTTTTATAGATTTTCCAGATAGATTTTTTTTCTCCATTAATTTTATCTGGCACTGTCTTCTTTTGTTTTTAATCTAACTAATCCTTGTTTTACTTTCCTTTTCTCATTTATGTATCTAAAGGAAGAAGCTGGCTGTACTCACATGAGTGCCACTAGAAAGGGTTACTCCAATCATCATGACCACTTCAATGATTTGAAGTGGTCGTGGTGATAGGAGTCTGGTTGTGCAGCATCTCTGTTTGTACCTCTGTTCTGGGCTGCCTTATATAAAATCTGTATAAATGTTACATCCTTTGTTAGCGCACCCAGTGTCCTGGCAACAGACGTACTAATCCTCTTCTAAGCCTGTCTCCCCCCCCTTCTTTACTGCAGCCTTCCCTGCCTCCCTATGCCGTCTGTTGATTGTTTTGTTTTTTGTTTTTTTATTGTCCACGCCTTCTTCCCACTTTTCTTGTTCCCCACCCCCTCCTGTCACCAGCTCAGAGCATATGTATGCACTCTGAGCCGGTGAAGTCCTCCAATCAAATGCATAAAAATTGGCATTATTATAAATGAACCTTATAACACCCACATGACTGTCAATCAGACAACTGGTCCATTACTTCCTGGTTGTTTGCCTGGGCGGGGTACGAAGGAGAAGGCTTGAAAAGGCTGCAGACAAGAGATCTGTAGCTATTGCAAGTTGTGGTTAAATATACCCCCCAATGAAAAAAAGGCATAATTAAATGCATGCATGTTTTCATTCAGGGTATATCTACTTAATGATTTTTATTCTTTTTTTTTCTATTTGGGCAGTGGAGCGTGCCTTTAACTTTCCAATGAAAATATTACAGTTTCTAAAAAAAACTGCAATGTTTTACATTGCAGGGTTTGAAGGACACTCCATTGCACCCAGACCCTTTCATTGATAAAAAGTGGTCTGGTGACTCTAGTGGTCCTTTAAAGGGACTCTCCAGTGCCAGTAAAACAAACCGTTTTCCTGGCACTGCAGGTCCCCTCTCCCTCCCACCCCCCATCCCAAGTTTCTGAAGGGGATAAAACCCCTTCAGTGACTTACCTGTATCCAGCGCTGATGTCCCTCGGCGTTGGGTCAGGGTCCGTCCACGCTCCTCACCCGTCGACCTATTGAGCATGTGCGGCCGCCGGCGGGGGAGACCTATTGCGCATGCTCGGCAGTGCCACAAAATGCTTTCAATGCTTTCCTATGGGGATTTCAATGACGCTGGAGGTCCTCAGATAGCTTGAGGGTCCAACAACATTATAGCACACTTTTCATGTGCTATAAACATGGAAGTGCCCTCTAGTGGCTGTCTAGTAGACAGCCACTAGAGGAGGAGTTAACCCTGCAAGTTAATTATTGCAGTTTATGAAAACTGCAATAATTACACTTGCAGGGTTAAGGGCAGTGGGAGTTGGCACCCAGACCACTCCAATGGGCAGAAGTGGTCTGGGAGCCTGGAGTGTCCCTTTAAGTAATAAAGGGTGAAAGTGAGTCTTGTCCAGTCGCTTCTCTCTAAAGTGCGTATCTGCCATAATGCTGTGCACACACAGTGTGTGTATCCTGGAAAGACTTCCTTCTATAGTGCATATCTCCCATAATTCTATGCACACAGTGTGTATCCACTATCCCTTCTAAGGTATTACAGTCTGTGACTCTTATCTAAAATGAAAAGTCTTTGTAAAGATTACAGATGTGGCTTGTGTATCCAACATTGTTTTTTAAGCAATATAAAGAAATATTGCTGGAAGCTTTTGGCTAGGGACAGGACAGGTGAAGTATCGTTATTTTACTAGGAAGTAGATATGCAAAGCTCAAGATAAACTTCCAGTAAAAGTGCTGACTTTCTGCAATGTCTAGAAGTACACAGTGAGACAAGCTGTATAATGTAAAGTCAATCTATAGACCGTCTGGGATGGCTCTGAATTCAATCAATGTCCTCACTTGAAAACCAAGATGGCCAATTTCCCTAAACCTTTAACTCACTCTGCTTTGTTGTCTCTATTCTTATAGGTGAATCAGAAAGACAGCTACGTAAAACAAACCTTGTACACAGCAAAGTGTGCAAGTAATCTCAATGCAAGATACACTAACCATCAAAACCTGACATTAGGTGTACCATGCCCCAAACAGGGTGGCTGAGCTATTGCTATTTATTTTGATCAAGATACACTAACCATCAAAACCTAATATTAGGTGTACCATGCCCCAAACAGGGTGGCTGAGCTATTGCTAATTGTATTAAGATACACCAAACATCAAAACCTTACATTAGGTGTACCATGCCCCAAACAGGGTGGCTGAGCTATTGCTATTTATTTTGATCAAGATACACCAACCATCAAAACCTGATGTTGGGTGTACCATGCCCCAAACAGGGTGGCTGAGCTATTGCTAATTGTATTAAGATACACCAAACATCAAAACCTTACATTAGGTGTACCATGCCCCAAACAGGGTGGCTGAGCTATTGCTATTTATTTTTATTAAGATACACCAACCATCAAAACCTGACGTTAGGTGTACCATGCCCCAAACAGGGTGGCTGAGCTATTGCTAATTGTATTAAGATACACCAAACATCAAAACCTTACATTAGGTGTACCATGCCCCAAACAGGGTGGCTGAGCTATTGCTATTTATTTTTATTAAGATACACCAACCATCAAAACCTGACGTTAGGTGTACCATGCCCCAAACAGGGTGGCTGAGCTATTGCTAATTGTATTAAGATACACCAACCATCAAAACCTGACGTTAGGTGTACCATGCCCCAAACAGGGTGGCTGAGCTATTGCTAATTTTATTAAGATACACTAACCATCAAAACCTAATATTAGGTGTACCATGCCCCAAACAGGGTGGCTGAGCTATTGCTATTTATTTTTATTAAGATACACTATTAAAATCTGACATTAGTTGTACAATGCCCAAACGGGGTGGCTGAGATGTAGATTTTATTTAATGCAGGCGTACATCCAGAAACAAAGTGGTGTAATTCTACTGTTGGTATTATTTTTTAATTTATGCAACTCATCACAGAAGATTAATTAAACAAAATACCCCAACACCATTGTCCACACTAAATATATATTTACATTGTACCTTGTGGCTTGGTTATGAGAAAATAATGAAAAATCTGCCTTTTTTACACAGCCCAACACTCCAGCAAAAATTATATCTACATTTATTAGACTAAATAAACATATTATTGAAGCTTAACCCCTTAAGGACACAACTTCTGGAATAAAAGGGAATCACGACGGAATATTTCCGTCATGTGTCCTTAAGGGGTTAAATGCTTCTCCCCTGCAATCTAAAATTATAGTTACTTTTTTACACTTTGGGAAAAAAGAACTTGCATTTAATAAAACTATAGGAATGTGGAAAAATAAAATAACTAATATTATGGATATATTTATGGCATCTAGACACACTACTGCCTAAAATAAGGGGTTATTTGAATTTGTAACCCACATACAGAACGGTTTCTAATGTACTGCACATATGTTAAAACATTTAAATACAATCACCTAATTGCAATGCCTTCAGTGGTACCCTCATATAGTAAAGGCATCCTCACCTTCTTTCGAAAAAGGGCCTTTGGGGGTTAAAAATGGAAAATGGATGGTGGAATGGTAGCTTCCCTATATGATGAAACTGGGCCATCATACACACACAAGTAATACTATGCATTACCACCTTGCTTCATCACACACAGAAGAGGTTAATAGTCACCACATAATCAGCCTTACATTAAAGGACTACTATAGTGCCAGGAAAACATACTTGTTTTCCTGGCACTATAGTGCCCTGAGGGTGCCCCCACCCCCTCCCGCCGGGCTCTGGGGAGAGGAAGGGGTTAAAATCTTACCTTTCTCCAGCGCTGGGCGGGGAGCTCTCCTCCTCTCCGGCTGAATGCGCATGCGCGGCAGGAGCTGCGCGCGCATTCAGCCAGTCTCATAGGAAAGCATTCAAGATGCTTTCCTATGGACGCTTGCGTCTTCTCACTGTGATTTTCACAGTGAGAAGCATGCAAGCGCCTCTAGCGGCTGTCAAGAGACAGCCACTGGAGGCAGGAGTAACCTATTTATAAACATAGCAGTTTCTCTGAAACTGCAATGTTTATAAAAAAAATGGGTTAACCCTAGCTGGACCAGGCACCCAGACCACTTCATTAAGCTGAGGTGGTCTGGGTGCCTAGAATGGTCCTTTAACTGTAGTTTCAGCTTAAAAGCTTATAGGCACCCAGGCTACTTCATCTCATTGCAGTGGTCTGGGTGTATAGTTCCAGGTCCAATAACCCTGCAAAGGTAATTATTGTAGTTTATTGCAGGAACGCAGGGGTCTGTTTGTGTCGAGTGTGAGTACATGGGAACGCAGGGGTTCCTCCGTGAGGAGTGTCAGCATGTGGGAACGCAGGATTCTCTCCGTTTAGCGTGTCAGCCTACAAGAATACCAGATTCTCTCTGTGTGAAGTGTCAGCCTACGACAATGCAGGGATCTCTCCATGTGGAGTGTCAGCCTGTGGTAATGCAGGGGTGTCAACCTGTGTATAAACCAATACTGGTTATAGTAGTTACAGAGTGCATCAAACCCAGGAATCATGGCATGTTAATCTTTTTAAATTGCAGAAAATATTTGGTGATAGGAGCGATCTTGTTAGTGCACAGGAATAAAAACAAGGTTGTAGAAGAAGAGAGATGACAATAGGACAGTGGAGGAAGAATAAATACAGTGTCTTAGTGTGAACACCATTCAAGTCTTTCTCAGAGGTAATCCAAACAACAGAGCAATGTCAGTATCGCACAATAAAATAATGTATTCTGGTTTTCTTCTACTGCAGCATGTTTGTGCAACACAGCTCTTCCTTTCCAAGCGTACTGTGATCCAATGCCATCCTATCTCATGTAAAAACCGCACACTGCACGTCTTATATGGATTTTATGAATTGCACACGGAATTGTACTGTCGCAGTGACTCAGAAGGATGTGATGTCATTATTCCATCAACTCGTAATATGATTCAGCTGAAGTAGATTCCTTTACAGCAAAACGATAGCAATACCCATTTGATTACTTCGAGGACAAGCCTAAGTAAAATCTCATTCCGTAGTCTTAGCTTGTTGGGGGTCACTAGCCCCTCGATCTGCAGTATTATAAATGGTATAGAGAAGGAAGCAGTGACACTGCTTCACTCCTGCTAATTAAATCTGACAACGGTTGCCACACAGCGTAAGAGCTTAGCGTTGCAGGAACTTGCAGCCCATAAAAATAAAAAAAACTATTTTCCACTTGAACATAATCTAAGTCACTGCAAATCCATATTGGTCTTACATACTCTTAGCACACTGGTGTTTGTCTTTTGTCACCTCTTTACAATGAAACAGTAAAGACTTGTCTGTAAAATAAACTAGCTGGATGACCTCCCTTCTAATGAATATATACAGAATTTGGTTTTATTGCGATGCACAATCTTCTGTTTGAGCATAAGAGCCTGTAAGCATATTGATTTTTTCCCCCAGCAATTAGAAATTACAGCACTTGATTCTTTTAAGGGACAAAAGGGCTATAAACAGTGAAATAGTAAAATAACTATTACTGGTTAACAGTCATACGGTGCATAAAACACAGGAATAATTAATCAGATTACTGCACGGACAGTATACGTTTGTTCTAACCAGGCAGCAGATTACTGCTCAAACCACAGTATGGACAAAACCCTCCACACCATCAAAGGGAAAAAAGAAAGAAAAATAAAAGTAGCTGATTCTGGTTTTAAAAGATTTATGGTTTGAGATGTGCTATGAAACAGTGGATTGGAACCTATTCCCCACTATAGAGGTAGAATGGCACACTGATGTGTTAACTTAAAAGTCACATTTAACACTGTATATATTTTAACTTGGACCAAATGTCTCTGCTGAGTGGGGCCCGTGCCCTTCTTTTGGTCACTCTCAGTCTTTTATTCACCTAAAAGTTATATTTTACCCCAGGACTTGACAAATTTGCTTGAAATCTGGGAGCAAGCTAAAAAAAAAAACTAAAAAAAAACATTATGAGCCGGTTTTTTTTTTTGTTTTTTTTTTAAACTAACAAAGTTTCATTTTCAACTACAAAAATACAATTCCTAAAATGACACTATAGTCACCAGAAGCACTACAGCATAATGTAGTGGTTCTGGTGTCTATAGCCTGTCCCTGTAGACTTTTTAAAGGACCAGTATAGGCACCCAGACCACTTCAGCTTAATGAAGTGGTCTGGGTGCCAGGTCCATCTAGAATTAAACCTTTCTGCTGTAAACATAGCAGTTTCAGAGAAACTGCTATGTTTACATTAGGGTTAATCCAGCCTCTAGTGGCTGCCTCCAGCCTCTAGTGGCTGCCTCATTGACAGCCGCTAGAGGCGCTTCAGCGATTCTCACTGTGATTTTCACAGTGAGAAGACGCCAGCGTCCATAGGAAAGCATTGAGAATACTTTCCTATGGACTGGCTTATGCCGCGCATGCGCATTCAGCCGATGACAGGGAAAGAAGGAGGAAAGTCCCCACCGCCGAGGGAGCCCAGTGGGGAAAAAAAGGTAAGATTTAACCCCTTCCAGAGCCCTAGAGCCCGGCGGGAGGGGGGCCCTGAGGGTGGGGGAGACCTAGAGACCCTATAGTGCCAGGAAAACGAGTATGTTTTCCTGGCACTATAGTGGTCCTTTAATGTAAAAGCAGTGTTTGCATTGGTGCCTAGTAAAACCTCTAGTGACGGACACTAGATATGATTCCTAGTTGCAGCACCTGCATTCAGTGTCTCCACACTCTGCATGGAGGCTCTGATTCAACGCATCTCTATGAGGAGATGCTGATTGGTGCAGCATTTTGTCATGCGCAATAGCCTCCCAACGCAGTTATGGACACATGCAAATATTACAAGTTTTTAGAACGAAAAGCATTTCTTAAACTGTGTACTTTGTCTTTAAGAAATTTTACAAACTGACCATTTGTTAGAAATGGAAAATATTCTTTAATCCCTTGAGGACCGCTGACGGTTCAGGTCGATCATCAGAAACATCTCCTTGAGGACCGATGACGGTCCTGAACCGTCATAACGGTAATAGTTACTCCCCTGATCGCCGTCGTTCTCCCGGTCTGGGGGGACTGCCTGACAGTCCAGACAGTCCCCCCTCTGCAAATTAGGCCCCCTAACAGAGCGGTCACATGGCCGCAATAGGTCCCTGTGTATCTGCCTGCAGGAGGACTGCCTGAACTGACAGGCAGTCTCCCTGCATCTGTAAAATAAAATAAAATTTTTTAATTAAATCAAAATATAAAATATATATGTGTACATACATATATATATGATATATAATGTCATACTAAGTGTATTTTTATATTAATATAAAAATACACTTATAATTCAATTACACACACACACACACACACACATATATATATTTTATAAAATATGAATAAGTACGTAAATAAAAATAAATAAAAATGTCAAAAATAAATAAGTTATATATTGAATGTAATTTTATTCTAACTGTATTTTGATATTAATATATTTTTATATCAAAATACAATTAGTATGGAATTATATATATATCCATATACAAAATTCTATAAATAAATTCATAAATATACACATAGACTTCAAATATATACATATATATATTTAAATTCTACATGCATATTTATGTAATATTTTTACATAATTAAGTAATTTTACTGATTGCAATTTGAGGGACCTGCCGGACAACCCACGCCGAAAGTCCAGGGAATTTAATTTGCTAGCAATGTATTTAACCTTGTAACTTTCTATGACACCATAAACACTGTACACGGGGGTTACTGTTTTACTCTGGAGACTTCGCTGAACACAAATATTAGTGTTTCAAAACAGTAAAACATATCATAGCGATGATATTGTCAGTGAAAGTGAAGTTTTTTTGAATTTTTCACACACAAATAGCACTTACACTGATTATATAATATTTGTATTCAGCAAAGTCTCTCAAGTATAACAGTACCCCCCATGTACAGGTTTTATAGGGTTTTGAAAGTTACATGGTGAAATATAAAGGTCTAATTTTTTTACAATGAAATTTGCCGGGTTGGTTATGTTGCCTTTCAGAGCGTATGGTAGTCCAGGAATGAGAATTACCCCCATGATGGCATATCATTTGCAAAAGAAGACAACCCAAGGTATTGCAAATGTGGTATGTTCAGTCTTTTTTAGAAGCCACTTAGTCACAAACACTGGCCAAAGTTAGCGTTCATATTTGTTTGTGTGTGAAAAATGCAAAAAAACCTAAATTGAACGCTATTTTTGGCCAGTGTTTGTGACTACGTGGCTACTAAAAAAGACTTAATATACCCCATTTGCAATACCTTGCGTTTTCTACTTTTGCAAATGGGAAGGGAACTCCCTAAAACAAGGAAGTTCACGGAGGGTCTTTGTTGCCCTTCAGTGGACCACTCTTTGGCAACAGTACACTATACAGAATAGTACATTATGGTTAATCTTTTTTCCTAAATCTTTTAGAGCCTTGCCCTGATCACTATTTGATCCACTAACCTCTTGATCCTCTGCACTTCTACATGCAGTATTTGACCAAGTTTGGTCCGCAACCCTGGACTCTCCACGGTTTCTTAACATATGTATACCATGGATGCTTTCTCCTTATAGAATTATAATTTGTTCTTGTATCTTTTTCAATAAATGTCTATATTTTTCATTTTACATGGCTGGATACTTTCCGGACAGACCTTGTATATATATTTTCATTTTGCCAAAATACCAGAGTATTGAAGTATGCAATGATACCTTTTTTATT
This sequence comes from Pelobates cultripes, assembly GCA_933207985.1. NCBI lineage: Eukaryota > Metazoa > Chordata > Amphibia > Anura > Pelobatidae > Pelobates > Pelobates cultripes. The sequence goes on along the minus strand of OW240917.1, from coordinate 252,255,826 downwards.
GGACTAACATAATACATAATATTATGTTAGTCCAACAAAAAAGATTTCATTGCATACTGCAATACTCTGGTATTTTGGCATCTTGTCTACTGGACTAATACAGCTAATCGAATCTACACTAATTTTATTTTGAATTTTTTTTAAAATTATATTTTAATTATTATTATTTATAAAGTGCCAATAAGTTCCGTAGCACTGTACAATGGGTGAACTAACAGACACGTATTTGTAACCAGACAAGTTGGACGCACAGGAACAGAGGGATTGAGGGCCCTGCTCAGTGAGCTTACATGCTAGAGGGAGTGGGGTATAGTGACACAAAAGGTAACGGTAGGGTAGAAAAGTAGGTTGTTAGGATAGTATTCATTGAGGACTTAGTTAATATATCTTGCTTATTCTGTTTTATTTGTGTCTTATTTCAGCTGTTTATTTATTTGTTTTTATTTCAGAACAATTTTTCTTTATTGAGTTCTTTCTTTCCCCTATCTTGTGCCTTTACCCAGCATAGTGATAGGCCTTCCCATGTGTTCATAGAGCAGTTCTATGTACTCAACCCCAAAAAAGCTATTTAGCCACGTAGCAATAAAAACTCATTCATTCAGAATTATATGTAAGTTTAATAAAATTAGTCGATGTTGTAGTGTAATAAAGCAATTGAGCTACTGTTTGCATGCTGTCGATATCATTATAAATAGAAGCCATCTTGGATTCTCCTCAGGGTCATAGAAGGGACGCACAGTCTCGAGCACACAGCCCAGGAATCCTACTGTTCAGACAATAAACAGAGCCACTGAAGAGTTGAGAAATTTCCAGCATACAAGCCCTGGTTCCTGCAAATGGGTGGGACCCAACAGATGTATAACTGGCCAAATGTCATATTTGAATAAACTCTCCAAACTTTACATGGGGTGTTCAATAAAAACATGGCAACATTTCATTCTTTGTGTGTTATTAGTTTAAGCAGACTGTGATTGTCTATTGTTGTGACTTAGATGATGATCAGATTACATTTTATGACCAATTTGTGTAGAAATCCATATCATTCCAAAGGGTTCACATACTTTTTCTTGCAACTGTATATTGTGATCATTTGGCCAAATTTGTCTATTATATTTCTTTTTCCCTTTTTACACTGAGGGATAAAGTAATGGAAAAGTGATATACTACTGTACTACTGCAACATATATTGATGTGGAGATTATTCACCTCAGGCAGCAACTACGAATCTACTTATGTCTAGAAGACTTTAATATATACTAGAACTGCCTTTTACAAGTTGGGATCAAACTCTTGGGACCTCTACAATGAAATGTAGAAATAAATTGATAAAAGTATTGCTGTACCACTCCTTTGTGATACTATAAACCAGCATACAGCAGGAGTATTAACTGAATATTGTCTGAATAATCTGTTATTTGTTTATATTTTTGTATGTCATTTTATTTTGTTTATAATATTTTTTTGCACTGTTTAGTCATTTTGGGGGTGTCACAGGCAGCTTAAGGTCATGTATCCCCTTCTGTGTATGACAGTCATTTTGTGCCTTAAACAATTAAGGAGAAATAAAAACACTAATAAGCAAACCTAAATATCTTTAACTCTTTCTCTAGAGTGTGTTATACCACCCATCTTCGTATCGTTGTTACGTGTACCAAGTTGAGGGTTTATCCAGGTATCAGAACCTCATTACATTATTTAAGACTCGAGTGCTAGCAACAATTATTAGACTGTGTAGTACACCAATTGCAGAAGTGAGCTTCTTAATTCCAGCTTGGGACTTTACCAGGGTAGAACTACACCTTCTGCCAGGATTCCGGACCTGAAGCAAGGAGGTGAATAACCTCTGGGACATCACCCTCGACATTTGAGCTGGTCTTTGGGACCTATTAACGTGCCTTTGTGTTTGTGAGTGGTTTTTTTCAAGCATTCTATTCATAACACCCTTTGTTTGTTTCTATGTTTTTAAAAAGTGATTAAAGTCTTGAAGATTTCTGAATAATTTCTGCTGATATTGGTTACATCATTATTGGATTGATATCTCACTGAAGATTGCTTATTCATATAAGCTTAATGTGTTTCCTCACTTATAGCACTAATAGAGGATTATTAATTTTATAATGCATGCTATATACATCATATTGCTTGCTATATACACCACACATATGTTGTTTTATTTGTGTTTATTATAGTGTTTTGAAAGTTGTTGTTACTAGAGCTGGTATCTATTATATGTTTTTAAATTTTGTTAAAATATGGGAAATTCCAGGAAGCTAGAATGTTTAATACAGCAATTGTGGTACTATTAAATGCCCACGGCTCTGTCACACATTCCCTGTGCATTTGGATAGAGGGAATAGAAAACTCACTCCCCAGCTAGAAATAAACTAGGTTTAGGGATGGGAATCTACAACTAAAAAAGGAGTTTTGGGAGCTAAGCTGACAGTACCATAAACAATCTACAATTTGTGCCACTCAAGCTGTGTGGGCAGTTAATAGAAATCTACATATAGGAACAGGACACCTATATCTCATACCTTTCTGCTCCTCCAGTATCTACTACACATTACAACTGGATAACATCACCCTCTTGTGGGGATAGGGACATATTACACTTCTAAAATAAATGCATATATAAAATTCCATATACCAGGCTATTTTTCCTTTTAGATCACATTCTGTGAAACAAGGAGGGAATACTGTATATCATGGTTTATGAAGAAGGAGTGGCAGTATTAAAATCATTGTAGGTCAGCTCAGTTTTTGTTTAGCCTGAGTATATGATGCTTGCCATCCAGGTGCTACATGAAACTAATTTCGAGTGGACACAGAAGCCTCTCCTATGTATCTTGTTCTTGATACCTGTAAATCATAAACTGTTTTAAATTAATAAATAGGGGGCTGTGGTGGGTGGGATCTGCAGGGGTAGCAGAGCTTGTTTTGCAATGATTTCTTTGTTATGTTTAAAATGGAAATCAAATGAAGTCAGCGGTAAACTGTTATACTTTATCATTACTCTCACTCACTATACTTGTACAATTTTTAATGCTTCATGTATATACTGCATTTCTACATCAAGCAAGATAAATAAAATTGTATTTTCAAAATAAAATAAAAAAGTTAAAAAAATAAATGTTTTGGGCCACAGAGAGTACATCACAGGAGCTGTGAGCTTTAGCATCTTCCCATAAAATGAACACACTGTAAACATGGCCAGGAATGCAGGCTTGCCAGCAGTTCCCAGGGTGGTATGTCACCAATCCCAGGGAGTGATCTGCATTGTCTTTTACCCTAATATTGTTGTATGCAGATTTACATGCTGCAATCTTTAACCCCTTAAGGACCAAACTTCTGGAATAAAAGGGAATCATGACATGTCACACATGTCATGTGTCCTTAAGGGGTTAAAGGAACAATATAGGGTCAGGAACACAAACATATATTCCTGACCCTATAGTGTTAAAACCACAGTTTAGGTGGCTTCTGGAGTTACATAGCTAGGAAGATGGGAGCACACTGTAGTGGGCAAAGCTTGTGGTTAAATGGGCAGGGAGGCAGGGCCACACAGTAAGGGTTAGAGCTTTTGGTTACATATCCAAAGTCACGTTGTAGAGGGCATAGCACAGGGTTACATGAGCATAGAAGTAGGGGCATGCTGTAAGGGGCAGAGCATGGGGTACATAGCCAGGAGGCACATTGTAAGGGGTAGGGGAAGGGGTTACATATCAAGGGAAGCAGGGACACACTGTAATGAGCAAATCATGGGGTACATAGTCTAGGGGCACATTGTAGTGGGCGGAGCACAGGGTTACATGGGCAGGGGCACACTCTAAGGGGCAGAGGATGGCTTAATGTAGAGCCAAGGAGGGAAGCTGCCCACTGTAAACAGCAGCACATGGGTACGTTGCCAAGGAGAACACTGTAAGTGGCAGAGCATTGTCTTACATGGCCAGGGAGCACATTGTATAAGGCAGAGTGCAGGTTTACATGGGCGTGGATAGAGGGGCAAACTGTAAGGGGCAGAGCATGGATACATAGCCAGGGACACACTGTAGTGGACAGAGCACAGGTTATATGTGCATCTCGACAATGGGACACTTTTAGGGACAGAACATAAGGTACATAGTCAGGGGCACACTGTAAGAGGCAGAGCATGGGATAACATTGCCAGGGAGGCCTTAACACACTGTAAGGGGTAGAGCATGGGGTTACATAGCCAGGGAGGCAGACGCACACTGTAAGGGGTAGAGCATGGGGTACATAGTCAGGGGGCACACTGTAAAGGGTAGAGCATGGGGTACATAGTAAGGAGGCACACTGTAAGGGGCAGAGCATGGGGTACATAGTCAGGGGGCACACTGTAAGGGGCAGAGCATGGGGTACATAGTCAGGGGGCACATTGTAAGGTGCAGAGCATGGGGTACATAGTCAAGGGGCACACTGTAACGGGTAGAGCATAGGGTACATAGTCAGGGGGCACACTGTAACAGGTAGAGCATGGGGTACATAGTCAGGGGGGCACACTGTAAGGGGCAGAGCATGGGGTACATAGTCAGGGGCACCCTGTAAGGGGCAGAGCATGGGAAACAGTCAGTGGGCACACCTTAAGGGGCAGAGCATGGGGTACATAGTCAGGGGGCACACGGTAAGGGGTAGAGCATAGGGTACATAGTCAGGGGGCACACAGTAAGGGATAGAGCATGGGGTACATATGGGGCACAGCATGGGGAACACACTGTAATAGGCAGAGGGCACACTGTAAGGGGTAGAGCATGGGGTACATAGTCAGGGGGCACACTGTAAGGGGTAGAGCATAGAGTACATAGTCAGGGGGCACACTGTAAGGGGTAGAGCATGGGGTACATAGTCGGGGGCACACTGTAAGGGGCAGAGCATGGGGAACATAGTCAGTGGGCACATTGTAAGGGGCAGAGCATGGGGTACGTAGTCAGTAGGCACACTGTAATAGGCAGAGCATAGTGTACATAGTCAGGGGCCACACTGTAAGGGGCAGATAATGGAGTACACAGTCAGGGGGCACACTGTAAGGGGCAGAAGATGGGTACATAGTCAAGGGGCACTTTAAGAGGCAGAGCATAGTGTACATAGTCAGGGGGCACACTGTAAGGGGCAGAGCATGGTGTAAATGGTCAGTAGGCACACAGTAATAGGCAGAGCATATTGTACATAGTCAGGGAGCACATTGTAAGGGGCAGAAGATGGGGTACATAGTCAGGGTGCACCATAAGGGGCAGAGCATGGTGTTACAGAGCCAGGGGCCACTGTAAGGGGCAAAGCATGGGGTTATATAGCCAGGGGCACATTGTAGTGGGCAGAGCACAGGATTACATGGTCAGTGAGGCACACTGTAAAGAGAGAGTTGGACAGTGGACACTTCTGCTGATGATGGATAATGACTAGTATTTTTCGTAGGAGGCAGCAGTACCCGTGCTTGTTTTGTTTGAGGAAATGAAACCAACCATAATCTAGATTTGTCTTTTTGAGTAATAATGTCTGTTCCTATGATGAGTGGGAAATTATCTGAATGAAATGTAGAACTGAAGATGCATTCCGCTTTACTAAAACCCACAAACAAGGTAGGTGTCTGAACTGCACAAAGACTTAAAGTGAGCCTGTCACCTGCCAATCATGCACTCTTCCCTCTGAATATATAATTTGTTGCTGAGATAAATTATATACAGTATATATATATATATCTCCTCTATTAAGCAAGTACTTACCTCCTATCCAGCGCAATCATGTCACATGCTGTTGATGTGGTGTAGGAAAGCAGGAGAATGCCTGTATGAGGGTTTACCTGCACTTCCCTGTAAAACAATTCTCTGTATCTCTCTATGCTGGAAAATACTGAGTGGTCAGGAAATGGACAATTTCTTAAAGCTGCTTTTTTCATAAAGTTCATGCATTTAATAGTACTAAAAGCAAGTAATGATGCATTTTATGCGAATATATTCTAGCCATGAACACTTTAACATCTATCTTAAAGGGACACCGTAGGCACTCTATCTGCTTCATCTCATTAAACTGGTTATAGTGTCTGGAGTCCCCTGGTGCCATCATTTCTTTCAGCATTAAACTGTTTTTAATGTTGTAATGTTTTAATGGTAAACAAGAGACCCCTGCAGTCCATCCCCTCTGTGCTGCTTTGGCTAATAAGGTAGTATTACCCTGAGCAGCAATGGGCAGCTGTGATTGGCTGAGAGTGTCAGCTGACTGCTTTTAGCCTGTCAGAGCTCCAACTGACGGTATGAATGGGTATGACAACAAGGAAGTGTGTAATCTCTGCCTTAGCTACACATACAGAAGGGGCCGGACTGTGGGTGGCCAGGGACTCTTATTTTGTGGCATACTGCACAAACATGGTGACAACACTGAATGGAGGGACAGTGCCAGGGCACTCCAGGCACTATAACCAATTCAAAGAGATGAAATGGTTATAGTGACTACAGTGTCCCTTTAACGTGTGTAATATTTGGTCATAAATTACCACACACCATGTTATATACTTTTAAGGAAATGTGCAGAGATGCTGACAAAGGTAGGGCTAGATAACAATCTGTATCCTGTCTGATGGAGGTCTGACTGATAAAATGCTCCAAAGCGGAGACATAGAAGCCCTCCAAATAGCAAAGCATTAGCTGTGGTGATAAAACAGGCAATACAAAGACAACTTGCCTCTGGAAAAAAAAAAGGAAAGTCAAATGTATTATTTTTTATTTAATAGTTGTTAGAGGGGGCTGGCATTAGGAGGGTTAAAGGAACCGAATATCTGTTCTAACATTGAAGTGTTCCTTTAAGGCAAGTCTTAAAGAGAGCATACTATACTACTGACTGACGTAAAGGTATTTTGGGTGAGTGGTCCACTCTAACCCTTTTCCTTACCAACCATATGTAAACAGAAAGATAGTTTCATTTTGCTGCAATATTATTATTGTTATTATTGCTATTTATATATCAACATATTCTGTATTCAACATATTATTTATATCAACATATTCTGTAGCGATTTACACTATTATAAGAAGGGGAGATTTAACAATAATTGAGACAATTACAAAATGTTACAGGAACAAAAGGATGAATAGGACCCTGCTCAAACCAGCTTACAATCTAGAGGAGGTGGGGTATAAAACACAATAGAATTAGGGATAGCAATCAAAGAAAGTGGGAGTGAGGCAGAGCTGAAGGAGAGTTCTGCCTTCTAGGAGAGAGCAAAGGATAGGTATGTGAGGTAGAGGTTACTCTGGGAGGCTATAAGCTTTCCTGAAGAGATGGGTTTTGAGGCACTTTTTAAATGATTGGAGAGTCGGATGGTGGTAGGCAGGCTATTCCAAAGAAAAGGAGTTGCCCGTGAGAAATGTAAAACTAACACCCCCCTTAATATTTTTTTTAAATTGAAGATTGACATCAGCAGGAGTAAGAGACATTGATACAATATGTGCAAAGTAACACAAACATCAAGGTACCAACTGTACAAAACAGGTCCTCATAGCGTTTGCATTTGCAATGTACCTAGAAAATATGGGTAATAGGGCAGTAAGGATGTGATTTGTGTATAGCTAGAGTAAATTTAGAACACACAGAAAACCACCACTCAAGTACATCTAACCATCAATATTCTAATATTGAGGGACCCCTCCAACAAATACTTGCCAGATTTTCTCATAAATGTCTACTACTATCTAATCTGTGGAACATTCCCTCCTAACCCATGATCGTTTGCGCCGGTGGCTTGTACGGGTGCACTTTGTATTCGGAATAGATGCTATAAAACCTATTCAGAACAGTTGGTTCATCTTATGTTTGCCTGTACCGTACAGTGGTTTTCCATGCCTTGGCTATTAAGTTTGCCGCTATTAGTATGTGAAAAAGTAGGAAAGATACTGGGCCAGGAAGGTAAACTAGTGATATAAATATTAGACATAGTTCGGGAGTGAGTTCAATGTGTGTGCCTAATGCAGTGGTCACGATGTTCGCCACTGTTTGCCAGAATTTCTTGATTTTGGTACACATCCACCATATATAGTGCGTTGTACCTACCTCTTGTGAGCATCTCCAACAAATGCTAGAAGTGTTCGAATATATACGTGCTAGTCTATCTGGCACCATGTACCATCTATATTGTATATTCCTCTTAAGTTCTAGATAGGAGGCCCAACTCGATCTACCCCTGTGTGCCACAAATGCAGTGTTCCATACTCGTGTATCTAATGTCTGGTTTAAGACATTCTGCCATTGGAGTCTAAATTTGTCCTGTGGCTCTTTCTGCGGGTCAGTCATTACCCAGTACGTGGAGGAGAATACTTTTTTTGAGACGGTGGGAAGTGAGAATGCTTTCTCAAAATAGGACATCATAGGTGTGGGTGGTTGTATTGGATGCTGTGTGAGCTCCGCTTTAATCTGTAAATAGGAGAACAATGCTCTGGACGGCAGATTAAACTTCCCCTGGAGGTCTGGGGAACTAGAACTGTTTCGTCAAAAAGATGTCCTATAGTGGAGCAGCCTTCAGTCAGCCAGGGTCTAAAGTCACATTAATTATGTGTAAGCATTTTATGGGGGTGGCAAGGGACCATGAGTGTTCCGGTCTTAATTGGTTTTTCAAGTTATCCCATGTGAGTAAAAGTAGTGCCGTGTTACGGAGTACATTTTGCATCTTGGGTCGTTTGGAATGTGGTATCCGAAACAGGTATTTCAAGCCCTTGAGGCAAGTCCAAAAAGACTTGATCTCGATCCACTGGGGGGAGTAAGCGGGGGGGGGGGGGTTGAACCCTGCATGGGAGATTACTGTGGAAAGCAGCACAGCTTTATAGTATCCTTTAATCTCAGGCAAGCCCAATCCACCCTGGGGGGGGTTGACCCCTGCATGGGAGATTACTGTGGAAAGCAGCACAGCTTTATAGTATCCTTTAATCTCAGGCAAGCCCAATCCACCCTGTGTGATGGGTTTTTGCAGTATCCTTGTGGCGACCAGGACTTTACTGTTGCCCAATATAAAATGCGTCAAAAGAGTTTGTAACTTGTCTAGATAGGTCCTGGGTATATAAATTTGTAATGTTCTAAGTAGGTACTGGAATTTGGGAAGTATCGACATTTTTACTGCCGCCAGTCTCCCCAATCATGTCAAGAATTTTATACCCCATTATTTTAGTGTATTCGTTATCTCTCTCAATAGTGATTCTTAGTTTTGTTTCAGAAGGTCCGCCAAATTCTTTGCGAGTTTAAGCCCCAGAAATGTGATGAAGTCCGATCTCCAATCCAAAGAGAAGGAAGCGCGGAGCGCTTGTACCTCCGTCTCTGGTATGTTCAACCCGAATGCTTGCGTCTTGGTTACATTTACCGTATTTATCGGCGTATAACACGCACCTCATTTTAATAAGGAAATTTCAGGAAAAAAAAACTTAAAGGACCACTATAGTGCCAGGAAAACATACTCGTTTTCCTGGCACTATAGTGCCCTGAGGGTGCCCCCACCCTCAGGGACCCCCTCCCGCCGGGCTCTGGAGAGAGGAAGGGATTAAACACTTACCTTTCTCCAGCGCCGGGCGGGGAGCTGTACTCCTCCTCTCCTCCTTGCTCGCGACGTCATCATTTACAATGCTTTCCTATGGACGCTTGCGTGCTCTCACTGTGATTTTCACAGTGAGAAGCACGCAAGCGCCTCTAGCGGCTGTCAATGAGACAGCCACTAGAGGCTCTGGAGGCTGGATTAACCCTCAGTATAAACATAGCAGTTTATCTGAAACTGCTATGTTTATTAAAAAAAGGGTTAATCCTAGAGGGATCAGGCACCCAGACCACTTCATTAAGCTGAAGTGGTCTGGGTGCCTAGAGTGGTCCTTTAACATTTAATAATGAACTGACGAGTAAAGGCTAGAAAAAAGTTGAGAGAATGCTAGCCACCTATTTAGATATGGAGGTACTAAGAGATACTTACCTATTAGGGTGAGTAAAGATATTCCAGGGTGGGGAAATATTTGCCTCCTGTCTTTAATAAAATTTAGATTATTCGGTCACTAAAAGTTAGAATAATCCCGAATTTTATGGCAAGACAGGAGGGTTCATATTTGCTATTTTAACGCGTAGATAGCATGGACAAAGAAACGTGTAGGGAGAATGTCTAAAATAAAAGGTACGGAAAGTGGATTCTCTAGACCAATCAGCGAGGATAAAATCTCCGCCAGGGAACCTCCAGCTATGAATACAGAGAAGGCGACTCTAACCGAGTGAGCCCCGAAAGACGCATCAATGCCAGCAGGGCTAGTAGCCATTTAATCCACCGAGCAATGGTAGGACACGAGACTGGTTTGTGTGGTCACACATAAGACACCAGGAGGGGCCCAGTAGGTGCCCTAAGAGTGGTAGTGCGAGAGATATAGTGTCTTATGCAACTGGCTACGCAGAGAAGGGGTTTCTCTGAAAAATAGGGCTAGCTCACTGTAGATGAATTGGTCTTGGTGCGTCTAGTGATGTGAAAGTGCACCCCTTCCGGTGTGAAGGGCATGAAAGTCGAAAGCCCTGATGTCAGAGACTCTACGGAAGGAGACCAAGCAAAGGAGGAGAGCTAATTTGGCTGACAATACGCATAGGGAGAGCGCCTCGTTGTCTAGCCAAGCTTCTAAGAACGTGAGCATGGTGGCCACGTCCCAGAATTAATTATATTTGGGAGCCGGAGGTCTAGCGATGCGGATGGCACCGTAAGTGTCTCACACAGAAGGGTGTTTGCCTACTGAAGAACTTTCAATAGGAACGTGTGCTGCAGAAATAGCAGATCGAAACACGTTAATAGTCCGGTAGGCTTTAACCTGGTCGAACAGAGATGAAAGGAAATTGATAATATTATAGATGTTGAAAAGGGATCAAAGTTCCTTTCAAAACACCAGCAACTCCAGAGACGCCATGTAGAGATGTAAGAGCGTCTGGTTCCTGGGGCCCATGAATCCCAAAGGAGTCCCTGAGCAGTTGTCAAAAGGCCTGAGACATTCCAAGATCCCCTGAAACGGTCCAAGCCACTAGTCGGAGATGATCCTGGATTGCCAACGGGTGAAAGTTGCCTGCCAGGTCCCTGAGGAGGTTGCAGGAGGTGGGTAGAAGCAGGGGAAAGTCCACTGACTGTTCCAGGAGGTAAGGGTACCATGGTTGGGCCCGCCATAGCGGGGTCACCAGTGTTATCTTGACACCTTGAGTTTTGAGGTGCTGTAGTGTGCGTGGAATCACGGCGAATGGAGGCGAGATGCAAAGAGGTCCAGGTTGAATGGTCCCCGCCAGATCTGGAGACTGTGAAATATTTGTGGATTCAGTTGCCAATTGCTGGAATCCCTCCAATGTCTGGAGAACCAGTCTGCAACGAGGTTGTCTGATCCCGGTAGATATTCTGCTCGCAGGGAGAGATTCCTATCTAGGCAGAACTGATACAATTCCTTGGTCAGGTCCGAAAGCATCTTCGATTTGAAACCTCCTAAATGATTCACGTAGCGAACTGCTGACACATTGTCCATCTTCAGCACCATGGAACAATTGTAGACATCCTTGGTGAAACTGCGGATTGCAAAGGAGCCTGCAATTAATTTGAGGCAATTGATATGAAGTGCTCGTTCCGAATGGGACCAGAGTCCTCCTGTAGAATTTTCCGAGCAAGTTGCGCCCCATCCGAGCAGGCTTGCATCCGATTCCAGAATAAAATCTGGTTGGGCTCTTCCATTCCAAGTGTCCATATGGTGTAGCCGCCAATGGAGTTCTAGCCGGACTTCGTCTGTGAGTGTGATCTGTTGGTCGTAGTATGTCAACTGATGTAAATATTGCGTCTTCAGGCGTTGCAATGCTCGGTAGTGCAATGGGGCAGGGAATATAGCCTGTATTGAGGCGGAGAGCAAGCCGATGATGCGAGCTAGATCTCGCAGGCAGAGGTATGGTGATATCCGTAACCTCCGAATGTCCTTTTTTATGGATTTGATTTTGGTTGCTGGAAGTTGAAGTACTGCCTGAACAGAATCTATCTGGAATCCCAGAAATTGTACCGTCTGGGACGGTGTGGAGATGAATTCTGGCGATTGATCACGAAGCCAAGGTTCTGCAACAAAGCAGAGGTCATGGCTGTATGAAGGTGAAGAGTCTCTTGGTCCTGCGCCATGAGGAGGATATCGTCCAGATAAATGATGGACCGGATTCCCTGGGAACGCAGTAATGCCATTACTGGTTTCATTAGTTTGGTAAAGCACCAGGGTGCGAAAGATAGGCCGAAGGGGAGGCAGGTGAATTGCCATAGTTCCTGTTCCCAAAGAAACTGAAGGAGGCAGCGGTGGGCTGGTGTTACCGGCACCGTGAGGTATGCATCCTTTAGATCGAAGTGGGAGAACCAATCTCCCTCGCAGAGTAGGTCTCTCAATAAATGGATTTCCTCCATTTTGAAGTGACGGTATGTGATGAACCTGTTCAGATCTCTGATTGATAACAGGTTGTAGGTCTCCTGCTTTTTTTTTTTTTTTTTTGACTAGAAACATGTTGCTTATGAAGACCTGTGGGCCAACAACTTTCGATCGCACCCTTGGTGAATAGATTGTTGAGTTCGCTCTGTAGAGTCGACTCGTCTAACAATGACCTCTTGATCTGGATAGGAGATTTTTTAAATCTTTTCGTCTGAAAAGTCCAGGTGGAACCCGGACACAGTCTGAAGGATCCAAGGATCCCGAGTGAGTTGAGACCACTGGGGGGTGGGGGGAGAAAGGGTTAACCGGCCTGCAATAGGAATATGAGAATAAGGAAGGTCCAGTGCGACCGCGGAGGGAAGCGGATCCACGTCCTCGGATAGCTGCGCAAGAGGGGAAAATTGCCTGTGGTGGAATCAGGTATTGCCAGAGTTCCAGGTGTCTGAAGGTCGAGGCCTGTAGCCCGTGAAGGCGGCTCTGCCAGTCGCTCAGCCTCTGTAGTGACCTGCTATCCCGGAAAAAACGTTGTGTGTGTGTGTGTGTGTGTGAAACACCTTGCGAATGGAGGATTGTGCTTTTGTCAGTGTAGTAAATACAGAGACGTGTTTACTTAGTTTTTTTTTTGTAAATCTCTTTTTATTGAAAATTGGAGAGTTTTCGAATGTTTTACAACACTTAAATTAAGGAGATAATCAACAATACGTAGGTTATAACAATTGGTCACATGAGATGCGCAGATCTCGGAAATAACAATATAGGATGTGGGTGAGACACGCAGGTCTCTATGTACCCTGGATAGCAAACCGATAACATGGAAACATGTAAACTTTTTGTGTAGATAAAGAGGTCGTGTGGGTCTCACTGTTGACCAGGCCTATCTAGGTGTGTTCTGTATGGTGCCGTCTGTCTGGTGCTGCGGACCGGTTTTGGTGTTCGAGTGGTGTGGGCATGTACATGTGAGCCTAGTGCTCTGCCCTGTATTGGTGTACTTGTCTGTGTTGTGAGGTCGATACTATGTCAACTGCACCTTCGCCTATTTGCTTTGTATGGTTGTATTTTGTTTTTGGTATGGTTTGTCGGTCAATTAGTGTCAATGTCGGTCACGGTTTGGGCGATTTGTTGCCTATTAGTCATGCACATATGTCGAGGTTTCTGGGGTCGAGCCGTCAGGATGCCCGGCGGGGGGGAGGGCTTTCTCTGTTGATTGTTTAGCTGCGGTTATAATATATGTGTCCGGTGGGATGTGGGGTCTCTGGGATGTCTGCGGTTCGGTTGTGTGCGAGTTGTGCTCTGTCCTAGGGTTGGTTGCCAGTTCTGGAGCGTCTTTGTGCCCTATTGGGTTCATTTGGAAGTGTGTTAATCTTTCGTGAGTGTGCCGTTACTTAGTTCTTTTATGAACTTGTCTCCGAATAACATGCCTTGAGCCTTTTTTTATAAAGGACGGCGTTCTGTCGATCGCCACATTGACATTGCCTAAAAGGCATAAAGCCCTTTGTGCCCACTCTCGCACCATATGTGCGTCAAACGTGCCACCTGATAAAACCTTGTCTGCTATAATGAAAATTTGTATAAGCGGGCCTGCCACATCAATCAACTTATCTTGAGTGGCTTTCAGACCCTGTTCTAGACCCTTACGGGGGTCTTTCCCTGACTTGGTCAGATAGGTAACAAGGAAGGGGTCAAATTCAGGTGTACTGGACTTGTCTGGGATAATGGGACGTGGGCATTCTGCCCTCAATTTGTTTCTCACCTCTTTTTCTAAAGGCCGAAGGAGCCACATTCTGCAGTATTTGGCAGTGTGGTCCGGGGGTGTCCATTCGGCAGATCTAGGGTGCCTGATGCATCTGGGGTCAAATAAAGGGCGGCCAGAGGTGTCAAGGTATCATCTTTTAAGTTAGGGTTTTCAGATGTTGGGTCAGATTCCAAATGGAATTCCTCTTGAGGTATGAGGGAGGACTCATTATTTGCAAAATCAGAGGGGTAAAGGTCTCAGGATGTCTTATGAGGTGGAGCATAATTATCCGAATGTTCTGCATAGTATTCATCTACCACCTGAAGATTATAATTAGAGGTTGAACCCTCAATTGGGTCAAAATCATGTTGGGAGACAACCTCCCTGGATTTAGAATAGGAAACTCTACGGTGTTTGGCAGGCGTTTTGCCTTTAACGGCGGTATCGCTATCGCCCTCCACGGTTCTGAACCGTGAGAATCCTCGGAGTCTGACAGCTGGGTAATTGTCGCCGTAGGGGCTTGGACTGTCTGCTCGCGGAAAAGCCGCTAGAGCTTTGGGTATGGATTCGGTATTAACATTGTATAACCAAGCCTTAAGTTCAGCAGAGACTGCTGGTTCTGGCAAATCAGACATAATGTCAGTAACAGTGGAGTCACCACTATAGTATTTAATTCATTTTTATATATATATATATATATATATATATATATATATATATATATATTATAATTTTTTTTTTTTTCTATTATATGCAGATCAACTATTTACAATGAGGCGGTGGACTTAGACAGTATGTAAAATGCAGGAAACCATTATCCTGTATATAAGTGGGGTTCATCCACAGCTTATCAGTGGGGTTCACCCAGAGAGAAAAGGACAATATAATGTCCAAAATCAATAATAAGAATGTACCTGTGTAATTATATAGGGGGTTACCCTGTATAGAGGCAAAAAGGTGTTCACCCTTAGAAAAGAGGCTAGAGGGGGTCACCCTCAGAATCAAGCAAGGGTTTTTTGAAACACTTTGTTGTGTAATTGGGAATCTGTAAACAGAAAAACTGATATTTTTGAGTATGGGAGTGTATACCTTTTTAAGTAAACTAACGGACTGGGGCTTTAAGAAGAAAAAGTATACTTGCCGAACAGCTGGGTCGCATTTGCAGTGAAGAGCCGAAACGAAACCACCGCACAGAAACCTTCCACAAGATGTCGCTGAGTCAAAAGCCCGGGAAAAGGTAAGAGAAATGGCCGCGGCATAGGAGGAAAGGCGGGACGCGTCTCTATGGAGACGCCAGGGCAACACAAATTATGTACAAAGAACTGAGCGGCTGTACGGACCGGCAAGATGCCGGGAGCCGCGGCGAAAATGTCAGTGCTCAAGATTTAAACTGACAGAACACAATATAAATAAATTGAAAGAAGTATGAAGTAATCTGAAGTTGTGGCCTGACTAGAATGTCAGCCCACTTAACAGTTGTTAATAAAAGGAGCAAATATTGCACATAAAAAAAATTAAAGAAACAGAAAATATATGTAATATATTCAAATGATAATAGTCAGCTAAATTGAGCATTGATAGGGATATAATTAGCCACCGAGTGCAAATGCACAAACATTTTTGACCGTCAATTTAAGAATCTCTTGTGACAAATCTTCCTCGGAGAGATAGTTTATGTTTGTGTTGTAGTGAAATAAATTTTATAATTTAGACGTAACTTCTAATTAGTCACATTCTTTTAGCAGCCAGGAAACACAATATATCCTAAATACATAAAGGGATGCTTTTAGTCATTAGAACAAGTACAGCTTTATGTAGTTGTTCTGGTGAGTACATTCTGTCCCTGCAGGCATTTTCACGTGAACACTGCCTTTTCATAGAAAAGGCAGTGTTTACATTACAGCATTGGATTGGCTGAGATTGTCAATTCTGGCAGAGCCAGCGCTTGCAGACCTGGCGCAGGACTGGAATAAAGGGTTAAGGAGGGTCCGGTAACCTAAATAGTGTTTTTAACACTATAGGGTCAGAAATAAACGTTTGTATTCCTGACCTTATAGTGTTCCTTTAAGGGGAAACAGCGCTATCACTTAATTTTATGAGTAATTAATTTACTGCATTAGACTTTTTGTGACATTCCAATACAATCCAGATACAAGACAAGAAATCGGGCTACGTGGTGTTATGGGCAAAACCCAAATATAGAGAAAGTAGAGCTTGTGCAGTTCATTAGTTAAACCGTCGCAAGAATTGGACTGCATGTTATTCTCATTATTTATTTTCCAATGTATTACAGCACTCCTCCAAAAGAACAGAAACCCTTTGCAGCCTCTAGATTTAGTCGATTACAGTATTATTTGGTGCCTGGTTGGGTATGTGGAATCTTACTGGTTAATGGAGTATAATGTTAGGCAGGATGAATTCTTGAAGGTGAAAGAACAGGAGTGGAATACCGCGCCAACGGAATAAAGAATAAGGTGACCGTAGAGAATATATAAATATATGTATATACATACAGAATAGTCCAACAGTATACTGGTTGACATCAACCTTTTAAAAGACAAATAAAATATGGACAATAATAGTGCAGTATATCAAATAAAATTTTGTGAGATATTCAGGAAACTAGTAGAAGGACTAACTCACACTTTCCAGAGCTACTGAGAGCTCTACTGTATAGCGCCTGGACGGTATAATCCCCGTTTTAGGATATAGAAGTAGTGATGAGGCGTAACTTCTAGGTCTCCACGATTGTGCATAAAATAAAAACACAAATAAAATCCAATAGTGCAATATATCTAATAGATAATAAATGGCAAAGAAGGTAAGTATCTTACTTACAATATCCAGAGCAATAAACTTGCTCTGGTGATGAAAGCTTGAGGTGGTATAATCCCCACCTGAGGATATGAGAAGGATCCAAGGTGCACCAGGAACAGAAGATGTATGAGGGAGCAGAGTAAAAGTTAAAACTATAATTTTATTATATAAAGTAAAAAATACAATATAAAGAATATAAATAAATATGGTGATGAATATCAAGTCTCTGGCTCCACTTTACGCGTTTCGCCCCAAACAGGGCTTCCTCAGAAGTTTACAGTTCGGCAAATTCAGTCTCCATTATATAGGGTATGCTGATTACTTCATTGTTTTCCAATGTGTGCACTCTTCCGGTTTCCGGCGGGTCGTGTGCGTCGACCGGAAGTGATGCAACGCAGCTCGCAGGGATTGATGGGTCTTGTAGTATCCATGCTGGTGTTGACGCCGGAAGTTGCGGACATTGCCCGGAAATGACGTCACGCAACTCCCGGTGGTTACTGGGAACCGTAGTTTAAAAATACTTCATCATATCGCGCGATCTTTTTAGCTTAAAAAATATTTAAGTTCAAACATATATAAAATATATAACATAGTACACAGAACTTTGTAACATATACTCTTATAAGCATATAAGAGAAATTATTAGTACATACACATAATTTATACAGAGCTCCAATCTAAGCCATAAACGTATAATAAGATAAAAAGAGGAGCAAGCAGATATTTATGGGGTTAATTCATACAACCCAACAGTGTATAAAATGGTGTATCAATGAACATAGGAGAGGAGGTGTTAAAAAAAGAAATTATATAAAGGAAATCTATTTATATAGACTAATATTATATAAGAATATTCCATAAAAATGATGGCTGAATAAAATAGCAGAAAATCTAAAAAATATATATAAAAGGCATAGAGAAAGTGTGTGTGTATGTATATATATATATGTGTGTGTGTGTGTGTGTGTGTGTGTATGTATGTGTATATATATGTGTGTGTATGTATGTATGTATATATATATATGAGCAAATCATGTTTATAAAAAGATCAAATTCGGCATTTAGGCCATTAGGGTGCAGAGTGTCTAAAAAATATATCCACTCCATTTCTTTTTTGCCTAGTTTTTTTTAATCATATCACCCCCTCTCCAATGTTGAGATAATTTGATTCTTTAAACCCCTCAATGTTTCTACAATGTTCTCCAATTCTAATTTTTAGGGGTCTTATGGTTCTTCCTATATATTGTAGTCCACATGGACATTCTAACATATAAATTACATTTTTGCTCATACATGTGATAGTATCTTTGATCTCATATTCTTTATTAGTATTATGTGATTTAAATTTTAATATATGCCTATTCATCTTTTGAGTTTTCCTACAGGCTACACAACAGTTGCATCTAAAAAATCCCTTTTTATTATTTAAGAAGTTATCTACAGCTTTTGAGTTTTGTTTTGTATAATTTTTTGTAAGTTGAATCTTTAGATTCGGGGCACCTCTAAATACTATTTTTGGTCGATCCAGGATAATTTTCCCTAAGATTGTATCTTCTTTTAACAAGTGCCAATTATTTCTGATTATTTTCTGCAATTGTTTATTCTTATTATTGTAATCCAAAACTAAGGGTAATGTAAATTCCTTTTCATCTTTCTTTTTATTCAAGTCTGTCTTGTTTATTAAGTTCTTTCTATCTATCTTTGCTACTTCTTCTATTGTATTCCCATTGTAACCTTTCTCAATAAATTTCTCTTTCATCTCGTTAGCCTGACTCTTAAAGATGCTGCTTTCAGAGCAATTCCTTTTTAATCTAAGTAGTTGGCTTTTGGGAATGCTATTAAGCCAACTGCCGTTTTTATTTACAGAAGAATGGAATGACAATGGGGACCAGGTTCGCACCCAGCTATGCCAACCTCTTCATGACGGAATGGGAGGAGAGAATGGTGTGGAATGGACATGGCTGTGTGGAGAACCTGGTCGCCTATTATCGATACATAGATGATCTTTTACTGCTTTGGAAAGGCCCCCTTTTTACTGCTAACCATTTTATAGAATTTTTAAATAAAAATGAAGATGGCATTATTTTAAAAGCAGATTTTAGCCATACTAATGTTACTTTTTTAGATCTGGATATTTATATTAAAGAAAAAAAAATTCACACAAACACATTTTAAAGAAGTACATGTGAATAATTTCATTAAAATGGATAGCTGCCATTATAAAAGTTGGCTTAATAGCATTCCCATCGCTATATATATATTCCCTCTCTCTCTCTCCCTCTCTCTCTCCTCTCCTTCTCTCTCTCCCCCCTCTCTATCTCCCTCTCTCTCTCCCCCTCTCTCTCTCCCCCCTCTCTCTCTCTCTCCCCCTCTTCCTTGCTCCTCTTTTTATCTTATTATAAGTTTATGGCTTTGATTGGAGCTCTGTATAAATTATGTGTATGTACTAATAATTTCTCTTATATGCTTATAAGAGTATATGTTACAAAGTTCTGTGTACTATGTTATATATTTTATATATGTTTGAACTTAAATATTTTTTAAGCTAAAAAGATCGCGCGATATGATGAAGTATTTTTAAACTACGGTTCCCAGTAACCACCGGGAGTTGCGTGACGTCATTTCCGGGCAATGTCCGCAACTTCCGGCGTCAACACCAGCATGGATACTACAAGACCCATCAATCCCTGCGAGCTGCGTTGCATCACTTCCGGTCGACGCACACGACCCGCCGGAAACCGGAAGAGTGCACACATTGGAAAACAATGAAGTAATCAGCATACCCTATATAATGGAGACTGAATTTGCCGAACTGTAAACTTCTGAGGAAGCCCTGTTTGGGGCGAAACGCGTAAAGTGGAGCCAGAGACTTGATATTCATCACCATATTTATTTATATTCTTTATATTGTATTTTTTACTTTATATAATAAAATTATAGTTTTAACTTTTACTCTGCTCCCTCATACATCTTCTGTTCCTGGTGCACCTTGGATCCTTCTCATATCCTCAGGTGGGGATTATACCACCTCAAGCTTTCATCACCAGAGCAAGTTTATTGCTCTGGATATTGTAAGTAAGATACTTACCTTCTTTGCCATTTATTATCTATTAGATATATTGCACTATTGGATTTTATTTGTGTTTTTATTTTATGCACAATCGTGGAGACCTAGAAGTTACGCCTCATCACTACTTCTATATCCTAAAACGGGGATTATACCGTCCAGGCGCTATACAGTAGAGCTCTCAGTAGCTCTGGAAAGTGTGAGTTAGTCCTTCTACTAGTTTCCTGAATATCTCACAAAATTTTATTTGATATACTGCACTATTATTGTCCATATTTTATTTGTCTTTTAAAAGGTTGACGTCAATCAGTATACTGTTGGACTATTCTGTATGTATATACATATATTTATATATTCTCTACCGTCACCTTATTCTTTATACCGTTGGCGCGGTATTCCACTCCTGTTCTTTCACGTTTCTGGTTATTAGCAAGTACCGGGTGTCAGGAAACTGACAGGGATCCAATACGCAGAGTGCGCACAGAAGGAGGTACGTATACCGGACCTTAGAATGGCCGGACTAACGTAAGGACAAAGCAAGAATAGTCAAAAGGTAAGCCGAGGTCAAGGGAGCCGGAGGACAGGCAAGCGAGATACAAGCCGAGTCAAAGGAGAGGAGAGGACAACAGGACAAAAGACAAGCAAGGGTCAAAACCGGAAACACTAGATAAAGAACGCGCTGAGTGACTAGCAAGCTAGAACCACGACAGGGCAATGAGCAGTAGTAAGGGTTTCCTTTAAATACCCTGTACCTAAATAGAGACCACGCCCCCAAAAGGTCCGGAATAGCGGTTCCCGGCACTTTATGCAAATGCCGACGTCATGACGTCGACGCTAGCCGTCGCGTCATAAAAGGGGGAGGAGCTAGCGCGGCCGGCGCGAAAACGGCCGAAATATGCCGAAATGCTAGGGGAAGGGAGCCCCTAAGCAGAGAGGATGTCCTCCCTGGATACATTACCAACAGGTACCCTGACAGTACCCCCCCTTCTAGAAACGCCCACCGGGCGGATGGGACCTGGCTTAGAAGGAAAACGAACGTGGAAGGCCCGTAGAAGGCGAGGAGCATGCACGTCTATACCAGGAACCCAAGACCTCTCTTCTGGACCATAACCTTTCCAGTCTATGAGGTATTGCAGCTTCCCCCTAGAAATACGAGAATCAAGGATGGACTTGATGATATATTCCTCCTGACCATCCACACGGACCGAGGATGGAGGAGCAGAGCGGGAGGAAAATCTGTTACAAACAAGAGGTTTCAATAAAGACACATGAAAGGAGTTAGGGATGCGTAGAGTAGGAGGTAGATCCAGCAAATAAGAAACCGGGTTGATCCTCCTCAGTACCCTGTAAGGACCAATGTAACGAGGAGCAAACTTCAGGGAAGGAACTTTCAGGCGAATGTGTCTGGTACACAACCAGACCCTATCCCCCGGAGAAAAAATAGGAGCAGGACGTCTACGCCTATCAGCATGTGACTTAAACACCGCGGAACTACGTTCAAGAATTTGTCGAGTCTGATCCCACAACTTTCTCAGGTTGGCTATATGAATATCAACCGACGGTATACCCTGGGAAGGGGACACCGACGGAAGAACAGTAGGGTTAAAGCCATAGTTCAAGAAAAAGGGGCTATTATGAGTGGAACCACAAACAAGGTTGTTGTGAGCAAACTCCGCCCAAGGAATCAGACCGACCCAGTCATCCTGGTGTTCAGAAACAAAACAACGTAGATATTGCTCAATTTTTGGTTAGTGCGTTCGGCTGCTCCGTTAGATTGAGGATGATAGGCCGAAGAAAAATTCAGTTTGATGCCCAACTGTGAACAGAAGGATCTCCAAAAACGGGAAATAAATTGGGAACCCCTGTCTGACACAATCTCATTGGGAATACCATGTAAGCGGAAAATTTCTCTAGCAAATATCACGGCCAGTTCGGGGGAGGACGGAAGTTTAGGCAAGGGAACGAAATGAGCCATTTTAGTAAACCTGTCAAGGACCGTGAGGATAACTGTATGCCTATTGGAAGCTGGTAGATCAACAATAAAATCCATAGCCAAGCAAGCCCAAGGTTTGTTGGGAACGACTAAGGGCTGCAATAAACCACAAGGGAGATCCCGTGGAAGTTTATTCCTGACACAAACATTGCAAGCCTTGACAAAGTCCTCCACATCCCTACGTAAACCGGGCCACCAGAAGTCTTTGGAGATCAGGCAGTAAGTTTTGTGGATGCCGGGGTGACCAGCGATCTTGCTATCGTGGAAACAGCGAATAATGTCCACTTGGAATTTGGGAGACACGAACAAGCGGCCCACAGGAGTACGTTCGGGAGCAAGAGATTGTTCTTTCTGAATATCAGCGAGCAATGGAGAGTGTATTTTGACATTGGTGTTGGCGATAATATTGACTTCAGGAATAATAGGGAACAAAGTATCCTCTGTAGAGGTGGTAGGTTCGTGCTGACGTGACAAAGCGTCAGCTTTAGTGTTCTTAGAACCAGGCCTGTAAGTAAGCACATAATTAAAGTGTGTAAGGAACATAGACCAACGTGCCTGCCTGGCAGATAATCTTTTGGCCTCCCCATATACGATAAATTTTTGTGGTCAGTCAAGATAGTAACTGGGAGGACGGTGCCCTCTAACAAATGTCTCCATTCCTTTAATGCCATAATGATAGCTAAAAGTTCTCTATCACCAATGTCATATCTCCTTTCAGTGTGTGACAGTTTCTTGGAAAAAAACCCGCAAGGGTGCAGCGGCTTATCTAAACTTTGTCTTTGGGATAACACTGCGCCTATCCCTGTTTCAGACGCATCAACTTCAAGTAAAAAGGGTAGAGAGGTATCAGGATGAACTAATACAGGTGCTGAGGCAAAAGACTGTTTGAGCGTTTCAAAAGCAGATAAAGCCTCAGTAGACCAGGTTTTGGTATCGGCTCCTTGTTTGGTCATATTAGTGATAGGAGCGATAACAGAGGAGTACCCTTTAATAAAGCGTCTGTAATAATTAGAAAATCCAAGAAATCTTTGTATGGCTTTGAGTCCCTTAGGTAAAGGCCAATCTAAAATCGATTTTAGTTTGGTCGGGTCCATCATAAACCCGTCTTTGGAAATTACGTAACCTAAGAAAGTTACCTGAGACTGGTCAAAGCTACATTTTTTCAATTTACAATACAATCCATGTTGTAAAAGTTTCTGTAATACCTTTCTGACTTGTCTATGATGTGAATTAATGTCTCTAGAATGGATTAGTATATCATCCAAATATACAATTACACATTCATGTTGGAATTCTCTAAGAACTTCATTGATCAAGTCTTGGAAGACGGCCGAGGCGTTACAAAGCCCAAACGGCATTACGGTATACTCATAATGCCCGTAACGGGTATTAAATGCTGTCATCCATTCATCTCCTTGTTTAACTCGCACTAAGTTATATGCTCCCCTTAAGTCAAGTTTAGTAAAAATACTCGACCCCTTTAGTCTGTCAAAGAGTTCAGTAATCAAAGGAATAGGGTAAGCATTTCTGATAGTAATTTTGTTCAATCCCCGATAGTCTATACAAGGGCGTAAGGTACCGTCTTTCTTTTCTACAAAAAAGAAACCCGCCCCCGCCGGAGAAGAAGACTTTCTAATAAATCCCTTGTCTAAATTCTCCTTGTTATATTCCTCTAAAACTAAGTTTTCCTTGGTGGATAGAGGGTATACCGTACCCCTGGGAGGCATAGTACCAGGGAAAAGTTTAATAGAACAGTCATAAGACCGGTGGGGAGGTAAAGTATCCGCCTTACCCTTGTCAAATACAGATTTGAGGTCTAGATATTGTAATGGTATCTGAACGTCTGTGGATTGAGAAGTGTTAGCATAAGAGTTCACGGGGCAAATAGAAGTAACTCTCTGCAGACATTCTTTCCTACAACCCATACCCCAAGAAACGATTTCTCCACCCTCCCAGTCAATCTGAGGGTTGTGTCTCTTGAGCCAAGAATATCCTAGAACCACTGGGACTGCCGGGGAGGAAATTAACAGAAGGGAAATCAACTCTTCGTGGAAAATACCAACAGTAAGCTTAACGGGTTCGGTCTCATGGAATATTACTGGTTCAGATAAGGGTCTACCATCTATGGCCTCAACGGCCAAGGGTGTATCTCTCAATTGGAATGGGATACAATGCATATTAGCGAAAGTTTGGTCTATAAAGCTTTCTGCTGCTCCAGAATCTAATAATGCCATCGTAGTAATAAACCCCTTTTCCCAAGCTAGAGAGACAGGAATCAGAAGCCTATGGTCTTTTTTATTATGCATAGAGGACAGTAATAAAACACCCAAGGCCCGTCCTCTAAGGGAACTTAGGTGCGAGCGTTTCCCGGACGATTAGGGCAACTGAGACGTAGGTGACCTCTCAGCCCGCAGTATAAACAGAGACCCTCCCTTCTTCTGTACTGTCTCTCAGCCTCAGATAAGCGAGTATTACCTATTTGCATAGGTTCTGGTAGAGTAGGATTATAGGAGTCAGGGTTCTGAAATGAGGGAGCGAGTCTTACGGGAAGTCTAGTAACTCTTTCCCGAGTGTTCTGCCTCTGTCTCATGCGTTCATCTATTCTGGAAATGAAGGATACTAAATCCTCTAAATTTTCCGGAAGTTCTCTTGTAGCAATTTCATCTAGAATTTCATCAGACAACCCATTCAAGAAAACATCCATAAAAGCTTGTTCGTTCCATTTCACTTCTGCTGCCAATGATCTAAACTCTAGCGCATATTCTACAAGGGTCCTATCTTGTTGTTTAAGGCGTAACAGGGATCTGGCCGCATTAATCTTCCTCCCTGGGGGGTCAAAGGTTCTTCTAAAAGCCGTGACAAACGCAGTGTGGTTGTAGACTAAAGGATTGTCATTCTCCCAAAGGGGATTGGCCCATCTAAGTGCTTTATCTATTAGCAGGGTTATAATAAAGCCTACCTTAGCCCTGTCAGTGGGGTAAGCCGGGGTTGTAGTTCGAAATGTATACTTATCTGGTTTAAAAAACCACGACAAGCATCAGGCGAACCCCCATATCGTAATGGTGACGTGACATGGGAAGATGCGCCTACAGTGGCTACTTCCAAACCAGTACTTAGCGAGTGGCTAGCAGTGGAGCGTATTTCTTCAGACTGGGTACTGGAGCGTGTCAACAAAGTTTGTAGCGCTAAAGCCATTTGGTCCATTCTATGGTCCATGGCCTCAAATCTGGGGTCAGGAGGACTAGCACCTGCAGGATCCATCATGGCCCTGTCGTAATGTCAGGAAACTGACAGGGATCCAATACGCAGAGTGCGCACAGAAGGAGGTACGTATACCGGACCTTAGAATGGCCGGACTAACGAAAGGACAAAGCAAGAATAGTCAAAAGGTAAGCCGAGGTCAAGGGAGCCGGAGGACAGGTAAGCGAGATACAATCCGAGTCAAAGGAGAGGAGAGGACAACAGGACAAAAGGCAAGCAAGGGTCAAAACCGGAAACGCTAGATAAAGAACGCGCTGAGTGACTAGCAAGCTAGAACCACGACAGGGCAATGAGCAGTAGTAAAGGTTTCCTTTAAATACCCTGTTACCTAAATAGAGACCACACCCCCAAAAGGTCCGGAATAGCGGTTCCCGGCACTTTATGCAAATGCCGACGTCATGACGTCGACGCTAGCCGTCGCGTCATAAAAGGGGGAGGAGCTAGCGCGGCCGGCGCGAAAACGGCCGAAATATGCCGAAATGCTAGGGGAAGGGAGCCCCTAAGCAGAGAGGATGTCCTCCCTGGATACATTACCAACAGGTACCCTGACACCGGGAAGCCCTGCTGGTTTGCTGCTGCCGTACTTATAGTCATTATAGAGAGCGCCTATACCTGTGTGTTTTTTATCTGTAGGATGAATTCTTAGCTACACTTCAAGCACACAATTTCAAATGGATGTTTAAAGGGATACCATAGTGTTTGTATTCCTGGCACAATAGCTCCCGCTGTTGAAAACCCTTTATTTACTTACCTGATCCATGGGTCGCAGCTCCTACTTCTCCTCTGTCCTGTGACGAGCGGGTGCAAATGCGCATGCATATTAAACCTCTCCATAGGAAAGCATTGAATCAAATCATTGAATCTGGGGAAAAAAAATCTGACGCTGAATGTCCTCATGCAGGACGTCCAGTGTCAGATACCAGACCAAAGGTCCGTTTGGAGGCAGGACACGCCTTCCATGGCTGTCTGGAACTGTCTGTAATCTGTTTTGCATGTCTTCTTTAGAGTATGTAAAATGTTGGCGGCTCTCCTTCTTCTGTGGCGCAGAGAATGCCCAATCAGAGAGTTTTCATTGAGAAGCCTCACAACCCTGCTGTGTATGTGCAATGGCTGGCCAAGTACAGACTCCCCAATGTGAATTGCATCTATCGTAGTATACAATGTAAGTACTACTTGCCTACTATCCAGTGCCACCATCAGTGCCGATTCTGTGGATGTTCTACTAATCTAACCTTAACGCCTGGCTCCATGTTGACTCTTTCCCTCCTATGCAGAATTTGCCATGCTTGAAAGAGCATTGGTGTCGGAACAGAGTGACACCACTCATTTCCAATAGGGGAATATCCCAGCAACTACGGTGTATGCCATGTAGTTGTTGGGACCAGGTGAGGAGGGGTACTCCTGCTCTTGTTGTTTGTATACGCCAATGCCATCTACATAGACCACCATGTAATCAGTTGATCAACAAGTGAAATGTGGTGAGACCGTATTATAAATTTCTACATTTGCAGTCAATTTGCTAACATGAAAGGGTTAATGATCAGGTTTTTTTTTTGTTTTTTCTGTTACTTGAAACTAGCAATTGTCAAGCATGTTACATAATCATTTCTTATCTTTAAAACCATAAGGCATTATACAAGTTTCCATTCATGGACTTGAGCTATAGGATTAATTGTGGCTTGTCAGTGTTTGTTTATTTATTTTCTTACTGACTAATGGTTCACTGGGGCCTGAACTCCGCTTGTGCCAGCTATTAAATATTATTATTTTAATGTGTCTGGCATTGGGATGTGACACAATTTAAGAAATAGCAGTTAGTTTTTGGTCAAGAATGCAGGCAAAGAATGAACTGTATTTGGATAGAACACTATACGAGGAAATTACTAGTCTGGTTTTTCTCTTAAAAATGCACATTGAAACTGGAGTAAATTATTAACTCTATTGTCTTAATCTGCACATTACTTCTCATGACACTGAGTATAATGTACAGCTTCTCAAATGGCAGGATGTTGTTGACCTGGAGTTCAATTTGCAGATAGCTAGCAGAGGGGTTGTTTGTGGAGTTACCTACTCTGCCTGTGCTCTGTGTTAACATTAATGTCTATGTCCTATAGAATTACTAAACATCAATAAGCTAGTATGGCTATCCAAGGTTCATTGCACTTTAATTGATGGGATCATTTACAGTTATTTTATTTATATAGCACCAGCAAATTCCGTAGCGCTGTACAATGGGATATATATGTTATTGGCGCAAAACAAGAAAACACTGCCGGTTAAGTGCAGGGACATATGATTTGATAATTACAGCACCATTATATAAAATGGCACAGTCACATTTTTTTTCCTTGTAGTGGTTATGATACCAAGAGTACCCTGTGTTTGGTAATTTGTGCTCTTTCACCTGCACTTGCTTCTGCATTTACAGTGATTTGTCCCCACCGGATGCTTATGGCTGTGACGAAATTTGGCTGCTCTAGTCGGATTCCAATCCCCTCGACCATTTATTGACTTAGAGCGTCAGCTGATCGTGCTCAGCCAATCTATTAAAATTTATGCGTAGACAAATGCAGATAATTTAGAGTAGCCAGGGCGGATAGCAAAACTCTGCATATATAGACTCCATGCACCATGACCGCTTCCAATGGCTGAAACCTTTTACGGATTATACTCTCAAACGCCATAAACAAAAAAAGGATTGTGGGTAAATTAGTTTAGCAACTGATTTTTTTTTTATCCCTTTATAATCTCAAAAGTCCTGCTGAGTGAGAGTGGTCCATTTCATATAATCTTTTTTAAACCAATATATTGTTTGTACTGTATACTGTCTTTTCACATCTCTCATGAGATCCACTATTGGTTACTATAGGTGTAAAAGACTAAGTACAAGCCCATTTTAACTTTTTAGCATTCAACACCTCAAATTTGGGCATTTTTCCCAAGTATGTATTTATTTCCATCCATAATTTATTTTTAATTTTTTTTGTCTTCAAGTTTACCTAAAGTTGTTTCTATATTTTAAATGAAGTTTATAAACCTACCTTGTTGAGCTTGCTTTCCCATATTTCTTTGTGAATTCATATTATTTTTCTACATGGCAAACACTTTGTTCCCATCAGCCCTACTGGTTACCTTACACTGGTTACATCTAAAAGCAAATGGCCTCATCCAACATTCTAGCTTCTAGCCTAGTAAAAGGCTCTTTATGATGTAATTCATTGACTGTGATATCATAAAAAGTTGTGTATTTGAAATGCTGATGTACCGAATAGCTCTCTAGTGAGAAAAAGGACTCATGGCAGCTGTGGTTCTGAAACGGCTAGAAAACTACCTTTATGTCACTTCTATTGTAGATGGTTAATACAAACAATTACATTGTGTACTTTAAATCGGCACTGTCATTTGTGACAGGGTTATTCGCTAACATGTGAATTGTTGGGAATTCAAAGTGAAATTTTAGGGTAAAATAGTCCAAACTAAAAAGGATAGCTGATCTTTCAATAGTGTATTACTGATTTAACAATAGACGCTTCAGACAAAAGGAGGGTAAAGTGTATTACATATCCTGGAAAAGATACTGTAAATCAGCCAGTGATATGGCTCTTGTCCGACACCCCTAGATCTCCGGTGATCACATATGGTAAGGCATGAGGAGTTATTCAATGGCTTCTGAGCTAAATAATGAAAGTTAGAGGCTTGTAGTCTAAGAGAAATTGGTTTCTCCTTTTCCATGCATAGAACGTATACACCGAATAAAATGTATATTGGCATTAAAAAAAAAAAAAAGATAAAATACATTACAAATATGAGATTGGATAGAAAAGACAGATATTCTACAATAAAATCTAGTAGTTATGGTTATAAGATTTATTTTAAGTGTTCCTATTAAAAGTGAACTATCAATTTCCAGGGTTTTCAATATAATGTTTACTTATTCCTGTATTCAACAAGTGTGTACTTGTGAGGGGTGAAAAATAAAATGTAAATGTAGAGTTCCCACCTCAATATCCTGAAACTGGGTGCCTCCATCTTAGGTCCCTGTCAATCATTGTTATATATGTTGTCTGTTTTCAGCATAGCGAGAGCATGCAACAAAGATAAGAACTCAAGCAATGCTTTACATTTTGCAATGTTGCCCTGGCATAGCTGTGTTTGGTTTTTCCCTTAAATATTTTATTTAGTAGTGATACATATTACCACAAGACTGCTTGCAAATGTATAGATTAAAAGTTATTTCCATTTTATTTTTTGTTACTTCCTCAGTCTTTGTTACCATTAAATAATTAGGTTATTTAGTGGTAGGTTGGCTGTGCATGTTGCTGCCCTATCTATTCCCAGTGGTCATGTTACAGGACAATGGGTTCTTAGAGAAATGCACTATTCTGGAGAGTGATCTCAGACGTTCTATCTGGAATCTATTGAAGCCACTACCTGAACATGGTGGTCACAGCCCTGAGTGCTCCTATCACAACTGGGACTACTACTGCCTTCACTTTCCACATCCTTTCTAGCTCTTCTTTCAGGCCTTGGTATTTGTCCATCTTCTCATGTTTTCTTCCTGATGTTTTAGTAAATTGGCAGTTCCACATCCATCAGTACTGCAGTCTTCTGTTTCTTGTCTATCACCACCAGGGTCAGCCCAAGACATTGTGCTGCCTGTGTCCAAGGATGAAATCCTGCCTTGAACCAAAAGCAACATCCATTGTTATGCACTGTGTGTGTGTTGTGACTGCAATGTCTGTTTGTGTAGTAGATGCAGTGTGTGTATATCATATTCTGTGTGTAGTGGATGCTGCTTCTGTCATGGTTGTTGTGTGTATTGAATACACAGTGGAGGCAGTGTGTAGTGGATGTAGGGTATGTGTGGTGGATGCAGAGTCTAGTGGATTAAGTGTCCGTATACATAGTAGTGTTTGTGTGTAGAGTTGGATAAATGCTGGTGGGGGTGAGCAGTAGGGATCGACCGACATTGACTATCTGATTATCCGGTAATCTGTGAACTTTCCGGTACCGATATTCTGTACATTTACCATTAAAAAAAAAAAAAAAAACTATTTATACACAAATCTCCTGTTAACCGAACATGTTTTATTTTTGATTTATTTTTGAAAATCTTTTTTTTATTATTAAAGGACCACTCTAGGCATCCAGACCACTTCAGCTTATTAATGGGTTAAGCCTTCCCCCAAAGCCTCTAGTGGCTGTCTCATTGACAGCCACTAGAGGCGCTTGCGTGCTTCTCACTGTGATTTTTCACAGTGAGAGCA